>CM035440.1:2247500-2757500 GCA_020310875.1 Ceratopteris richardii
GACAGAAAAAGTAGGGAAGTAACTTTTTTTGGAGTGATTGTGGGCACGCGCACTAAATTTCTAACTTGCTTGTTTATCCAGTTTCCCATTTTACTTCTGCGAGGATTTGGACATGTCTTGCAACCTAGATATCCTTTGATTCCATGTGGTCACACGGACATGGTAGAACCTGTGTTACATAATGCCCTGGAACTCTTCAATATGCGAGTTCTCTCTTAGGATATTTTTTCATTCTGGGGCAATTGTAGTACCTAGAGAAGGTTGGATGCTGCTTGGGGTGCTCAAGGGAGGGGCGTCAAGCACTTTCAAGGAGAAAGAGCTTTGGAAACATGAGATGGCAGCACTTAACCTTTTACTGAAGGGATGAAACATGGTCTCCTGTTCCAGTTCACTTATGAGTTATCTTAGCCATTAGCAGAAGGGAAACAACATCCAGTACCCTTTTTTTTTTTAAAGAGGAAGTTCGGCTGAAGCCTAATCTCCCTTTGCTTGAATGATTGAAAGAACGACTGAACAAGTGAACGGGCATAGTACCCATGGGACCCCCCGTATCCCACAAAGCAGGGGTTAGACTGCCTGAAGGTGACACTAGAGAGGACTGCCCGAAGGCAACCGGTTTCAACTGGTTACACTGGCCTTAGGCCCACATCTGTCCTGCCATAGGGAGGGGTTGAACCCTTGCCCCTGCCTCAAGAGGTGAAAGGCCCAACCACCTAGCCTAATGGACGCGGACTACAACAACATCCAGTACTTGAGACTGTGCCTTCATAATCTCTTAATTGTAGCCTAAACACAGTATGTGGTGGTAAGTGTCAGGAAAGCCATATGAGATGCTCGGCAAATGTATATGCAGTTTGTGATGCTTCACGTGTTGCTCTTGACCTGTATAATGATCTGATCCTGAACCTGAATGTTTCCTATCCAACAAATAATCAGTAAAGTTGTCAGGTCTGGACATGTTTCTTTTCTGCAATGTATGTCTGGTTCTTTACTGTAACTTTGGAAGTTGATAAGCTTATCCGGATGCACTCTCTATGAAATTTGAGAATCTTTTTAAAATATGAATCAAATCTAATCTCTTCTCATGTGTGATAAGCTGGGTATTCAAATAAACTACAAAGGCTTATTGTTCATGGCATATCACATTTCTTTTCTTACATTTATGCACATGCTTCATGCATTCCTTGTCACATATCCAAGTATATGCTCTCACCAAAGATTAAACGTGTGTGAAATGTGATCAATCTTCTCTTATTTCTATCATGACATTCCATCCTGTGTTTTTCATCGATACAGGGAGATGAGCTACAAGTTAAGGTCAACAAACTCTCATCAACTAAGACACAACTTCCCTATGAGTACTACTCGCTTGGCTACTGCAAACCTCCCAAGGTTGAGAATAGTGCTGAGAATCTGGGGGAAGTCTTGAGGGGTGATCGCATTGAGAACTCCCCCTATGTGGTAATTTATGAAGAGATGGTGCTTTGTATCTGTAAATGGCCAAGCAACAGAGGATTTTACGTGTATTGACTCTCTTTTTATCGATTTCCCTTTGCAGTTCCAAATGAAAGAGGACAAGCTTTGTAATTTGGCTTGTGAGATAAAAAAGATGGATGCTGCAACAGCTAAGGCTTTTAGGGAGAAAATTGATGATGATTACAGAGTAAACATGTAAGTTGTTTCTGGTTGCAGACTGTTCATCATTGCAATTGGCTTAAATGATTGCAATTTAGTTGATAATAAGGCTCAATTCACACTGACTGGTGGCCCCATATGTTTTGAAATAAGATGCAATAATAATATGCCACATTGCAGAACTCTCTAGCTCTTTATTCACACAGAGTGGCACCCCATCAAGTTTTGAATGCCATGTTACGGAACAAATTTCCCTTCTTTGTTCTGACCCCCGCCCCAAGAGGCTTTGGTCTGCCATGTAAGATTTTAAAACACTGTTTTATTTGAAGTTCTGTCGCCCTGTGTGAATGCATAGGTGGAAGATCTTTACAAGTTTTATTATTCCACCTGGAACACGCTCACACAGCACCCTTGTTCTGGAGCCCCAGTCTGAAGCAAGCCTTAGTAAATTTGAATATTTTCTCAAGCAGTGTGGTAGCAAGTTGCTCAAATCAAGGAACTCAGCTTAAATTGATATCAAGTAATATTGATTGTCTTTTTAAGCAGTGTGCAAGGCAGTTGTTAAAAGTCAAGGGCCTCTTTTGATGGGCTGAGTCATATTTATTGATGAAGCCATCCAGTGATGATGAGGGCACATGCACTTAAGAATTGTTTTCCAGTGTTGCCTGTGATTTGGTTGTTCTGTGTTATCTTGAGCATGTGAATTCACAGTCGTCTAATTTTAGGGGTAGTATGAGCATATCTGGACTATGGGCACTTGATGAACACCCATATTAAGCTTTTATTTCTAGCAGTGAAAGGTATGAGAAGCCCAGTGTTGCCTGTGATTTGGTTGTTCTGTGTTATCCTGAGCATGCGAATTCACAGAAGTGTAATTTTAGGCATAGAATGAACAAACCTAGACTATGCCCACATGATGAACGCCCATATTAAGCATGTATTTCTAGCAGTGAAAGGTTTGAATCTCGTCTCTGGTGTGTTGTATATCACGATTTAAGGTGTGCTTTCCATTTTGCATATAATGTGGCCTGTAACAGTCAAAACATGTTTTTGTCTTTGCCTTGTATGTGGTATTTTTCTGTTTCTCTAAAAAAATGGTGGATTCGATCTCACAATATTCATTTCCTATCTCAACTCCAGACTTAATATGGTTTGAATGTATCTGATGCACAATTCACAATTCTACTGCTGGTCACTGCAGGATATACCGAGTTTTATGGACATGAAGCATCTGGAATTTGCCTCACAGCATTTATTGCATGCAAGTGAAAAATCATGCAAATTGATTCTTTTGTACTTGGGAGCTGGGCGTGTTTTTCTATGCTTGTGTAACCAACTTATTCGCGGCTTGGATTGATTTCATTGTGGTGTTAATTTATAACGTTGTCTTAATTTATTGTACTCCGAGTCAGTCATTGCAGGATATATTGAGTTCTATCAACATGAAGCATCTAGAATTTGTCTCAGTACATTTTGCATGCAAGTGAAAATCATGCAAATCGATTTTTTTGTACTGGAAGTTGGGAGTGTTTGTGTATGCCTGTGGAACCAGCTTATTGGCTGTTTGGATTGATTTTTTGGTATTAATCCATATTTTAATGTCCATATTTATTTTTGTGAGGTAACAACTCCATCAGATGTTTCCATGTTCTGATTTTCGGAGAAAACATTCAGAATTTGTTTTCTATGCTATGGGCAGGATATTAGATAACCTTCCTGTGGCTGAAGCACGTCAAAGGCAAGAGGGTAATGAAGTTTTAAAGACTTATCAACGTGGTTTTCCTGTTGGGGTGAAGCTGGCAATAACTGAGGTAAAATTTTGGAATGGTCTGATTAGGCCCTTCAGTTGGCCCTTCTCTTTTAATCGAATCTTATTCTCCACAGGGAAGTGAACAGAAATACTTCGTCTATAACCATTTGGCTTTCACAGTCTTGTTCCATCCGGACCCTGAGATCTTGACATCTCGCATTGTTGGTTTTGAAGTGATTCCTTACAGGTACAAATAATGTCATGGCATCTCCCAGGATTGTTATTAACATCATGAGCTTGTTACTATAGCAAAGTCTAAAAATTTTTGGCAGCGTAAAGCATGAATACAACAAACCTGATAATGATGAGAAGCCAAAGCTTTTCACTTGTAACCCTGAAACAAAGCAATTTGTCACTGGTCAGCAGCCTCCACAGGAAGTGAAAGAGAATGAAGAGATCGTCTTCACTTATGATGTGAAATTCCAGGTAAAATTTTACCTCGTTGAAGTGAATCAAAGGTGTGTTTCAGATTCTTATAACTTCACATGTGAGATATTGGTCAGCCAGCATTTGTTGATGCTCCTTGAGCAGAGAGCTTACATTTATGAATATTCCATGCCATCTAATTTGTGCCTCAAATGGTACCCAATCTATCTGACACTTCTTTGATTATGTTGGGGGAGCCCTTGTCTGTCTTTTTGGTTAATGCACTCCACATGGCTACTTCGTGTTTCTATAGCTGGGTATGGGTAGATGAAGAAGACACATTACAAATCCTGGATGTCTCTGAAGATTTAGAAGCTGCTAGATTCTGTTGTTTTTGTATGTTTATGTGCTAACTTGTAATATGTTTGTTTTTATGAATGTGGCTTCTGCAGACAAGCGATGTCAAGTGGGCTTCACGGTGGGACACCTATTTGCTCATGTCAGATGATCAAATCCATTGGTTCTCTATTGTGAATTCTCTCATGATCGTTCTATTTCTATCGGGTATGGTTGCCATGATCATGATGCGCACCCTTTACCAAGACATTGCTCGCTACAATCAGTTAGAGACTCAAGAAGAAGCCCAGGAAGAGACGGGTTGGAAACTTGTACATGCAGATGTTTTCAGACCACCTTCAAATGCTGGCCTCCTCTGTGTATATGTTGGCAATGGCGTTCAGTTTTTGGGGATGACTATTATCACTATGATTTTTGCATTATTTGGTTTTCTTTCACCTGCCAATCGAGGTGCTCTGATGACAGCTATGATTTTACTCTGGGCTTTCATGGGCATTGTTGCTGGGTATTCGTCTTCTCGATTCTTCAAGATGTTCAAGGGTACAGAGTGGAAAAAGAATACATTGAGGACGGCTCTTGTCTTTCCAGGCATTGTTTTCTGTATATTCTTCATTCTGAACTGCCTTATCTGGGGTGAAAAATCATCTGGAGCTGTTCCATTCGGTACAATGTTTGCTCTTGTGTTCCTTTGGTTTGGAATCTCAGTTCCTCTTGTATTCATAGGTAGCTATTTTGGCTTCAAGAAGGCTCCTATAGAGGATCCAGTGCGAACAAACAAGATTCCAAGACAGATTCCTGAACAGGCATGGTATATGCAACCTATCTTCTCAATTCTAGTGGGTGGAATTCTACCATTTGGAGCAGTTTTTATCGAACTCTTCTTCATATTGACATCGATATGGCTTCATCAGTTCTACTACATCTTTGGGTTCCTGTTCATAGTGTTTCTTATCTTGGTAGTGACATGTGCAGAGATCACCATAGTCTTGTGCTATTTCCAGCTGTGCAGTGAGGATTACCACTGGTGGTGGCGTGCATATCTTACCTCCGGTTCATCAGCACTATATCTATTCCTCTATGCTACCTTTTATTTCTTTACTAAACTCGAGATTACAAAACTAGTTTCAGGGATCCTGTATTTTGGGTACATGGTTATCATATCATATTCATTTTTTGTCCTTACAGGGACAATAGGTTTCTATGCATGCTTCTGGTTTGTAAGGACCATATATGCTTCTGTCAAATTTGATTGAAGTCCATCTTGGATCATTAAAGTCTTTCCTTCTCCTCAAGACATGATCCAGATATTCTTTCTGCTGTCAAATGAGGCTTCACAGATTTGGCGATTGAAAAGCCAGCCATCTGCAGGATTGAGTTGTATTGATGAGTTTTGTTTAAAAGAAATATTATTCTATTGCAACCATTGATCCTTACTGCTCATGGAGAGATAATCTTTCTGGTGAAGCTTGAATGTTACATGTTGACATTATGCATCATGCCCGTTCAAACCTGCAGTACCTACAGTTCATATTCTGTTTTTGAAGAGGTCAAATTACAAATCAATGCTCACACATTACAGAGATTTTTTATATGATGTATTACACGATGATTTAGTTTCAACTTGTCTGCTGGCGTTTAAGACTTTTTTATTCATCTGTAATGCTCACATATCTGGTGTTCTTATAATACTATGGCTTTCAGAGATTTATGTTCCAGTTTTTAGTAAAGCATCAGTGGGGTTTTTTTTTTTTTTTGGTTGCATTTATGGTGTTGGGAGGAGGGGTACCCAAAGGCTCCCCTCCAAGAAACCAAAGGCAGAAACCTTACTGCATGACTTCATTATCCCAAAAGATAGCTTGTAGATATTCCTTAGCCACACTTTTGATGGTGCCACCGGAATCACCATAAGACAAGGAGTGGCAGGTAGGCTTGGCCACAGGGAATGCACCTATGGACCATTCAAGGCAGTCTCTCTCCGGCCAAAGTGAGTCTCCCATCTCTAGTTTTGGGAAGTCTTTCTCTAGCCAAAGTGAGTCTCCCCTCTCTAGTTTGGTACAAGTGAAGTTGTCCTAACCGAACCATTGATACAAGTACCACTTTTTCACACACAGACCAACCAGTAGTGAGGGAGAATGTCATCATTTCCCTCAAGAAGGGAGATCTGAACGGAAAAACAGGAACTAATCCCCAAAAGATACTTTCATGTACTTAGGCACAACTTCACCAAGGGAGGGAACCACCAGGACGAATCTAGCGACCCCCCCTCTAGAGTGCAGTCTTGGGTTCACCCAATTGGCAAGCGTGATCTTGCGAGCCTCCCTTCCAAGGAGGCAATAACATAGTTCTATGGGGAAGGGACTTGAACATCGAACCTGGCATTGAGGAGGGCAAGCAAGCCATCCCACCACTTAGTTCTTAGCTCCTCTACTTCAGCGCAATGCAGTAAAATGTGTAAAAGCAAACTTGTTGCTTCCACTTGCAAGCAAAGTGGACACCTACTACTGCCAACTCTTCTCTCCATCCTATCTGCGAGAGTTAGGCCACCTATTCTCAAGAGCATTAATATTCTATTGGCAAGACTAAGCAAGAATGCATGCTCCAATGCAAACATTTCGGGTAATGCCGAGGGTATATTGATCATAGGGGTCCAAGGCCATGCTACCATGCCTCTTATACCAACGATCCAAGACATGGTACTGGCCAAAAGACATCTCGGCCCTTGGGACATCCCTTCCTAGCAAGTATGGGGTTCTCGAGGTCCAATTTCACTTCTTGAATTTGGACTTGAGAGGGAGTATCGAGGAAGTTCTCATATCGTCGAGCCCGCACCCTCCCGAAGTAAGCGGGTAACGATGAGATGTGAAACTCACGGCACATCACTGTCGTAGCCACTGAAGTGGATTCAGCAAACTCGTCGCAAATCATTCTCATCCCAATAGTGACCAATGCTTAAGGGTTTGTAGGAGGTTCTAGTTGTGGCCCCGTAAGATCTCTATGCCATACGTGATTATTGGAAGACATCCTTTCAAGGCCGACGATGTAGCTCAGGCAAGGAAAGCACGGTTACACAACAGGTGCTTCATGCAAAAAGACTCTTCCTTCCCTTATCAAGATGGTTTTTCATGATCATTTCGATAGAGAATTGGGATTCAACCTCCAACCCAAGTACTTTTCCTTGTTCAACAAGCAAGCACCCCCTAGCTTGAGCTCCGCTGCCTTAACCTACTCCAAGTCACCATGGAAAAAAGTTACCATACACTGGTCAATGCCTAACTTTATCCCCCACTTCTCGGCCCAGAGACTCTCCCTATCTAAGGCTTTTTGAGGCTCAGTTGGGGACTCTGCTAATAAGACAAAGATCGTCGGCAAACAAAAGTCTTTTGAGCTTATCAAGATCGGACTCATCAAGTCCCCATGACTCTCCCCCATCAAGTATGTTGTTAATGTAGATATTAAACAACATAGAGGATCTCGAGCAGCCTTGGCGAACGATGTGGAGAACCAAAATAGGCTCACTAAGTGATGTTCCTCCACATGAACCTGGACCTACGAAGACTTATAGAGGGCTCTGAAGAGTAAGAGAGCCTGACCCGTTAGACCTTCGCTTCAAGTTTATAAAAACACTTTGTGCAGGCAGTCTCTCAGGAAGATCAACAGCTAATCACAAAATATCAACAGCATCCGTGGACATGTATCCAATGGGAAATGGAGGCAAGGCTCTCAGCAAGTCGGGAGCAAGTTGTCTCAGAAAGGTTCTGTTGAGCCAATATTCAGGGAATCACCATTGAGTCTGCTATTTGTAGGCTTGCCTGTGCAAGTAGCCTGATCTATGAAGAGAATAATGGTGTCCAAAATCTATCTTGAGGATGTCATTTGTTATGCTGTGACCTACAACACAGCACTCCAGGAGGAAGATATTCACAGCGATGGATGTTGTGTATGCTCTCAAACAACAGAGGTGCACTCTCCATGGCCTTGGAAGTTAAGATCCTGAAGGTGTATTTCATGGTGTTCCAAAATACTACTTTATTGATATAATTCTGCACTTCAGTTCTCTTCAAGTACGTTTTTTTGGGTGAAGTATTAGGACTGATGCTAAGCCTAAAGTAATTACACTTTGCCATGCATATGAATAGAGCCCTCTTCAGTCTTGATGTTTTGCTGTTCGATACATCCAGTTTGCATTGTAATACGCTGTTATCAGCAGGAAATCAACGTGATAGGCATATGTCTGTTCCTTGTTTCTTAGTCATAGCTAATCGACACTAATGGGCCTCCACTGCGTGTCCCATCTACTTCATGTATACTATTGAAAGCGTGGAAGTAAAATCTACTGTGTTTGGCCATCACTTTCAGGTCTTTTCAAATGGTATGCCTGTGATAGGGGCTTTTTGGAAGCATGGGCTGCATGGGGTACTGCCACGACCTATGGGGTGTACTTAGAGCAGAACCATCTATTCTCTGAGGTATAGACGCAGTGCATATTTTCTTTGCCACTAATTTCCTATTTTGGACCCAAAACTTCACGAACTCGCCTTTTATAAAGATTCAGTATTTCTAATAAGTGGGTATATGCTATTATGATTTTTACACTGATATTTTTATGCATCCTGGAGAAATGTATTTATTGAAACACGTTGATCATCTATAAATATCGGACAGAAAGAGAACTGTTATGATGATATTTTCTTCATGAAACTGTCGCAGATCAAGCAACAACACATATATACTTAAGTTCCCTCTCTTTCATGTTTCACATCTACAAGAATTGCAATTTACTCTTTGTTACGATGCAATAATGTGACGGAGCAGTTAATGGTGACACATGCTAGATGGAAAGAATATAAGTTTTTGAGGATACAGCGCATTGTACACAACATATATGTCTGTAACTAGGAGATTGTGGGCAACAATAATGGATTACCTGAATTACGTAAAAACATGCAGACTACCATAACTAAACATGCACACTGTCAGGACTATTTTCAGATAATTGTTTCTGTCTGCAGCAAACGTTGTGACAAGCCTGAAAGTAAATGGGTATGCGATGGAATATATTTCCTCATATCATTGCATGTTACACGTACATGGAGATATTGTTAACTTTGTTTGACCATATTTCCTGATTGGAATGATGTACGGGCACTTACTGAAGATGAGAGCTTGGATGCTGGCATAGAACTTTCTCTGTACGGTGTCAATTTGCTTTTTGAAATCAATACATCATTCAAAGGAATGTTTCTTTGTAAATGTGGGGGGTTGCAGCGCGGGCAGGAGCTAGTGGGTGTAGCTGACAACCCACATTCTTGAGCCCGACATCACTCTCTGTTATTTCGTGAAATGGGCGTGTAAAGAAAATCGGATACACGTCTTGCTTTCTCCATAGTAAATGTAGGATATATGATAAGCATAGAGACAAAGTTGAGAGATCAAGGTGTTCTTTCAAGCAACTTTTCCAAGCCATTTACGCAAGCTCCCTAGTCATGTCACCCACTAAACAAGTTGAGTTTGGGCCATGGCCTAAGGCAAGAGTCCTCTTGTTGAATTTTGCTCACGGCATACTTATTGCCTCTAAGTAGGTGGATTGCATCACTTAAGCTGAAGGATTTCCAAGAAGATATTGTAGTCAAAAGGATGGCCAATCCCTTAAAGTCAAGTCACGATTGGTTGTCCATTTATACCCTTTCTAGTCCAAAATGGCTGAGTGGGTCACTTCCGCTTGAAACTAAATCGATGAAAAACGATGGTCCCAAACTATTTTTTGTGAACTTACCCCATGTCGGGAAGATTTTGCATATAGGTTGATGTCCATATGAAGGAAAGGCCTGCGACCAAAATCCATGCTTATCGGGTGTTGCCTTGTCGATTTTCCCCAATTATATAGGCATGATGATGCCCCAACAAACATGCTGGCCATGGTAACTCCCACCAAAAGAAAGAGGGCCTATTGAAGACCCTATATCGGAAACAAGCTTTTTGCAACGGAAAAAAAATCTTTGTAATTTTATCCCAAATTTTGTAAAAAGAGGAAGTCTTCCTCATGTGAATTGTAACATATATGATTTTTGTAGAATTTTTAGAGCTCTCTAGATGGCTTATTTTTAGAGTAGAAGCTTAGGAAGACCTATTTTAAGTGTGAACATGGACAATTAAAAAGTTATACAAGTCAATTTTGAAGGCTTTTTTTTTTGTAACCTATGATTAATGAGAAATAGAGAGCTCTTGCAGGTGTCTTGTCTCGTCATTCAACTTTGATGGTAATTTCAAGTAGATTTAGTAAGTATTTTTCATGGATTTATCTCTGTGATCAATAGTTCTATGTGTATTTTATGCTTCCATGAGTCTATTCCCATCTCGTACGCTCTAAGAATCAAACTAGGAACTGTTTTCTCAAGACCATGTGGATCCATTAGAATTTCGATTCTCTCATCAAGGGTCTACAGACACTGAAATCGGAAAGTAACACGATCATTCTCTTCCTTATCAAAGTGGCACACTTTAAGCACAAGAATCATTGAAAAATCTTACTTCTAGCAAAAATTACATTCAAAATAAGAAATATATAGAAACTTCATAGAAATCTCTGATGAACTAATCTTTCAATGACAACTCGGATTCCATTGATAACAAAGGGGCTAGGGTCTTAGTATACTTCCTGAATTGACAAATTAAAGTGTTTGACGTTGTTGGTTCTTTATGCTGTGATGATTGGAGAGGAAAATGCCATAGTACAACAAACATTTCTGGCACCGTTCTAAGGGAACATAAAAAGTAAAGCTTTGGACATTGTCGGATCTTTCAAGTTGATGGTAACAAATGCTTCATTGAGGTACTTTGAATTACCAAGTGTAACAATGATGGAAGGATGAGTATGATTTGAGCTTGAAAAAATTTCTTTGTTCATCTTGTCGATGACATTGAGGAAGAGTTATTCTTTTTTCTCTAATCTCATATGTGGGGTTGAAACTTTTTAGCATGAGCTTTTTAAGCTTCTTTTGCAAGAAAACCCTAGATAATTTTTCTTATGTTGTTTTGAGAAAATTAGAAAATCTTTGCAAAAATATTGAAGCTTAGCATGTGGCATATATTCACGGAATAACATTTTCTGAGATGATAAAGAAAGAGGAGCGAGATGAAATTTTTTGAGAAAAGTGGTTTTGGGAAAATACATTGAAATAAAAAATATTCCTTAAGTCATAATTGAGAATTTTGTTGATTTCCAGGTACAAATTGAAGGAGGAGTATCATAGAAAATCAATTCAAGCAACATCATAAAAAAATATTTGCAAAAAATTGAAAAATAAGGATTATCAAGGAAACACAAGTATGTGCAGGAAAATTGCGATTTTCCATAGAGAAGAGATTTTGTACAAATTGGGTTGTTGATAAGTGAAAAAGGGGTGTAAACAAGATGCAACTAAAGAGGCAAAGTGACTACCAAGAGGCAAGTTGATTTTGTCATAAAATCACATAGAATTGTAATTTTTCGGGAAAAATATCAAAGAAGAAGAGATCCAAGTTGCAAGTGGATTCAATGCATGTCATTATCTAGAGGACATTGGTTCTTGGATAGTGAAGCTACCGAGGAAGTGGTGGAAGTTGAGTCAGAAGTGGAGGAGCTGCCAGAAAATGAACAAATTGAAAAGGAGCTCAAAGATTACATCAAAATAGTGGGCAAACATATATTTACAGTAAAAAAGGGGAAATTCAAACACATCATGGTGTGCTAGGATTTTTATAGGGTTCAAAGATCACACTTGTATACAAAAGGTGGAAGGCAATTGGGTTAGAAAAACTTCTTGATGAGCCAATATTTTTCATAGATCTTGACAAATATGAACAAGTGATGGGCTCATTGAAGGAAGTAAAAAGGAATAAATTTGATTCCTACTTCATTTGTAGAGTTAATAACTGGGTAAAGGAGAAAGTGGAAATCACAATCATGCCGAAGCACATCAAGGTAGCTCTACAGTTCTATCCCATAGCTACAAAATTTGATGTGAGTTTTGTGAAGAAGAATGCAACTTCCTTTGCAAGATATGGAAAGTTCTAGGATTTTAAAGAAAAACCTAATGAGGAATCGACAATTAGAAAATTAATGGAACTGCTATGCTTTCCAAGGCTTCCCAGATATACCATGCCTCATAAACCAGTAACCCTGGTTATGATGAACAACAAGGACAAAACAAAACCATTTGGTGTAGTGGACATGTCACTTTGTATCCATGATCAACTAAAGGAGATATCTAAGCATTGGGACACTAACAAATTTATGAAAGGAGCTCAATTGCTTACAAAGATTATTTATCATGTATTGGGAATTGAGGATAAACTTCTCGCTCCAGAGGCCCAAGTTTTTAGAGGAGCAATTATTGGAGTAAAGAGCCCTGGAAAGAGAAGACTTCAAGGACCACATGACAAGAGGACCACAATAGTGGGAATGCCGAAGAAAAAGAAAAAGGAACCAAAGTTGAAATGGAAAGTCAAAGAGCCAAAGGAGAAGAAGGAAAAGAAAGAAAAGAAGGAAAAGAAATAAAAGAAGGAAAATAAAGAAAGGAAGAAAGAAAAAAAGAGATGTTGTGCCTATTGAAGAATTAGCAAGAGGATCTATTCTGATCCAGATTATAGAATAGAGGAGTGAAGATAAAGAAGCAGATGAGCATGCTATAGTCATAGAAGCTGAGGCTATATCAAAAAGTGATGATGATAGTGATGTAGAGGGTTTTCTTTTAAGAATTATAAATTTATGTGAACCCAACACTCCAAGAAAGTTACTTAGAACTCAAAGTAAAGGGACAAAGACCATGATTAAAGTGATAGAAGAAGAGAAGGAGGAGGAGACACATACATAAAAACTAGACTCACAACAACAATAAAAGACATCTAGAATGTTTTGGATGATAGGCAAAAAGATAATGACCGAAAGGATGTTGCATGAAAGATGTGTCTGAGCAGGAGAAAGCAGACTAAGAAGCACATTATCAAGAGAATGATAACGAGGAGCAGAATGATAATCAAGAGCAGGAACAAAATCAGGAAGAGGATCAATATTCACATGAGAGAGAAAAAGAAAATGAAGAAGATGAAGGTGAAAACAATTGGAAATTACTAAATCGAAAAAAAAATCATAGAATGGACCAAGTTCCAACGGATATTAGAGGAGTCTATGAGATTGTGATGAAACAAATAGAACAGTTCAGACATTCAAGTAGAAACATAATTCTATTTGGTATATGTTGGTGAAGAAGAATTTCTAATTGATTCTTATTACGGCCAAATGAAGTCAAGAAAGTATATGGATAAAGTAAAAGAGAAGTTTTGTTGCAGATAAATGTCAAGAAGAATGAAGATGGTCATGACTAAAGAGCCTAAGATATGAATGTGCATATATTCACTTAAGAGGATCCTAATTAGTGTACTATAGTTAGAAGTAAGTTAGGCAATCAATAATACAAGTGAATAGCAACATATTAGTCATGATCTAGTTATGAATTTGTGGCTCTATAAGTCAATCAAGACATTAGAAATTGTGAGAGTTCATTGCCATAGTGAATATAGATGTGTCGGGGGAAATCAATAGATTTAGATCTCAGTCTAATTCACATTCTCTTAGGATGATCATGTGGATCAAGAATCCTTGTACACAGATATGGTTCAATAGTAAACCAAGTTATGGTTAAAGTTTTGTGTCCTAATTCCTTATATAGTGTGTGTATGATTCATAGGAACATTCACATGTCAACTCTTTGAAGTAGAAGTACGAAAATGGCACATCTCATCGATTAATAATTTGCTCAGATCTCACTGATGTGTGTAAAGTTTTTCATGATTAAGAATTAGAAATCTAAGTTAAAAGATAAGCATGGCTAAAAGCATTTTGTAAAATGGGTTTTATTCTAGGAGAAATCTGTTTTAGAAATCACCTATGTCAAAATTTCCATTTCTGGACATCAATTTTAGGTAGACTTTTGATCTTACTGATCACACATAAATTTGAAAAGTGTAATTAAGTGGCTATAGAACCTTAAGGTTGTGCAATGATCATAGAAAGATCCTTACATAATTTGAAGTATTGAAACTCATGAAATTTGTAGGTAATGAAGTTGAATCTTGAAGCAGACTTCTTGAAGAAAGATAGAAGTTCATAATTGGAGAAGGAGATAGACGTCAATCTCAAAGTTAGAAAGATTTGAAGTGTTTGTGTAAAGTCTTTTCTATACTTGATATAGAGGTGTTCTTAACATTTGACCTGGATATTAAAGGTGAGAATGAGAAAAGTGCAGGTCAAGCTATGTATTTCAAAGGACAAGAAGAAGAATGCTAAAGGAAAACAAAAATCAAATGAAGAAGAAGGTACTTCAAACCAAACTAACTTTATTAAAGGTAAAGGAAATAGTAGAGGTAAAGGAAGAGGTGGAAAAAACAAAGAAAATGGTAGAGCTTTTTGGATTTGTGGCAAAACACATATCAAATGAAATCAATAGTTTTCTAAAAATTCATGGAATTTGAAGGCAGTTACCAAAATAGAATGGCATTATTGAATGCAAAAATGACATATTATAGAAATAGCAAGAGTGCTGATGGATGAGAAAAATATGCCTCATTGTTATTGGGTAGAAGTTGTGCACACTAGTATATACTTCATGAATAGAAGTTTGATTTCTATTGTCCATCAAGTTACACTTGAAGAGAAGTTTACAGTTAAAGAGATAAACTTATCACATATGAAAGTATTTGATTCTGTTGTATACGTACATGTTCCAAAGGATTTGAGGACAAAACTTAATCCAAAAGCAAAAAAATATATCTTCATTAGGTACTCCCTTGATGAAAAGGGATATAAATGCTACAACACAATCACACAACATGTGAAGATAAGCAGAGATGTGGTGTTTGATGAAATTTCAAGATTCTATGTTGATGCCTTAGCCTTGACTCGAATGACAAAGGAAATGCTAAAAACTCAAGTGCAAACTCTCAAGTTCTAAGTGGAATTGATATGTCACCCAACAATAGTTCTAACTCAAAACGTGTGGAGTGGAAGAATGCATGGAAATATTAGTTTAGCAAATTCATAAGTTACATCCGAGAAAGATAATGAAAAATTATGTTGATATTAAAACATCTACAGGTTTTGAAGACATTGAAGGAGAATCAAGTGGAAGTTCAAAAAAGAGCCTTGATGAGGGACTTGCATTGCCCTTTGTGAAGAATCTAGGAGTAAGAAAGGCATATGCAGATCACACAACAAGAAGAAGTGACCTAGGTCCAAGAAGATCTGGAAGGATGTGGAATTCAGTGTAGCAATTAACATATGGTAGCTACATGGCTCATCACTATGCCTACATGGCCAATGTAATACAAGATGCTGAACCTAGTTTTAAGATGCAATTGGAAATGTAAATTGGGAGAAACCTATGGATGAGGAGATGAATGTACTTTATGAAAATGAAACATGGAAGCTATTTCGTTTGCAAGGAAAAAAAACTCATGGACTACAAGTGGGTCTACAAGGTAAAGCATAATGCGGATGGTATCATAAGCAGATATAAAGCACGATTGGTAGCAAAAGGATATGCACAAACATATGGCATTAATTATGAGTAAACTTTCAAACTGGTAGCTAAAATGGCTATTGTTAGAGAATTTGTTACATGGTGAGTGCTTTGTTACATGGTGAGTTGCAGGAAGCAGTATACACGGACCAACCACAAGGATATGAGGATTCAAAGCATCCACAACATGTTTTCATATTGAAAAAGGCTTTGTATGGGCTTAAATAAGCCCCTCGTTCTTGGCATGCAAGGATTTTAGATTATTTAACCTCCATTGGATTTTTTATGTGTGATGCAAAGCATTCATTATATGCAAGGAAGGGTGATGATGGCATCACAATTGTGGCTATTTATGCCAATGAATTGATTGTAGGTGGTGATAATGAAGAAAGAAATTAAAGAGGTAAATCAACTCCTTATGTAGGAATTTGATATGAAAGATCTTGGTGTGCTGCATTATTTTTTGGGCATTGAGTTTATACATACAAAACAACAATATGGTTGTCCCAAAGGCAAGATGCCTTGAGTATGTTGCAAAAGTGTATGGCTGATTGTAAACCAATTTCTATGCCATTAGATAAGAATTTGGATTTGGAAAATGCTACTATGTATAGGAAAATTGTGGGAAGTTTGATACATCTCACAATTACAAGGCCTGATCTAAGCTACACTATCCGACTTGAAAATATATTTATGTAGATAACCAAAAAACCATATCTAGATGCCTTGAGATGCACTCTATGTTATGTGAATGCTACTTTGTGTTGGAGTTAGACGTCTGCGGAAGCACGTGAACAACACAAGGAAGAAGAAGAAGCTTGGAGCACAACACACAATACTGAATGTATTACTAGAGAATGTACAAAGATAAGTAGTCCATTAGGGTAAAATGCTTATATACAAGCCGGGGGAAAAAAACCTCCTAAAGAGGGAAAAAAGTGCCCCGGCGGTCCTAGTGTGTTCACACATATCACTACCAAAATATATCAACAAATCCCCCCTAGGAGTGATGCGGTGAACAACGAGCTGGCGCTCATGTATAAGGAAGTGCCAAGCTATGTGGAAATCACTCCACAAAAGGAAGTAAGCCCAAAGCTTTGCGAAAAGCTTCAAAGTTCTCCCTAGGCAGAGCCTTTGTGAAAAGGTGTGCAATGTTCTCCTGCATGGGCACATATGCCAAGCTGATCTCCCCAACAGAGAACCTCTCCCTGACATAGTGATAATGCACCTTAATGTGCTTAGTGTGAGCATGGAACACAGGGTTCCCCGCAACTGCCAATGCGCTCTGACTGTCAGTGAAGATGGTGGTGGAAGAAGTCTGACCAACACCCAAATCAGCCATAAGGCATCTGAGCCACACACACTCAACAGTCGCTATGAAAGCTTTCCTATACTCAGCCTCACAAGTAGAAGTGGCCACAATAGGCTGCTTCTTGCTCAACCAAGATATACATGAGCTACCAAGCATGAAGAAAAAGCCACTAGTGGACACACAAGTGTCATAGCAACCAGCCCAATCAGAGTCAGAAAAAGCATGCAAATTTGGCGGTAGTGATCCCCCCTTGGGATAAAACAACCCAAGTAGCCGAGTACCACTCAAATAGCGAAAGATGCGCTTAACTGCTTGCCAATGCTTGACTCCAGGGCAATGCATAAACCTGCTCATCTGTGAGACAACAAACTGAATATCTGGCCAAGTAATGCATAAGTAAATCAAGCATCCAACAGCCTGCTGATAGAGAACAACATCAAATGCATCTCTAGCATCATGAAGACTCAATCGTAAACCTGCCTCCATAGGAGTGGCAATAGGCTTACAGTCTTCAAGGCCAAAACGCTGCAATAATGTGTCAATATATTTCGTTTGACACAAAGCCATTCCACCATCAACATGCATAAACTGAATGCCCAAATAGTGATCAAATGCCCCAAATCAGACATCTCAAATGAGGCATGCAAATCAGCCTTAAAATCAGCAATATGCATCTCAATAGGACCAGTGAATAGCATGTCGTCAACATAGACAACAATGGTCAGAAGCACATCATTAGCACGCTTAACATATAAGGTGCTTTCAGTTGGACTCTTCTCAAAACCATGTGCAATCAGATAGGCATGTATCTTCTCATACCAAGGACATGGTACGTGCTTTAAACCATATAATGCCTTCTTTAACCTGCACAGCTGGTTTTCATGCCCTTTTTCACAAAGCCACGGGGCTGAAAAACATACACTTCTTCATGCAAGTCACCATTCAGAAATGCAGTTTTAATGTCCAATTGATGTACATTCCAACCATGATGGGCTGCAAGTGCACAAATGCTCCAAACAGTAGTCATACGGCATGTAGGTGCAAAGGTCTCATCAAAATCAATGCCTCTTTCCTATGCATAACCCTTTGCAACAAGCCTAGCCTTATACCTGTCAACTGTACCATCATGTTTACGCTTCAGTTTGTATACCCACTTAGTGCCAATGGCCTTCTTGCCAGGAGGCAAGTCACATAAAGACCAAGTACCATTCTTCATTATTGCATCATATTCAGATTGCATAGCAGCCATCCAATTTTCTTAATTTTGTGCTTCATCAAACGAAACAGGCTCATTCTCATCATAGAGACTAGACACAGCCATAGCATAGCAATCTGATGCAAAAGAGGCACTATGAGAGCCTGATCGAGTATGATATGATAGAGGTGCATCTAATTTGCTATCACGCAAGGTCTGCACCAGCCATTTTGGCATAGTTCTTGCCTGCTTAATATCGGCTCTCTCATCAATAAGTGCATCATGTACATCTGCATCAGAAATGGAATTATCTGCATCATCACATGAAACCTGCAAAGGCTGAGAAATTGCCTCATTAGGACCAACACTAGACTGTCCACCTGTAAAAAGAGGCAACAAAGTATCATACATGTCTTTGGAGCTAACAGATATCTCCTTAGTACATGAAAGCAATGGCTAAATAGCATCTTCCACAAAAACAACATTAGGCTAACCAGAATACGTTTAGTCTGTGGATGATACAGATGATAGCCTTTACTTTTAGAACTATAACCAACAAAAATACATTTTATTGCTTTATCATCCAATTTTCTACGATGTTGTTCAAGCACTAATGCATATGCCAAACAACCAAAAACACACAGATGAGCAACAGATGGCTTGCGATCATGCCAAGCCTCATATGGAGTGATAGACTCCACCACTTTAGTGGGACACCTATTCAGTACATATGCTGCACACATGACAGCCTCAAGCCAGAAACTATGTGGTAAAGCCTGATACACCTCGCCATCTCCATGAGTGACCTGTTCTTTTGTTCAGCAACTCCATTCTGTTGAGGTGTATATGGCACTGTACACTGGTGTTTTATCCCATGTTCAACCATAAATGTATTAAAATGAGAAGACGTATACTCCCCCCCGATCAGAATGGAGGGTGCCCATTTTACATGCTGATAGATTTTCAGCCAAAACCAAAAACTGTTTGAAGCACATGAACACTTTGGACTTTGCCTTCAATGGATATACCCATGCATGCCTGGAAAAATCATCGATGAACGTCACAAAGTAAAGATAATTCCCAAAAGAAGGTGTCTGCATAGGACCACAGACATCATTATGTACAAGCTTCAATTTCTGAGTAGCGCGAACTGAACCATCTTTTGGAAAGGACGAACATTGCATTTTGCCCAAAATACAGCTTTCACAAACATGTTTTCCAGGTGCCTCAAGTTTGTGCAAAGAGGACATCATTTCAGATTTCTGCAGGCGTAGCAAACTAGCAAAATTCAGATGACCAAAGCATGCATGCCAAAGCTTTGCATCTGACATAGCCTGAGAATCATTTACTGCACATGCCAAATCATTTAGAGATCTTTCATAGTCTATGAGCTTATACAACCCACAACATAAAATGCCAGAAGCAATAATCACATCGCCATTTGATAGATCATGAAATGTACACCTGTCATCAACAAATTTCACAACCAAGCCAATCTTGGCTAACACAAAAACTGGTAACAGGTTCTTCTTGATCCCTCACACAAATAAAGCATCTGACAAAGTGAAAGAACTACCATCAACAGTAGTCAGAATGATCTTACCAACTCCCATAACAGGATAAGAGGAGTTGTTGGCGCATGTAACAGTATTCCCTATGGGGACAAACTCGAGTGAAGAGAAGAAACTACGCTGCGAGGTAATATGTTTGGTTGCCCAACTGTCAAAATACCAAACATCTGAGTCTACTGCAGACATGCACTGCTCATGACAAGATGGGTCAGAACTGCAGACAATAGTAAACGCCCATTCTTCTTCCTGCACAAGATTAGCAGACTCTGTTTTTGGTGTAGGGGACTTTGCAACAACCATTCCAGCCTCTTTCTTCTTTGCCTCTTTAGCAGCCAGTTTTGGACAGTTCTTTATGATATGATCATTCCCTTTATAATACTTACAAAACAATTTCTGCTTTTCTGATTTCTTTTCATCTTTATCTTCCTTCTTCGAATATGCAGAATTAGCAGATTTTTGCTTACTAGTTGAAGGGCTCCTTTGCCCTGGATTGATTTGCAACTCGCATAATGGACCTGTTCTACCTGGACTGATCTTCCTGCAACAGAACAAAGAATAACTCCTCAAATGATGAGGCATTTGGATTGCCTTTCATCATCAACCAAAGAGTAGAAGCAAAACTCTGATATGAATCAAGAAGACCATTCAGAACGGTTTGCACAAGTGAGCTATCTGGTATAACCTCATCAGCAGAAATCAACTGTTCCTTCAAGTCTTTGATCTTCGTTAGGAAACTGTCCATAGAATCATCTTCATTCATGTGCTCACTCTCCAACTGTTTTTGGAGGTAAGCAACACGAGCCTCATTCCTAGCTTGGTACAATGTGGTAAGTGTATCCCAAGCATCCTTAGCTGTTCTACAAGAGCGAATATGAGGAATAATGGCACGTTTGACACACAAAGCTATCAATGCATGTGCTTGGGCATCTTTGCCATCCCAACGAATCTGCTCTACAGTAGATGCAGTAGAAACCGTAGCACAAACAGGAATATGCACAATATCATCATCTTCGACACCTTCTGCATCAGCTTCAATACCTGCAATTGTAATAGTTGTAGGTGTGATAGGACGTTTTTTGACACCCTGCACAATGTTCCACAGTCCTTTTGGAACCAATACATGTCGCATCATATAATCCCATAATGGGTAGTTGGTACCATCCAACTTATCCTCAACAACCAACATACGGAATACATCACTGCTTTCAGCCATGGCCGGTGACTAAAATACCTTGATGCAAAAAATTGATTGTATCTCAAAAAGTTGAACAGAACTGCCCAGATGAATTCCGCAAGACCTATAGCAGACTTTAAGATGCTTATACTAGCGAACAGAAATTGGTATATACCTTTGGCACAAAAAGACAAAATAACCTACACAAGCGTTGCGATAGTGCGTTCGGAGGCCGAAACGAGCTCAGATCGCGATTTCGGCACCACTAAGCGAAGCTTATTTGATCTCTGAAACACCCTGAGTATGCTCACCAAATTTCGTGCGAATTTGAGACTGCAAACGGAGGAGTGTCGACAGTGCCCTAGATGAAGCGACGACTTGCTCTGATACCAATTATTGGAGTTAGACGTCTGCGGAAGCATGCGAACAGCACAAGGAAGAAGAAGAAGCTTGGAGCACAACACACAATACTAAATGTATTACTAGAGAATGTACCATTAGGGTAATAGGTGTATATACAAGCCGGGGGAAAAAAACCTCCTAAAAAGGGACAAAAGTGCCCCCACGGTCCTAGTGTGTTCACACACATCACTACCAAAATATATCAACACTTTGGATTATGCATTGTTTTATGAATTGTTCAAAACTGCAAGTTCATGGATACACTGATGCAAATTGGGACGGTGGAGTTCCAAATAAAAGATCTAATGGTGGCTTTCTATCCTCACTTGGAAGTGCTTCTATTACATGGAGAAATAAGAAGCAAACCACCGTTTCTTTGTCAAATATAGAGGTTGACTATAGAGGTGGTGCAAGGGCAACATGTGAAGTGTCATGGCCAGAGATGCTACTTGTGGATTTAGGTGTGGAAGTGCATAAACCTCTCAAATCCTATCACCATTTATTGTGATAATATTATTAGCATACAATTAGCACAAAATTCTATTTTTCATGCTAGAACAAAGCATATCAAGGCACATTATCACTTCATCAGGGAGAAGGTATTAACAAGTGATATTGATCTTGTTTATGTGAGGGCAAATGAGTAGGTTACTCATATTATCATTAAAGAACTTGGAGCAAAGAAGTTGAAGAAGTTTCAAAAGATGCTTGGATTGCAAGACATGATGTTGAGCTTGAGGGGGAGTATTGAGATATCAAGACCAACATGTGATGCTTGAGGATGAAATGTACCACTTTTCATTTCTTTGGCATGTATAATGATTACACCGATATATGTCAGGGATACTATAGTGAGCTTTACGAGATTTATCCATGGAGAGTGATGGCACATTTGTTTCTTCCTAGCTCACTCATTCACGGACATTAGGATTTTCGTTATGTATTGTTGTTTATATATTGTACCGGTTGTATTGTTGTATTAGGTCATTCTTGTATATTCTCTTTATGTAATAGACAAAGTAGAAGAAGATCGTTCTTCCTTTCCTCAATTTGTGTGTGCTTCTCTCTTTGTGTGTGAGAGTATGTGAGGGCTCTCTTCCTTAGCTCCTTTCTCTTGACATCATTCAACACAACTTTTACCCAAAGTGGTTGCAAATCCTCTTAGTTGTGTAAAGCTTTGAATCCTTGTGCGAAGAATCGGATGACCCCACTTGTGGTTGAACTCGATCTTGGCTTCCTAGATATAATTTGCATAAGCCAGTGGTCCAACAAGTCCTTGGAACGAATGTGAATTGACACATGCCCTCTCTATTATGTTGATTGATGGGCCTTCTATGGGTATCATGCCTGGTTCATCATTGAACTCTAGAGAGGGTAATATGGGATATTCTTCTATAGAAAGGGAGTAGTAATCAACAAGCATACTACTAGGCCCTATGGTTACCATGATTCTTTACTCATGAAATCACTTTTAAGATCCACTAAGACAAGGAGAACACATGTTAATATTATCAGAGACACAATATCCCAATATGGCAAGATTCCAATCCCCTTCCAATACTGAAAGAACTTGGAGAAGCTTGTAGGAGGTAGAAAAGTGCGTTTCGAAGCGCAAAGTTTTGTCCAACCAACCGGCACAAGACCAGCCCTTGAGCTTATGGAGACTCAAATAGAACTTATAGGCATGAGATAAGTGCAAATAAATGCACTATGTACTTTGGAGCATAAAAAAGAAGGAGTCGATGCAAAACAGATAGGTTCGCATGTCGACTAGCTCAAAAAACTTACTATCTATGCAAGAGATAATGAAATTCAAATGCCCATAGCGACCAACGTGATTTAAATTAGAAAAAAATCCTTTTATGTGAGTGGTACACATAGGGTTGAGTGTATATAATGAAAAAAATTATAAGGAATAAGGAAAATATGCTATAGGAATGAATTAGACACTCAACGGTGGTACCTCCTATTTTTCAGAAATATGCAGAGATTGACCCCGAGACAAAAAAACTAAAGTTTCTCCCAATATAGAAAACTAAATGGTATGAAAATTTATAGCCATGAAATAGACACTAATACCTTTTCAATGAGCCATATTTCATCAAATTTGAAGCTCTAAAGAGAGAGCAGCAGCCTCTGCAAGATTACTATTGGCAAAGAAGATGATGCAAAAAATTGAAGGAGCAAGACAATGATGGTCACAAGTGTATGTATATTGCTTCCATGTATTATACAAGTGATTTCAAGTCTTTATATAGAATCTAGAAGTGTTCCATGACTTTTGCAAGTGGATTTTGAATTCAAATGAATGTGAGAATGGTTGTTGGAGGGAATCAATTCACTTTTCTACAATTTAGGAAAAATGAAGATCTAGTTTGATCTACTCTTAGGTGATTGATTGCTTGATTTATTATAAATCAACCACCAAGAATTCGTGGGATTTGGGCTCTATCTTTCTAATTTTACATGTTTAAAGCTCAAGGCTTTTACAATGGTAAAAGGTCCATGAAAAATCTTTTTAAAAAATACAATAAGTGAGCATAAGAAAAAAGAACTCTCCAACGGATATTCTTTCGACGTGATAGCCTTTGATGTAGATCAAATCCACCTCAAGCATAGTGTAAGCTTGATGTTCCAACAACTCCCCCTCAAGCTAAAGTATGCTTGAGTCTTCATTCTCTGATAGGTTGCATACCTGCCATAGCTTTGAATCTACAAAGCTTTATTCCATCAAGTGCCTTCATCATCATATCTGCTACTTGCTTTTCAGTTGGAACAAAAGAAATGTCAATCTCCTTTGCCATGAGCTTCTCCATGATGAAGTGGTAATGCACCTCTATGTGTTTGGTTCTTGCATGGAAACTAGGGTTTGCCGCTAGATGCATGGAACTTACATTATCTCCAAATATGTGAGGTTTGGAACTCACAAGTCCCAAATCTGTATACAATGCCTTTAACCATATTGCCTCTTGAGTTGCTATGGTCAAGCTTCTATACTCTGCTTCAGTCAAGGATAAAGCAACTGTTGGTTGCTTCTTGGAACTCCATGACACTAGCTTCGAACCTGCAAATGCTAAGTAACCAGAAGTACTTTTTCCATCATCCTTTGATCCTACCCAATCTGCATCTGAATAGATTTTGATATCCAAATCTAAAGAGTAAGGATAGAATATACTTTCGTTGATTGTACCTTTGAGATACTTAAGTACTCTCTTAGCTGCATCCATGTGTGGTCTTCCTGGCAAGTGCATGAACTGACTAAGCACTCCCACACTATATGAGATGTCTACCCTTGTATGAGTAGCATATATCAAGCTACCTACCAAGCTTTGATACTCTTTAATGTCTTTAATTTTCTCACCTTCATAAACACTAAGTTTATGATTCATCTCCAAAGGTGTACTTGCAGGTTCAGTGTTCTCCATTTTGAACTTGATAAGTAGATCCCGAATGTATCTACTCTGATTTAAATACATTCCTTCATCTGTGTATATCACTTGCATACCTAGGAAATATGTGAGCTCACCTAGGTCATTGATTTTGAAATCCTCTTGCATGTGTCTCTTGATCCTTTGGATGCCATTTAGATCATCACCTGTCACAATAATATCATCCACATATACACATAGATAGATAACGCCATCGTGATCCATTTTGATGAATAGAGAAGGATCTGAGTTGCTAGCTTTGAACTCTTGATCCTGAAGGTATGTAACCAACTTGTAATTCCAAGCTCTAGGAGCTTGTTTCAATCCATACAATGCTTTCTTAAGTCTACAAACATAAGATGGATGATTAAGGTTTTCAAAACCCGGTGGTTGTGATATGTATACCTCTTCACTTATCCAACCATTTAAGAATGCATTTTTCATGTCAAGTTGGAGGAGTCTCCAATTCCTTGCAGCAACTACACTTATCAATGTTCTGATTGTAGTCATCTTTGCAACTACTGAGAATGCTTCCTCATAGTCTATAGCATGAGTTTGTGAGCATCCTTTGGCAACTCATCTTGCCTTGTACCTACAAACTGATCCATTTGAATTATTTTAACTTTATACACCCATCTAGAACCAATTACCTTTTGATTGGACGACATTGGAACCAAATCCCAAGTGGCCATCTCCTTCAATGAATCAATTTCTTCTTTCTTGACCTTTTTCCAATTAAGGTTTCCCTTTGCCTCTTCATAGGTTGATGGTTCTTCTGAAATTGAATCTTTTGCGAAGTAGATTGAATGATTTGTAACAAACATGGAATCATGTCCATACCTTTCTAGCTGTTTCTTCTCTCTTGCTGATCTTCTAAGTGCTTGTTTGGAGAATTCTCCAACCTCTTGCATCTTTGCTTTGCCTCTTGAGTTCAATAGCTTGTAATCCTTTTCTCTTTCATCTTGCTCATTGTCTATATCACTTCTTGGATCTTTGACCTATGTATCATGCTTGCTTCCTTATTGACGAGAATCAGAATCAATATAATATGGTAGAGTTACCTTTTGTTTGTCTTCATCATACCAAGACCTGTGTTCTTCAAACACAACATCTCTACTTGTAGTGAATTGCTTGGTTGAAGGATTATAGAACCTGTAACCCATTTGAGTTGAATCATATCCAATAAACAATGCCTTTGTTGCCCTTTCATCTAGCTTACGTCTTATTTGTGATGGTACATGAACATAAGCTAAACAACCAAAACCCTTGCAATGTCCAAGACTAGGTTTTCTTCCATGGCATGCTTCATAAGGAGTCATACCTTGAAGTGATTTGGATGGTACTCTATTGACAAGGTACACAACAGTTGAAATAGCTTTTGCCCATAGATAATGTGGCAACTCTTCTCTTCAAACATTGTTCTGGATGATCCAACCAATGTCTTGTTTCTCCTCGCAACGATTCCATTCAGTTGAGGAGAGCACCTTGTAGTCACTTACCTTTTGATACCTTTATCCTGCAGGAAATCATCAAACTCTTTGGAGAAGTATTCTCCCCCTCCATTAGATCTAAGCTTCTTTAGTGATCTAACTGTATGATTCTCCACATGTGCTAGATACTTTTTGAAGCAATCAAACACTTCATTCTTACTCTTGATAAAGTATAGAACAGTCCATCTACTATGGTCATCAATAAATGAGACATAATACCTTGATCCTACCAATGAAGGTTCTTGACTTGGTCTCCATACATCTATATGTAGTAAGTCCAATAAGTAATTTTGAATGTAGACTCTGTGGTTGAATGGATGTCTTTGTGCGTTCCCAATTTGACATGCATCATACCTGTTGATCATGTGTTGCTTTGATATATTCGACAGTCCTAGAACACTTTGATCCCTGCATATATCCTTCAAGGTTCTTTCATTCACATGAGAAAGTCTCTTATGCCACACTTCAAGCTCACTTAGAGTTTGAGACCCAAAGCTGAATAGAGCTATGTTCCTTGTCTCTCCTACTTCAAAAGTAAAGAGCCTACCATGCTTCTCACCTCTGACTATCTTCTTGAAGCCTTGACATGGATCTTCCACAAAAGCTCCATGCTGGGTAAACCTAACTTGCAAGCCTTTTTCAACTATTTGGCCTACACTTATTAGGTTTTTAGTGATAGTGGGTACATAGAGAACATTACTCAGAATGTTTGTCCTACCATTGGAAGCTTTGAAATTACCAATCTTCTCCACATTGTGCTTTGTATCATCCCCTGTTTGTACTTCATGTCTATGCTTCGGAATTTCCAAGTCAGATAGAAGAGCAATGTTGCCTGCAACATGATTTGAACATCCTGAATCTATGTAGAACAAATGATCATCTTCTTTACCTTCTTTGTGGCTTAGATTCATGAGAAGCAATGAGTCTTCATGTGGTTGATCTTCTAAATAATTGTTGAAGTCCCTTCTATTATAGCTTCTATTGTTATTGTTGAAGTTGTATCCACCTCTGCCTCTATTGCTGCCATATCAATCTCTTCCACTTCCTTTCTGGGTCTTTCCATTGAACGAGCAATTCTGAGTGGTGTGGTTGGTCTTATCATAGATGGAACAAGGTTGAATGTTCTGACCTTTGGCTTTGTCTTGCTTTGGTCCTTTCTTCTTCCCTTTCCACTTGCTTTTGCTTGCGAAGTTGTCTTGGGAAGTCTCTTCTTCATCTTCTTCCTTCTTCTTGCCTTTCTGCTTCTTATCCTTCTTATCTGCATATAGAGCACTAGTTGAATTACCATGATAGGAGTTACCTTTCTTTATGCTATTGTTGGCCTCTTGATTGAAGAGTTGTCCAAGAAAGATGTTGAAGTCTAGAGTTTGTACACTTATGATGAGATCATAAGCCGTCATGAAGGATTGCCATTGCTTATCACTTCGAATACCATTGAGAATTTGCCTCATGATAGCCTCTTCTTCAATCAGCTCTCCTATGGATGCTAATTGATCCGCAATCTTCTTGACTTTGGTAACAAACTCTGTGATGGTTTACCTAGGTGTCTTCTTCATTTGGTTGAAATCGTTCCAAAGATGATTCTTTCTTGCTTTGATACTAGCAGAAAAGAAAGTCTCGAGGGCATCCCAAGTCTCTTGAGATGTCTTGCATCCTCTAATATGTGGTAATAGAAAATAAAAGATAGATTTTAGTATGTACAATCTTTCTTGAGCATCCCGCTTGCACACCAAAGTGTGAGCTTATCTGTCTCCTCTTGTGTAGGTCCTCCTTTGGATCTTGGAATGGGCATAGCTTCATCACATGCTATAATTCCATAAAGATTTCTACCTTGCAAATAGGCATCTATTCTGATTTGCCAAGCCGCATAGTTATGTCGATCAAGCTTCTTGATCATTGAGGGAAAGCTGTCACCCATCTTGATCTAGCTCTGATACCACTGAAAGAACTTGGAGAAGCTTGTAGGAAGTAGAAAAGTGCATTTAGAGGTGACGAAGTTTGGTCCAGCCAACCGGCACCAGACCAGCCCTTGAGATTATGGAGACTCAAATAGAGCTTATAGGCATGGGATAAGTGCAATGAAATGCACTATGTACTTTGGAGCATCAAAGAGAAGGAGTTGATACAAAACAGATAGGTTCGCTTGTCGACTAGCTCAAAAAACTTACTATCTAGGGAAGAGACAATGAACTTCAAATGCCCATTGTGACCCGCGTGATCACAATTAGAAGAAATCCTTTTATGGGACTGATACATATAGGGTTGAGTGTATATAATGCACAAAATTATAAGGAATAAGCAAAATATGCTATAGGAATGAATCAGATACTCAATGGTGATACCTCCTATTTTTCAGGAATATGTAGGGATTGACCCCGAGATAGAAAAATTGAGATTTCTCCCAATCTACTGAACCAAATGCTATGAAAATTTACAAGCAAATACCTTTCCAATGATCCGTCTTTCATCAAATTTAAAGCTCTAGAGAGAGAGCAACAGCCTCTGCAAGATTATTGTTGGCGAAGAAGATGATGCAGAAAATTGAAGGAGCAAGACAATGATGGTCACAAGTGTATGAATATTGCTTCCATGTATTGTACAAGTGATTTCAAGTCTTTATATAGACTCTAGAAGTGTTCCAAGACTTCTACAAGTGGAGTCTGAATTCAAATGAAGGTGGCAATGGTTGTTGGAGGGAATCAATTCACTTTCCTACAATCTAGGAAAAGTGAAGATCTACTTTGATCTACTTTTAGGTGATTGATTGCTTGATTAATTACAAATCAAACTCCACGTGGGATTTGGGCTCTATCTTTCTACTTTTACATGTGTAAACCTCAAGGCTTTTACAATGGTAAAAGGTCCATGAAAAATCTTTAAAAAAAAAATACAATAAGTGAGCATAAGAAAAAATAACTCTCCAACGGATATTCTTTCGACACGATAGCCTTTGATGTAGATCAAATCCACCTCAAGCATAGTGTAAGCTTGATGTTCCAACAAATACTGACATGAGTTCTTTACTCAACACTTATCATATGTTGTGAAATCGAGCTGAGAAGGTGTCTAATGCAAGTCTCTAGACCATTCTATATGCATAGCTTGGTTTGTGCATGATCTCGCCATGGTGTATGCAATTTAAGGGAAGCTCATCTAAGGTTTTACAGGGTTGGATTTGCAATTACAAAATTTATGTGTAAGGGTGTGCTTCTTATGGAATTACAATTATGTGTGGAAGCAACAAATATATTTTCTATTACATGAGGTAGGGTCTTCTATCTACAATGCTAGGATTGTTATTAGTATGTATTTGGAACATCTTGACTGAAATGAAGTGTCTTCTATCTACAATGCTAGGATTGTTATTAGTATGTATTTGGAACATCTTCATGCGATAATGAGGGGCATTGGGACTGGGTATCAAGCCTTTTCACCTTAGCTTGATATTTCTAATTCACTCTATAGCTTCTAGTGAGTCTTCCTCTCTAATTTTTTGTTCTTCTTTCTTGCATCTATTGGCCTTGTTCAATCATGTGAGCATCTTGTCCATTAGGGTTTCTTGATAGAGCTTAACTCTAGATGCATCAATGTATCTTGGTAATAATTTTCCTTCTAGTATGGCTAACTTAACAACATTGCTCGTGGAAGTTCTATTGATAATCATAGGCCCATATTGGCATTTTTCCAACTTACAAGTGTGTTGCCTCAACGTGTAGAACAAAAGTAATTCTTCAACTTTTAAACCTTTCTCTTTAATATGAGCATCAAAATTAGCCCTTTGCCTCTTTTTGGTAGTGTAGATTCCTATTATTGTTTGCAATCTTGTATCTCATAAGCTTTCTAGATCCATAATCCTAGAAGATAGTGCCTATCCTACCCACAAATGTTCCTATGTTACTTTCAATTAGGGATCAAGAAATCTAAGGGTAGCACCACATTTTGTTCAAATACCTTTTGAAAAGGGGTAGTACTGGGTACCGTCTTTTAGACCACTAGATAAGCCCAAACAACATGATGAAGTTGTTTGTCCCAATCAGAGCATTTATTATCTATGATCCTAGTCAATACATTACATATGATCTTAACTCTTCACATATTCATTAGCATGTGGATGATATGGGGCTGAATTCTTGTGCATGATCATGAACACTTGAACTAGATATTCAGTAACTTCATTCAAGAAGTGTGTACCTCTTTCACAAACTAACTGAATGGGCAATCCATACCTTATGAATGCATTTTCAAATAGGAACTTCATGGTCGTTTGAGCATTTTTCTTATGTAACTCTTACTTCCACCCACTTGGCTAAGTAATATTTGGTTACAATTATATACTCTATGTGTGAACTTCTTGTAGGGGGATTGATGAGTCCTACAAAATCTATACCCCACTTGGAGAAAGAATGTCCTCCCATCATTGTTCTCAAAGACATTTCATCTCTTTTGATAGGGTATTGTGCTCTTTCGCAGGTGTCACAAATTTCACATAAGTATGAGAATCCACATGAAGGGTGGGCAGCCAAAGATATGAGTATAAAATAGTGCTTATCACATGATTAGGTCCAAAGTGTCCACCTACAACACCACTATGTGCAACTTCTAAGATCTTAGATTAAATTCACTCTCATGTATGCACAATCTCAAATACCCATCTCTACCTCATTTGTAAAGATTATCTCCTTGAGCTTCCTATGCTAAGCTTCATTGTCTTGCTAAGGTGCTAGGGGAAAAGTTCCTGGTTTCAAAAAGCGAACGAATGGAGTGCTCCATTCTAGTGTCAAAGAGACATGATAGAGAGTTTCAGGATGCACTTGGGATTTGGCAACACAAAATAGAACATTGTTTTGATGGGGTATGTGTTGAGAGTTCCAAGCTCCAACCTTTTGTCCAAGTCTAAGTTCATTCTCATGAAAGCTCATTTGCTGCACATGCCAAATCATTTAGAGATCTTTCATAGTCTATGAGCTTATACAACCCACAACATAAAATGCCAGAAGCAATAATCACATCGCCATTTGATAGATCATGAAATGTACACCTGTCATCAACAAATTTCACAACCAAGCCAATCTTGGCTAACACAAAAACTGGTAACAGGTTCTTCTTGATCCCTCGCACAAATAAAACATCTGACAAAGTGAAAGAACTACCATCAACAGTAGTCAGAATGATCTTACCAACTCCCATAACAGGATAAGAGGAGTTGTTGGCGCATATAACAGTATTCCCTATGGGGACAAACTCGAGTGAAGAGAAGAAACTACGCTGCGAGGTAATATGTTTGGTTGCCCCACTGTCAAAATACCAAACATCTGAGTCTACTGCAGACATGCACTGCTCATGACAAGATGGGTCAGAACTGCAGACAATAGTAAACGCCCATTCTTCTTCCTGCACAAGATTAGCAGACTCTGTTTTTGGTGTAGGGGACTTTGCAACAACCATTCCAGCCTCTTTCTTCTTTGCCTCTTTAGCAACCAGTTTTGGATAGTTCTTTATGATATGATCATTCCCTTTATAATACTTACAAAACAATTTCTGCTTTTCTGATTTCTTTTCATCTTTATCTTCCTTCTTCGAATATGCAGAATTAGCAGATTTTTGCTTACTAGTTGAAGGGCTCCTTTGCCCTGGATTGATTTGCAACTCGCATAATGGACCTGTTCTACCTGGACTGATCTTCCTGCAACAGAACAAAGAATAACTCCTCAAATGATGAGGCATTTGGATTGCCTTTCATCATCAACCAAAGAGTAGAAGCAGAACTCTGATATGAATCAAGAAGACCATTCAGTACGGTCTGCACAAGTGAGCTATCTGGTATAACCTCATCAGCAGAAATCAACTGTTCCTTCAAGTCTTTGATCTTCGTTAGGAAACTGTCCATAGAATCATCTTCATTCATGTGCTCACTCTCCAACTGTTTTTGGAGGTAAGCAACACGAGCCTCATTCCTAGCTTGGTACAATGTAGTAAATGTATCCCAAGCATCCTTAGCTGTTCTACAAGAGCGAATATGAGGAATAATGGCACGTTTGACACACAAAGCTATCAATGCATGTGCTTGGGCATCTTTGCCATCCCAACGAATCTGCTCTACAGTAGATGCAGTAGAAACCGTAGCACAAACAGGAATATGCACAATATCATCATCTTCGACACCTTCTGCATCAGCTTCAATACCTGCAATTGTAATAGTTGTAGGTGTGATAGGACGTTTTTCGACACCCTGCACAATGTTCCACAGTCCTTTTGGAACCAATACATGTCGCATCATATAAGCCCATAACGGGTAGTTGGTACCATCCAACTTATCCTCAACAACCAACATACGAAATACATCACTGCTTTCAGCCATGGCCGGTGACTAAAATACCTTGATGCAAAAAATTGATTGTATCTCAAAAAGTTGAACAGAACTCCCCAGATGAATTCCGCAAGACCTATAGCAGACTTTAAGATGCTTATACTAGCGAACAGAAATTGGTATATACCTTTGGCACAAAAAGACAAAATAACCTACACAAGCGCTGCGATAGTGCGTTCGGAGGCTGAAACGAGCTTCGATCGCGATTTCGGCACCACTAAGCGAAGCTTATTTGATCTCTGAAACACCCTGAGTATGCTCACCAAATTTCGTGCGAATTTGAGACTGCAAACGGAGGAGTGTCGACAGTGCCCTAGATGAAGCGACGACTTGCTCTGATACCAATTATTGGAGTTAGACGTCTGCGGAAGCATGCGAACAGCACAAGGAAGAAGAAGAAGCTTGGAGCACAACACACAATACTGAATGTATTACTAGAGAATGTACCATTAGGGTAATAGGTGTATATACAAGCCGGGGGAAAAAAACCTCCTAAAGAGGGACAAAAGTGCCCCCACGGTCCTAGTGTGTTCACACACATCACTACCAAAATATATCAACACTTTGGATTATGCATTGTTTTATGAAATTGTTCAAAACTGCAAGTTCATGGATACACTGATGCAAATTGGGACGGTGGAGTTCCAAATAAAAGATCTAATGGTGGCTTTCTATCCTCACTTGGAAGTGCTTCTATTACATGGAGAAATAAGAAGCAAACCACCGTTTCTTTGTCAAATATAGAGGTTGACTATAGAGGTGGTGCAAGGGCAACATGTGAAGTGTCATGGCCAGAGATGCTACTTGTGGATTTAGGTGTGGAAGTGCATAAACCTCTCAAATCCTATCACCATTTATTGTGATAATATTATTAGCATACAATTAGCACAAAATTCTATTTTTCATGCTAGAACAAAGCATATCAAGGCACATTATCACTTCATCAGGGAGAAGGTATTAACAAGTGATATTGATCTTGTTTATGTGAGGGCAAATGAGTAGGTTACTCATATTATCATTAAAGAACTTGGAGCAAAGAAGTTGAAGAAGTTTCAAAAGATGCTTGGATTGCAAGACATGATGTTGAGCTTGAGGGGGAGTATTGAGATATCAAGACCAACATGTGATGCTTGAGGATGAAATGTACCACTTTTCATTTCTTTGGCATGTATAATGATTACACCGATATATGTCAGGGATACTATAGTGAGCTTTACGAGATTTATCCATGGAGAGTGATGGCACATTTGTTTCTTCCTAGCTCACTCATTCACGGACATTAGGATTTTCGTTATGTATTGTTGTTTATATATTGTACCGGTTGTATTGTTGTATTAGGTCATTCTTGTATATTCTCTTTATGTAATAGACAAAGTAGAAGAAGATCGTTCTTCCTTTCCTCAATTTGTGTGTGCTTCTCTCTTTGTGTGTGAGAGTATGTGAGGGCTCTCTTCCTTAGCTCCTTTCTCTTGACATCATTCAACACAACTTTTACCCAAAGTGGTTGCAAATCCTCTTAGTTGTGTAAAGCTTTGAATCCTTGTGCGAAGAATCGGATGACCCCACTTGTGGTTGAACTCGATCTTGGCTTCCTAGATATAATTTGCATAAGCCAGTGGTCCAACAAGTCCTTGGAACCAATGTGAATTGACACATGCCCTCTCTATTATGTTGATTGATGGGCCTTCTATGGGTATCATACCTGGTTCATCATTGAACTCTAGAGAGGGTAATATGGGATATTCTTCTATAGAAAGGGAGCAGTAATCAACAAGCATACTACTAGGCCCTATGGTTACCATGATTCTTTACTCATGAAATCACTTTTAAGATCCACTAAGACAAGGAGAACACATGTTAATATTATCAGAGACATAATATCCCAATATGGCAAGATTCCAATCCCCTTCCAATACTGAAAGAACTTGGAGAAGCTTGTAGGAGGTAGAAAAGTGCGTTTCGAAGCGCAAAGTTTTGTCCAACCAACCGGCACAAGACCAGCCCTTGAGCTTATGGAGACTCAAATAGAACTTATAGGCATGAGATAAGTGCAAATAAACGCACTATGTACTTTGGAGCATAAAAAAGAAGGAGTCGATGCAAAACAGATAGGTTCGCATGTCGACTAGCTCAAAAAACTTACTATCTATGGAAGAGATAATGAAATTCAAATGCCCATAGCGACCAACGTGATTTAAATTAGAAAAAAATCCTTTTATGTGAGTGGTACACATAGGGTTGAGTGTATATAATGAAAAAAATTATAAGGAATAAGGAAAATATGCTATAGGAATGAATTAGACACTCAATGGTGGTACCTCCTATTTTTCAGAAATATGCAGAGATTGACCCCCAGACAAAAAAACTAAAGTTTCTCCCAATCATTTAGAAAATGCCAAATCATTTAGAGATCTTTCATAGTCTATGAGCTTATACAACCCACAACATAAAATGCCAGAAGCAATAATCACATCGCCATTTGATAGATCATGAAATGTACACCTGTCATCAACAAATTTCACAACCAAGCCAATCTTGGCTAACACAAAACTGGTAACAGGTTCTTCTTGATCCCTCGCACAAATAAAACATCTGACAAAGTGAAAGAACTACCATCAACAGTAGTCAGAATGATCTTACCAACTCCCATAACAGGATAAGAGGAGTTGTTGGCGCATATAACAGTATTCCCTATGGGGACAAACTCGAGTGAAGAGAAGAAACTACGCTGCGAGGTAATATGTTTGGTTGCCCCACTGTCAAAATACCAAACATCTGAGTCTACTGCAGACATGCACTGCTCATGACAAGATGGGTCAGAACTGCAGACAATAGTAAACGCCCATTCTTCTTCCTGCACAAGATTAGCAGACTCTGTTTTTGGTGTAGGGGACTTTGCAACAACCATTCCAGCCTCTTTCTTCTTTGCCTCTTTAGCAACCAGTTTTGGATAGTTCTTTATGATATGATCATTCCCTTTATAATACTTACAAAAGAATTTCTGCTTTTCTGATTTCTTTTCATCTTTATCTTCCTTCTTCGAATATGCAGAATTAGCAGATTTTTGCTTACTAGTTGAAGGGCTCCTTTGCCCTGGATTGATTTGCAACTCGCATAATGGACCTGTTCTACCTGGACTGATCTTCCTGCAACAGAACAAAGAATAACTCCTCAAATGATGAGGCATTTGGATTGCCTTTCATCATCAACCAAAGAGTAGAAGCAGAACTCTGATATGAATCAAGAAGACCATTCAGTACGGTCTGCACAAGTGAGCTATCTGGTATAACCTCATCAGCAGAAATCAACTGTTCCTTCAAGTCTTTGATCTTCGTTAGGAAACTGTCCATAGAATCATCTTCATTCATGTGCTCACTCTCCAACTGTTTTTGGAGGTAAGCAACACGAGCCTCATTCCTAGCTTGGTACAATGTAGTAAATGTATCCCAAGCATCCTTAGCTGTTCTACAAGAGCGAATATGAGGAATAATGGCACGTTTGACACACAAAGCTATCAATGCATGTGCTTGGGCATCTTTGCCATCCCAACGAATCTGCTCTACAGTAGATGCAGTAGAAACCGTAGCACAAACAGGAATATGCACAATATCATCATCTTCGACACCTTCTGCATCAGCTTCAATACCTGCAATTGTAATAGTTGTAGGTGTGATAGGACGTTTTTCGACACCCTGCACAATGTTCCACAGTCCTTTTGGAACCAATACATGTCGCATCATATAAGCCCATAACGGGTAGTTGGTACCATCCAACTTATCCTCAACAACCAACATACGAAATACATCACTGCTTTCAGCCATGGCCGGTGACTAAAATACCTTGATGCAAAAAATTGATTGTATCTCAAAAAGTTGAACAGAACTCCCCAGATGAATTCCGCAAGACCTATAGCAGACTTTAAGATGCTTATACTAGCGAACAGAAATTGGTATATACCTTTGGCACAAAAAGACAAAATAACCTACACAAGCGCTGCGATAGTGCGTTCGGAGGCTGAAACGAGCTTCGATCGCGATTTCGGCACCACTAAGCGAAGCTTATTTGATCTCTGAAACACCCTGAGTATGCTCACCAAATTTCGTGCGAATTTGAGACTGCAAACGGAGGAGTGTCGACAGTGCCCTAGATGAAGCGACGACTTGCTCTGATACCAATTATTGGAGTTAGACGTCTGCGGAAGCATGCGAACAGCACAAGGAAGAAGAAGAAGCTTGGAGCACAACACACAATACTGAATGTATTACTAGAGAATGTACCATTAGGGTAATAGGTGTATATACAAGCCGGGGGAAAAAAACCTCCTAAAGAGGGACAAAAGTGCCCCCACGGTCCTAGTGTGTTCACACACATCACTACCAAAATATATCAACACTTTGGATTATGCATTGTTTTATGAAATTGTTCAAAACTGCAAGTTCATGGATACACTGATGCAAATTGGGACGGTGGAGTTCCAAATAAAAGATCTAATGGTGGCTTTCTATCCTCACTTGGAAGTGCTTCTATTACATGGAGAAATAAGAAGCAAACCACCGTTTCTTTGTCAAATATAGAGGTTGACTATAGAGGTGGTGCAAGGGCAACATGTGAAGTGTCATGGCCAGAGATGCTACTTGTGGATTTAGGTGTGGAAGTGCATAAACCTCTCAAATCCTATCACCATTTATTGTGATAATATTATTAGCATACAATTAGCACAAAATTCTATTTTTCATGCTAGAACAAAGCATATCAAGGCACATTATCACTTCATCAGGGAGAAGGTATTAACAAGTGATATTGATCTTGTTTATGTGAGGGCAAATGAGTAGGTTACTCATATTATCATTAAAGAACTTGGAGCAAAGAAGTTGAAGAAGTTTCAAAAGATGCTTGGATTGCAAGACATGATGTTGAGCTTGAGGGGGAGTATTGAGATATCAAGACCAACATGTGATGCTTGAGGATGAAATGTACCACTTTTCATTTCTTTGGCATGTATAATGATTACACCGATATATGTCAGGGATACTATAGTGAGCTTTACGAGATTTATCCATGGAGAGTGATGGCACATTTGTTTCTTCCTAGCTCACTCATTCACGGACATTAGGATTTTCGTTATGTATTGTTGTTTATATATTGTACCGGTTGTATTGTTGTATTAGGTCATTCTTGTATATTCTCTTTATGTAATAGACAAAGTAGAAGAAGATCGTTCTTCCTTTCCTCAATTTGTGTGTGCTTCTCTCTTTGTGTGTGAGAGTATGTGAGGGCTCTCTTCCTTAGCTCCTTTCTCTTGACATCATTCAACACAACTTTTACCCAAAGTGGTTGCAAATCCTCTTAGTTGTGTAAAGCTTTGAATCCTTGTGCGAAGAATCGGATGACCCCACTTGTGGTTGAACTCGATCTTGGCTTCCTAGATATAATTTGCATAAGCCAGTGGTCCAACAAGTCCTTGGAACCAATGTGAATTGACACATGCCCTCTCTATTATGTTGATTGATGGGCCTTCTATGGGTATCATACCTGGTTCATCATTGAACTCTAGAGAGGGTAATATGGGATATTCTTCTATAGAAAGGGAGCAGTAATCAACAAGCATACTACTAGGCCCTATGGTTACCATGATTCTTTACTCATGAAATCACTTTTAAGATCCACTAAGACAAGGAGAACACATGTTAATATTATCAGAGACATAATATCCCAATATGGCAAGATTCCAATCCCCTTCCAATACTGAAAGAACTTGGAGAAGCTTGTAGGAGGTAGAAAAGTGCGTTTCGAAGCGCAAAGTTTTGTCCAACCAACCGGCACAAGACCAGCCCTTGAGCTTATGGAGACTCAAATAGAACTTATAGGCATGAGATAAGTGCAAATAAATGCACTATGTACTTTGGAGCATAAAAAAGAAGGAGTCGATGCAAAACAGATAGGTTCGCATGTCGACTAGCTCAAAAAACTTACTATCTATGGAAGAGATAATGAAATTCAAATGCCCATAGCGACCAACGTGATTTAAATTAGAAAAAAATCCTTTTATGTGAGTGGTACACATAGGGTTGAGTGTATATAATGAAAAAAATTATAAGGAATAAGGAAAATATGCTATAGGAATGAATTAGACACTCAATGGTGGTACCTCCTATTTTTCAGAAATATGCAGAGATTGACCCCCAGACAAAAAAACTAAAGTTTCTCCCAATATAGAAAACTAAATGGTATGAAAATTTATAGCCATGAAATAGACACTAATACCTTTTCAATGAGCCATCTTTCATCAAATTTGAAGCTCTAAAGAGAGAGCAGCAGCCTCTGCAAGATTACTATTGGCAAAGAAGATGATGCAAAGAATTGAAGGAGCAAGACAATGATGGTCACAAGTGTATGTATATTGCTTCCATGTATTATACAAGTGATTTCAAGTCTTTATATAGAATCTAGAAGTGTTCCATGACTTTTGCAAGTGGATTTTGAATTCAAATGAATGTGGGAATGGTTGTTGGAGGGAATCAATTCACTTTTCTACAATTTAGGAAAAATGAAGATCTAGTTTGATCTACTCTTAGGTGATTGATTGCTTGATTTATTATAAATCAACCACCAAGAATTCGTGGGATTTGGGCTCTATCTTTCTAATTTTACATGTTTAAAGCTCAAGGCTTTTACAATGGTAAAAGGTCCATGAAAAATCTTTTTAAAAAATACAATAAGTGAGCATAAGAAAAAAGAACTCTCCAACGGATATTCTTTCGACGTGATAGCCTTTGATGTAGATCAAATCCACCTCAAGCATAGTGTAAGCTTGATGTTCCAACAACTCCCCCTCAAGCTAAAGTATGCTTGAGTCTTCATTCTCTGATAGGTTGCATACCTACCATAGCTTTGAATCTACAAAGCTTTATTCCATCAAGTGCCTTCATCATCATATCTGCTACTTGCTTTTCAGTTGGAACAAAAGAAATGTCAATCTCCTTTGCCATGAGCTTCTCCATGATGAAGTGGTAATGCACCTCTATGTGTTTGGTTCTTGCATGGAAACTAGGGTTTGCCGCTAGATGCATGGAACTTACATTATCTCCAAATATGTGAGGTTTGGAACTCACAAGTCCCAAATCTGTATACAATGCCTTTAACCATATTGCCTCTTGAGTTGCTATGGTCAAGCTTCTATACTCTGCTTCAGTCAAGGATAAAGCAACTGTTGGTTGCTTCTTGGAACTCCATGACACTAGCTTCGAACCTGCAAATGCTAAGTAACCAGAAGTACTTTTTCCATCATCCTTTGATCCTACCCAATCTGCATCTGAATAGATTTTGATATCGAAATCTAAAGAGTAAGGATAGAATATACTTTCGTTGATTGTACCTTTGAGATACTTAAGTACTCTCTTAGCTGCATCCATGTGTGGTCTTCTTGGCAAGTGCATGAACTGACTAAGCACTCCCACACTATATGAGATGTCTACCCTTGTATGAGTAGCATATATCAAGCTACCTACCAAGCTTTGATACTCTTTAATGTCTTTAATTTTCTCACCTTCATAAACACTAAGTTTATGATTCATCTCCAAAGGTGTACTTGCAGGTTCAGTGTTCTCCATTTTGAACTTGATAAGTAGATCCCGAATGTATCTACTCTGATTTAAATACATTCCTTCATCTGTGTATATCACTTGCATACCTAGGAAATATGTGAGCTCACCTAGGTCATTGATTTTGAAATCCTCTTGCATGTGTCTCTTGATCCTTTGGATGCCATTTAGATCATCACCTGTCACAATAATATCATCCACATATACACATAGATAGATAACGCCATCGTGATCCATTTTGATGAATAGAGAAGGATCTGAGTTGCTAGCTTTGAACTCTTGATCCTGAAGGTATGTAACCAACTTGTAATTCCAAGCTCTAGGAGCTTGTTTCAATCCATACAATGCTTTCTTAAGTCTACAAACATAAGATGGATGATTAAGGTTTTCAAAACCCGGTGGTTGTGATATGTATACCTCTTCACTTATCCAACCATTTAAGAATGCATTTTTCATGTCAAGTTGGAGGAGTCTCCAATTCCTTGCAGCAACTACACTTATCAATGTTCTGATTGTAGTCATCTTTGCAACTGCTGAGAATGCTTCCTCATAGTCTATAGCATGAGTTTGTGAGCATCCTTTGGCAACTCATCTTGCCTTGTACCTACAAACTGATCCATTTGAATTATTTTAACTTTATACACCCATCTAGAACCAATTACCTTTTGATTGGACGACATTGGAACCAAATCCCAAGTGGCCATCTCCTTCAATGAATCAATTTCTTCTTTCTTGACCTTTTTCCAATTAAGGTTTCCCTTTGCCTCTTCATAGGTTGATGGTTCTTCTGAAATTGAATCTTTTGCCAAGTAGATTGAATGCTTTGTAACAAACATGGAATCATGTCCATACCTTTCTAGCTATTTCTTCTCTCTTGCTGATCTTCTAGGTGCTTGTTTGGAGCATTCTCCAACCTCTTGCATCTTTGCTTTGCCTCTTGAGTTCAATAGCTTGTAATCCTTTTCTCTTTCATCTTGCTCATTGTCTATATCAGTTCTTGGATCTTTGACCTATGTATCATGCTTGCTTCCTTATTGACGAGAATCAGAATCAATATAATATGGTAGAGTTACCTTTTGTTTGTCTTCATCATACCAAGACCTGTGTTCTTCAAACACAACATCTCTACTTGTAGTGAATTGCTTGGTTGAAGGATTATAGAACCTGTAACCCATCTGAGTTGAATCATATCCAATAAACAATGCCTTTGTTGCCCTTTCATCTAGCTTACCTCTTATTTGTGATGGTACATGAACATAAGCTAAACAACCAAAACCCTTGCAATGTCCAAGACTAGGTTTTCTTCCATGGCATGCTTCATAAGGAGTCATACCTTGAAGTGATTTGGATGGTACTCTATTGACAAGGTACACAACAGTTGAAATAGCTTTTGCCCATAGATAATGTGGCAACTCTTCTCTTCAAACATTGTTCTGGATGATCCAACCAATGTCTTGTTTCTCCTCGCAACGATTCCATTCAGTTGAGGAGAGCACCTTGTAGTCACTTACCTTTTGATACCTTTATCCTGCAGGAAATCATCAAACTCTTTGGAGAAGTATTCTCCCCCTCCATTAGATCTAAGCTTCTTTAGTGATCTAACTGTATGATTCTCCACATGTGCTAGATACTTTTTGAAGCAATCAAACACTTCATTCTTACTCTTGATAAAGTATAGAACAGTCCATCTACTATGGTCATCAATAAATGAGACATAATACCTTGATCCTACCAATGAAGGTTCTTGACTTGGTCTCCATACATCTATATGTAGTAAGTCCAATAAGTAATTTTGAATGTAGACTCTGTGGTTGAATGGATGTCTTTGTGCGTTCCCAATTTGACATGCATCATACCTGTTGATCATGTGTTGCTTTGATATATTCGACAGTCCTAGAACACTTTGATCCCTGCATATATCCTTCAAGGTTCTTTCATTCACATGAGAAAGTCTCTTATGCCACACTTCAAGCTCACTTAGAGTTTGAGACCCAAAGCTGAATAGAGCTATGTTCCTTGTCTCTCCTACTTCAAAAGTAAAGAGCCTACCATGCTTCTCACCTCTGACTATCTTCTTGAAGCCTTGACATGGATCTTCCACAAAAGCTCCATGCTGGGTAAACCTAACTTGCAAGCCTTTTTCAACTATTTGGCCTACACTTATTAGGTTTTTAGTGATAGTGGGTACATAGAGAACATTACTCAGAATGTTTGTCCTACCATTGGAAGCTTTGAAATTACCAATCTTCTCCACATTGTGCTTTGTATCATCCCCTGTTTGTACTTCATGTCTATGCTTCGGAATTTCCAAGTCAGATAGAAGAGCAATGTTGCCTGCAACATGATTTGAACATCCTGAATCTATGTAGAACAAATGATCATCTTCTTTACCTTCTTTGTGGCTTAGATTCATGAGAAGCAATGAGTCTTCATGTGGTTGATCTTCTAAATAATTGTTGAAGTCCCTTCTATTATAGCTTCTATTGTTATTGTTGAAGTTGTATCCACCTCTGCCTCTATTGCTGCCATATCAATCTCTTCCACTTCCTTTCTGGGTCTTTCCATTGAACGAGCAATTCTGAGTGGTGTGGTTGGTCTTATCATAGATGGAACAAGGTTGAATGTTCTGACCTTTGGCTTTGTCTTGCTTTGGTCCTTTCTTCTTCCCTTTCCACTTGCTTTTGCTTGCGAAGTTGTCTTGGGAAGTCTCTTCTTCATCTTCTTCCTTCTTCTTGCCTTTCTGCTTCTTATCCTTCTTATCTGCATATAGAGCACTAGTTGAATTACCATGATAGGAGTTACCTTTCTTTATGCTATTGTTGGCCTCTTGATTGAAGAGTTGTCCAAGAAAGATGTTGAAGTCTAGAGTTTGTACACTTATGATGAGATCATAAGCCGTCATGAAGGATTGCCATTGCTTATCACTTCGAATACCATTGAGAATTTGCCTCATGATAGCCTCTTCTTCAATCAGCTCTCCTATGGATGCTAATTGATCCGCAATCTTCTTGACTTTGGTAACAAACTCTGTGATGGTTTACCTAGGTGTCTTCTTCATTTGGTTGAAATCGTTCCAAAGATGATTCTTTCTTGCTTTGATACTAGCAGAAAAGAAAGTCTCGAGGGCATCCCAAGTCTCTTGAGATGTCTTGCATCCTCTAATATGTGGTAATAGAAAATAAAAGATAGATTTTAGTATGTACAATCTTTCTTGAGCATCCCGCTTGCACACCAAAGTGTGAGCTTATCTGTCTCCTCTTGTGTAGGTCCTCCTTTGGATCTTGGAATGGGCATAGCTTCATCACATGCTATAATTCCATAAAGATTTCTACCTTGCAAATAGGCATCTATTCTGATTTGCCAAGCCGCATAGTTATGTCGATCAAGCTTCTTGATCATTGAGGGAAAGCTATCACCCATCTTGATCTAGCTCTGATACCACTGAAAGAACTTGGAGAAGCTTGTAGGAAGTAGAAAAGTGCATTTAGAGGTGACGAAGTTTGGTCCAGCCAACCGGCACCAGACCAGCCCTTGAGATTATGGAGACTCAAATAGAGCTTATAGGCATGGGATAAGTGCAATGAAATGCACTATGTACTTTGGAGCATCAAAGAGAAGGAGTTGATACAAAACAGATAGGTTCGCTTGTCGACTAGCTCAAAAAACTTACTATCTAGGGAAGAGACAATGAACTTCAAATGCCCATTGTGACCCGCGTGATCACAATTAGAAGAAATCCTTTTATGGGACTGATACATATAGGGTTGAGTGTATATAATGCACAAAATTATAAGGAATAAGCAAAATATGCTATAGGAATGAATCAGATACTCAATGGTGATACCTCCTATTTTTCAGGAATATGTAGGGATTGACCCCGAGATAGAAAAATTGAGATTTCTCCCAATCTACTGAACCAAATGCTATGAAAATTTACAAGCAAATACCTTTCCAATGATCCGTCTTTCATCAAATTTAAAGCTCTAGAGAGAGAGCAACAACCTCTGCAAGATTATTGTTGGCGAAGAAGATGATGCAGAAAATTGAAGGAGCAAGACAATGATGGTCACAAGTGTATGAATATTGCTTCCATGTATTGTACAAGTGATTTCAAGTCTTTATATAGACTCTAGAAGTGTTCCAAGACTTCTACAAGTGGAGTCTGAATTCAAATGAAGGTGGCAATGGTTGTTGGAGGGAATCAATTCACTTTCCTACAATCTAGGAAAAGTGAAGATCTACTTTGATCTACTTTTAGGTGATTGATTGCTTGATTAATTACAAATCAAACTCCACGTGGGATTTGGGCTCTATCTTTCTACTTTTACATGTGTAAACCTCAAGGCTTTTACAATGGTAAAAGGTCCATGAAAAATCTTTAAAAAAAAAATACAATAAGTGAGCATAAGAAAAAATAACTCTCCAACGGATATTCTTTCGACACGATAGCCTTTGATGTAGATCAAATCCACCTCAAGCATAGTGTAAGCTTGATGTTCCAACAAATACTGACATGAGTTCTTTACTCAACACTTATCATATGTTGTGAAATCGAGTTGAGAAGGTGTCTAATGCAAGTCTCTAGACCATTCTATATGCATAGCTTGGTTTGTGCATGATCTCGCCATGGTGTATGCAATTTAAGGGAAGCTCATCTAAGGTTTTACAGGGTTGGATTTGCAATTACAAAATTTATGTGTAAGGGTGTGCTTCTTATGGAATTACAATTATGTGTGGAAGCAACAAATATATTTTCTATTACATGAGGTAGGGTCTTCTATCTACAATGCTAGGATTGTTATTAGTATGTATTTGGAACATCTTGACTGAAATGAAGTGTCTTCTATCTACAATGCTAGGATTGTTATTAGTATGTATTTGGAACATCTTCATGCGATAATGAGGGGCATTGGGACTGGGTATCAAGCCTTTTCACCTTAGCTTGATATTTCTAATTCACTCTATAGCTTCTAGTGAGTCTTCCTCTCTAATTTTTTGTTCTTCTTTCTTGCATCTATTGGCCTTGTTCAATCATGTGAGCATCTTGTCCATTAGGGTTTCTTGATAGAGCTTAACTCTAGATGCATCAATGTATCTTGGTAATAATTTTCCTTCTAGTATGGCTAACTTAACAACATTGCTCGTGGAAGTTCTATTGATAATCATAGGCCCATATTGGCATTTTTCCAACTTACAAGTGTGTTGCCTCAACGTGTAGAACAAAAGTAATTCTTCAACTTTTAAACCTTTCTCTTTAATATGAGCATCAAAATTAGCCCTTTGCCTCTTTTTGGTAGTGTAGATTCCTATTATTGTTTGCAATCTTGTATCTCATAAGCTTTCTAGATCCATAATCCTAGAAGATAGTGCCTATCCTACCCACAAATGTTCCTATGTTACTTTCAATTAGGGATCAAGAAATCTAAGGGTAGCACCACATTTTGTTCAAATACCTTTTGAAAAGGGGTAGTACTGGGTACCGTCTTTTAGACCACTAGATAAGCCCAAACAACATGATGAAGTTGTTTGTCCCAATCAGAGCATTTATTATCTATGATCCTAGTCAATACATTACATATGATCTTAACTCTTCACATATTCATTAGCATGTGGATGATATGGGGCTGAATTCTTGTGCATGATCATGAACACTTGAACTAGATATTCAGTAACTTCATTCAAGAAGTGTGTACCTCTTTCACAAACTAACTGAATGGGCAATCCATACCTTATGAATGCATTTTCAAATAGGAACTTCATGGTCGTTTGAGCATTTTTCTTATGTAACTCTTACTTCCACCCACTTGGCTAAGTAATATGTGGTTACAATTATATACTCTATGTGTGAACTTCTTGTAGGGGGATTGATGAGTCCTACAAAATCTATACCCCACTTGGAGAAAGAATGTCCTCCCATCATTGTTCTCAAAGACATTTCATCTCTTTTGATAGGGTATTGTGCTCTTTCGCAGGTGTCACAAATTTCACATAAGTATGAGAATCCACATGAAGGGTGGGCAGCCAAAGATATGAGTATAAAATAGTGCTTATCACATGATTAGGTCCAAAGTGTCCACCTACAACACCACTATGTGCAACTTCTAAGATCTTAGATTAAATTCACTCTCATGTATGCACAATCTCAAATACCCATCTCTACCTCATTTGTAAAGATTATCTCCTTGAGCTTCCTATGCTAAGCTTCATTGTCTTGCTAAGGTGCTAGGGGAAAAGTTCCTGGTTTCAAAAAGCGAACGAATGGAGTGCTCCATTCTAGTGTCAAAGAGACATGATAGAGAGTTTCAGGATGCACTTGGGATTTGGCAACACAAAATAGAACATTGTTTTGATGGGGTATGTGTTGAGAGTTCCATGCTCCAACCTTTTGTCCAAGTCTAAGTTCATTCTCATGAAAGCTCATTTGCTGCACATGCCAAATCATTTAGAGATCTTTCATAGTCTATGAGCTTATACAACCCACAACATAAAATGCCAGAAGCAATAATCACATCGCCATTTGATAGATCATGAAATGTACACCTGTCATCAACAAATTTCACAACCAAGCCAATCTTGGCTAACACAAAAACTGGTAACAGGTTCTTCTTGATCCCTCGCACAAATAAAGTATCTGACAAAGTGAAAGAACTACCATCAACAGTAGTCAGAATGATCTTACCAACTCCCATAACAGGATAAGAGGAGTTGTTGGCGCATATAACAGTATTCCCTATGGGGACAAACTCGAGTGAAGAGAAGAAACTACGCTGCGAGGTAATATGTTTGGTTGCCCCACTGTCAAAATACCAAACATCTGAGTCTACTGCAGACATGCACTGCTCATGACAAGATGGGTCAGAACTGCAGACAATAGTAAACGCCCATTCTTCTTCCTGCACAAGATTAGCAGACTCTGTTTTTGGTGTAGGGGACTTTGCAACAACCATTCCAGCCTCTTTCTTCTTTGCCTCTTTAGCAACCAGTTTTAAACAGTTCTTTATGATATGATCATTCCCTTTATAATACTTACAAAACAATTTCTGCTTTTCTGATTTCTTTTCATCTTTATCTTCCTTCTTCGAATATGCAGAATTAGCAGATTTTTGCTTACTAGTTGAAGGGCTCCTTTGCCCTGGATTGATTTGCAACTCGCATAATGGACCTGTTCTACCTGGACTGATCTTCCTGCAACAGAACAAAGAATAACTCCTCAAATGATGAGGCATTTGGATTGCCTTTCATCATCAACCAAAGAGTAGAAGCAGAACTCTGATATGAATCAAGAAGACCATTCAGAACGGTCTGCACAAGTGAGCTATCTGGTATAACCTCATCAGCAGAAATCAACTGTTCCTTCAAGTCTTTGATCTTCGTTAGGAAATTGTCCATAGAATCATCTTCATTCATGTGCTCACTCTCCAACTGTTTTTGGAGGTAAGCAACACGAGCCTCATTCCTAGCTTGGTACAATGTGGTAAGTGTATCCCAAGCATCCTTAGCTATTCTACAAGAGCGAATATGAGGAATAATGGCACGTTTGACACACAAAGCTATCAATGCATGTGCTTGGGCATCTTTGCCATCCCAACGAATCTGCTCTACAGTAGATGCAGTAGAAACCGTAGCACAAACAGGAATATGCACAATATCATCATCTTCGACACCTTCTGCATCAGCTTCAATACCTGCAATTGTAATAGTTGTAGGTGTGATAGGACGTTTTTCGACACCCTGCACAATGTTCCACAGTCCTTTTGGAACCAATACATGTCGCATCATATAAGCCCATAACGGGTAGTTGGTACCATCCAACTTATCCTCAACAACCAACATACGAAATACATCACTGCTTTCAGCCATGGCCGGTGACTAAAATACCTTGATGCAAAAAATTGATTGTATCTCAAAAAGTTGAACAGAACTCCCCAGATGAATTCCGCAAGACCTATAGCAGACTTTAAGATGCTTATACTAGCGAACAGAAATTGGTATATACCTTTGGCACAAAAAGACAAAATAACCTACACAAGCGCTGCGATAGTGCGTTCGGAGGCCGAAACGAGCTTCGATCGCGATTTCGGCACCACTAAGCGAAGCTTATTTGATCTCTGAAACACCCTGAGTATGCTCACCAAATTTCGTGCGAATTTGAGACTGCAAACGGAGGAGTGTCGACAGTGCCCTAGATGAAGCGACGACTTGCTCTGATACCAATTATTGGAGTTAGACGTCTGTGGAAGCATGCGAACAGCACAAGGAAGAAGAAGAAGCTTGGAGCACAACACACAATACTGAATGTATTACTAGAGAATGTACCATTAGGGTAATAGGTGTATATACAAGCCGGGGGAAAAAAACCTCCTAAAGAGGGACAAAAGTGCCCCCACGGTCCTAGTGTGTTCACACACATCACTACCAAAATATATCAACACTTTGGATTATGCATTGTTTTATGAAATTGTTCAAAACTGCAAGTTCATGGATACACTGATGCAAATTGGGACGGTGGAGTTCCAAATAAAAGATCTAATGGTGGCTTTCTATCCTCACTTGGAAGTGCTTCTATTACATGGAGAAATAAGAAGCAAACCACCGTTTCTTTGTCAAATATAGAGGTTGACTATAGAGGTGGTGCAAGGGCAACATGTGAAGTGTCATGGCCAGAGATGCTACTTGTGGATTTAGGTGTGGAAGTGCATAAACCTCTCAAATCCTATCACCATTTATTGTGATAATATTATTAGCATACAATTAGCACAAAATTCTATTTTTCATGCTAGAACAAAGCATATCAAGGCACATTATCACTTCATCAGGGAGAAGGTATTAACAAGTGATATTGATCTTGTTTATGTGAGGGCAAATGAGTAGGTTACTCATATTATCATTAAAGAACTTGGAGCAAAGAAGTTGAAGAAGTTTCAAAAGATGCTTGGATTGCAAGACATGATGTTGAGCTTGAGGGGGAGTATTGAGATATCAAGACCAACATGTGATGCTTGAGGATGAAATGTACCACTTTTCATTTCTTTGGCATGTATAATGATTACACCGATATATGTCAGGGATACTATAGTGAGCTTTACGAGATTTATCCATGGAGAGTGATGGCACATTTGTTTCTTCCTAGCTCACTCATTCACGGACATTAGGATTTTCGTTATGTATTGTTGTTTATATATTGTACCGGTTGTATTGTTGTATTAGGTCATTCTTGTATATTCTCTTTATGTAATAGACAAAGTAGAAGAAGATCGTTCTTCCTTTCCTCAATTTGTGTGTGCTTCTCTCTTTGTGTGTGAGAGTATGTGAGGGCTCTCTTCCTTAGCTCCTTTCTCTTGACATCATTCAACACAACTTTTACCCAAAGTGGTTGCAAATCCTCTTAGTTGTGTAAAGCTTTGAATCCTTGTGCGAAGAATCGGATGACCCCACTTGTGGTTGAACTCGATCTTGGCTTCCTAGATATAATTTGCATAAGCCAGTGGTCCAACAAGTCCTTGGAACCAATGTGAATTGACACATGCCCTCTCTATTATGTTGATTGATGGGCCTTCTATGGGTATCATACCTGGTTCATCATTGAACTCTAGAGAGGGTAATATGGGATATTCTTCTATAGAAAGGGAGCAGTAATCAACAAGCATACTACTAGGCCCTATGGTTACCATGATTCTTTACTCATGAAATCACTTTTAAGATCCACTAAGACAAGGAGAACACATGTTAATATTATCAGAGACATAATATCCCAATATGGCAAGATTCCAATCCCCTTCCAATACTGAAAGAACTTGGAGAAGCTTGTAGGAGGTAGAAAAGTGCGTTTCGAAGCGCAAAGTTTTGTCCAACCAACCGGCACAAGACCAGCCCTTGAGCTTATGGAGACTCAAATAGAACTTATAGGCATGAGATAAGTGCAAATAAATGCACTATGTACTTTGGAGCATAAAAAAGAAGGAGTCGATGCAAAACAGATAGGTTCGCATGTCGACTAGCTCAAAAAACTTACTATCTATGGAAGAGATAATGAAATTCAAATGCCCATAGCGACCAACGTGATTTAAATTAGAAAAAAATCCTTTTATGTGAGTGGTACACATAGGGTTGAGTGTATATAATGAAAAAAATTATAAGGAATAAGGAAAATATGCTATAGGAATGAATTAGACACTCAATGGTGGTACCTCCTATTTTTCAGAAATATGCAGAGATTGACCCCCAGACAAAAAAACTAAAGTTTCTCCCAATATAGAAAACTAAATGGTATGAAAATTTATAGCCATGAAATAGACACTAATACCTTTTCAATGAGCCATCTTTCATCAAATTTGAAGCTCTAAAGAGAGAGCAGCAGCCTCTGCAAGATTACTATTGGCAAAGAAGATGATGCAAAGAATTGAAGGAGCAAGACAATGATGGTCACAAGTGTATGTATATTGCTTCCATGTATTATACAAGTGATTTCAAGTCTTTATATAGAATCTAGAAGTGTTCCATGACTTTTGCAAGTGGATTTTGAATTCAAATGAATGTGGGAATGGTTGTTGGAGGGAATCAATTCACTTTTCTACAATTTAGGAAAAATGAAGATCTAGTTTGATCTACTCTTAGGTGATTGATTGCTTGATTTATTATAAATCAACCACCAAGAATTCGTGGGATTTGGGCTCTATCTTTCTAATTTTACATGTTTAAAGCTCAAGGCTTTTACAATGGTAAAAGGTCCATGAAAAATCTTTTTAAAAAATACAATAAGCGAGCATAAGAAAAAAGAACTCTCCAACGGATATTCTTTCGACGTGATAGCCTTTGATGTAGATCAAATCCACCTCAAGCATAGTGTAAGCTTGATGTTCCAACAACTCCCCCTCAAGCTAAAGTATGCTTGAGTCTTCATTCTCTGATAGGTTGCATACCTGCCATAGCTTTGAATCTACAAAGCTTTATTCCATCAAGTGCCTTCATCATCATATCTGCTACTTGCTTTTCAGTTGGAACAAAAGAAATGTCAATCTCCTTTGCCATGAGCTTCTCCATGATGAAGTGGTAATGCACCTCTATGTGTTTGGTTCTTGCATGGAAACTAGGGTTTGCCGCTAGATGCATGGAACTTACATTATCTCCAAATATGTGAGGTTTGGAACTCACAAGTCCCAAATCTGTATACAATGCCTTTAACCATATTGCCTCTTGAGTTGCTATGGTCAAGCTTCTATACTCTGCTTCAGTCAAGGATAAAGCAACTGTTGGTTGCTTCTTGGAACTCCATGACACTAGCTTCGAACCTGCAAATGCTAAGTAACCAGAAGTACTTTTTCCATCATCCTTTGATCCTACCCAATCTGCATCTGAATAGATTTTGATATCCAAATCTAAAGAGTAAGGATAGAATATACTTTCGTTGATTGTACCTTTGAGATACTTAAGTACTCTCTTAGCTGCATCCATGTGTGGTCTTCTTGGCAAGTGCATGAACTGACTAAGCACTCCCACACTATATGAGATGTCTACCCTTGTATGAGTAGCATATATCAAGCTACCTACCAAGCTTTGATACTCTTTAATGTCTTTAATTTTCTCACCTTCATAAACACTAAGTTTATGATTCATCTCCAAAGGTGTACTTGCAGGTTCAGTGTTCTCCATTTTGAACTTGATAAGTAGATCCCGAATGTATCTACTCTGATTTAAATACATTCCTTCATCTGTGTATATCACTTGCATACCTAGGAAATATGTGAGCTCACCTAGGTCATTGATTTTGAAATCCTCTTGCATGTGTCTCTTGATCCTTTGGATGCCATTTAGATCATCACCTGTCACAATAATATCATCCACATATACACATAGATAGATAACGCCATCGTGATCCATTTTGATGAATAGAGAAGGATCTGAGTTGCTAGCTTTGAACTCTTGATCCTGAAGGTATGTAACCAACTTGTAATTCCAAGCTCTAGGAGCTTGTTTCAATCCATACAATGCTTTCTTAAGTCTACAAACATAAGATGGATGATTAAGGTTTTCAAAACCCGGTGGTTGTGATATGTATACCTCTTCACTTATCCAACCATTTAAGAATGCATTTTTCATGTCAAGTTGGAGGAGTCTCCAATTCCTTGCAGCAACTACACTTATCAATGTTCTGATTGTAGTCATCTTTGCAACTGCTGAGAATGCTTCCTCATAGTCTATAGCATGAGTTTGTGAGCATCCTTTGGCAACTCATCTTGCCTTGTACATACAAACTGATCCATTTGAATTATTTTAACTTTATACACCCATCTAGAACCAATTACCTTTTGATTGGACGACATTGGAACCAAATCCCAAGTGGCCATCTCCTTCAATGAATCAATTTCTTCTTTCTTGACCTTTTTCCAATTAAGGTTTCCCTTTGCCTCTTCATAGGTTGATGGTTCTTCTGAAATTGAATCTTTTGCCAAGTAGATTGAATGCTTTGTAACAAACATGGAATCATGTCCATACCTTTCTAGCTATTTCTTCTCTCTTGCTGATCTTCTAGGTGCTTGTTTGGAGCATTCTCCAACCTCTTGCATCTTTGCTTTGCCTCTTGAGTTCAATAGCTTGTAATCCTTTTCTCTTTCATCTTGCTCATTGTCTATATCACTTCTTGGATCTTTGACCTATGTATCATGCTTGCTTCCTTATTGACGAGAATCAGAATCAATATAATATGGTAGAGTTACCTTTTGTTTGTCTTCATCATACCAAGACCTGTGTTCTTCAAACACAACATCTCTACTTGTAGTGAATTGCTTGGTTGAAGGATTATAGAACCTGTAACCCATCTGAGTTGAATCATATCCAATAAACAATGCCTTTGTTGCCCTTTCATCTAGCTTACCTCTTATTTGTGATGGTACATGAACATAAGCTAAACAACCAAAACCCTTGCAATGTCCAAGACTAGGTTTTCTTCCATGGCATGCTTCATAAGGAGTCATACCTTGAAGTGATTTGGATGGTACTCTATTGACAAGGTACACAATAGTTGAAATAGCTTTTGCCCATAGATAATGTGGCAACTCTTCTCTTCAAACATTGTTCTGGATGATCCAACCAATGTCTTGTTTCTCCTCGCAACGATTCCATTCAGTTGAGGAGAGCACCTTGTAGTCACTTACCTTTTGATACCTTTATCCTGCAGGAAATCATCAAACTCTTTGGAGAAGTATTCTCCCCCTCCATTAGATCTAAGCTTCTTTAGTGATCTAACTGTATGATTCTCCACATGTGCTAGATACTTTTTGAAGCAATCAAACACTTCATTCTTACTCTTGATAAAGTATAGAACAGTCCATCTACTATGGTCATCAATAAATGAGACATAATACCTTGATCCTACCAATGAAGGTTCTTGACTTGGTCTCCATACATCTATATGTAGTAAGTCCAATAAGTAATTTTGAATGTAGACTCTGTGGTTGAATGGATGTCTTTGTGCGTTCCCAATTTGACATGCATCATACCTGTTGATCATGTGTTGCTTTGATATATTCGACAGTCCTAGAACACTTTGATCCCTGCATATATCCTTCAAGGTTCTTTCATTCACATGAGAAAGTCTCTTATGCCACACTTCAAGCTCACTTAGAGTTTGAGACCCAAAGCTGAATAGAGCTATGTTCCTTGTCTCTCCTACTTCAAAAGTAAAGAGCCTACCATGCTTCTCACCTCTGACTATCTTCTTGAAGCCTTGACATGGATCTTCCACAAAAGCTCCATGCTGGGTAAACCTAACTTGCAAGCCTTTTTCAACTATTTGGCCTACACTTATTAGGTTTTTAGTGATAGTGGGTACATAGAGAACATTACTCAGAATGTTTGTCCTACCATTGGAAGCTTTGAAATTACCAATCTTCTCCACATTGTGCTTTGTATCATCCCCTGTTTGTACTTCATGTCTATGCTTCGGAATTTCCAAGTCAGATAGAAGAGCAATGTTGCCTGCAACATGATTTGAACATCCTGAATCTATGTAGAATAAATGATCATCTTCTTTACCTTCTTTGTGGCTTAGATTCATGAGAAGCAATGAGTCTTCATGTGGTTGATCTTCTAAATAATTGTTGAAGTCCCTTCTATTATAGCTTCTATTGTTATTGTTGAAGTTGTATCCACCTCTGCCTCTATTGCTGCCATATCAATCTCTTCCACTTCCTTTCTGGGTCTTTCCATTGAACGAGCAATTCTGAGTGGTGTGGTTGGTCTTATCATAGATGGAACAAGGTTGAATGTTCTGACCTTTGGCTTTGTCTTGCTTTGGTCCTTTCTTCTTCCCTTTCCACTTGCTTTTGCTTGCGAAGTTGTCTTGGGAAGTCTCTTCTTCATCTTCTTCCTTCTTCTTGCCTTTCTGCTTCTTATCCTTCTTATCTGCATATAGAGCACTAGTTGAATTACCATGATAGGAGTTACCTTTCTTTATGCTATTGTTGGCCTCTTGATTGAAGAGTTGTCCAAGAAAGATGTTGAAGTCTAGAGTTTGTACACTTATGATGAGATCATAAGCCGTCATGAAGGATTGCCATTGCTTATCACTTCGAATACCATTGAGAATTTGCCTCATGATAGCCTCTTCTTCAATCAGCTCTCCTATGGATGCTAATTGATCCGCAATCTTCTTGACTTTGGTAACAAACTCTGTGATGGTTTACCTAGGTGTCTTCTTCATTTGGTTGAAATCGTTCCAAAGATGATTCTTTCTTGCTTTGATACTAGCAGAAAAGAAAGTCTCGAGGGCATCCCAAGTCTCTTGAGATGTCTTGCATCCTCTAATATGTGGTAATAGAAAATAAAAGATAGATTTTAGTATGTACAATCTTTCTTGAGCATCCCGCTTGCACACCAAAGTGTGAGCTTATCTGTCTCCTCTTGTGTAGGTCCTCCTTTGGATCTTGGAATGGGCATAGCTTCATCACATGCTATAATTCCATAAAGATTTCTACCTTGCAAATAGGCATCTATTCTGATTTGCCAAGCCGCATAGTTATGTCGATCAAGTGTAGCTCAGTGATGAGTAGCACCTCCTTTAATGTCAATCCGGGAAGACGTGAGGATGGTATGAAGACCTCGAGCAAGTGACGGCACAAGTGCGTGAGTGAGAAGCACACAAGCATGCACACACATACACACACACGCGCACACAAGGCAAGACAAAGAGTGAGAATCAATGGAGCTTTTTAGATTACTTTCAAAATGTTCTTACAAGTTCGTTTCAATTACAATCTAACCTCAAAAATGAGCTCTCTAGCTCCTTTTATAGTTTTTGACTAGCTTTTGGCCCTGTCCAGACCTAGTGTCCGGCCTAGTTAAAAATTAGGTTCCAGGGCTTATTTGGGGGTTCAAACGAGATCTAAAAATTATGAAAATTGGTACGCAACTACTTCTAGGGCTCCTCAAGCTCAAGGACTCCTTGGCTTGCACAAAATGGAGCTACAAAAATGTGAAATGAGATTTACAATGATTATTAGTGATAAAAATCACTGTTGTTGTAGGGATTTCTTCTAGTGATCTGCCATACATATCTTCAAGCTCCCTACTTGCTCTTCTTCCCTGCATGTCCATCTCTCTGATTTGCATTAATGTCTTGAAAAAAATATTGGCCTACTTGCCAGATCTTCTTTGACTGCCCTGTTTGCTTGTGCTGTCCCTTCGCTCGCTTGTGCTGTCCCTTCTTTGACTTTCACGTCTTGTAGATCCTGATGTACCAAGGCTACTGCCAACATCCCCCCCACTCTCGCGTCTGTCGCCCCTGACAGACCCTTGTCTAGCTGCTTTTTGTACGTAGTATTGTACAACATCGGCGGCGAGGTGGTGTTCTTCTAACCTGAGTCCCCTTGCTAGATCTGTCAGCAATGCATCCCAATTGACTGGCCCTGGGACATCTGGATGTGGCACCCGTAACTGCTCTGAGTGAATGGTTCGCTCTACAGCAAATAAATGGAGGAGATGTGAGGGTCTGGGTACAAATATTTCTGAGTGGTATTCCCAGAACCCTGTTATGAACATCTCTTCGAATGTTTGTTTAAAGCAGGCCGGAAGGTATTTTATTCTGGCGTGCCAAGCGTATATCACCTCTATGGAAGGAGTGGTGCTCATGTCATACACTAAATCTTGGTTTCCTGTAAGGAATCCGACGCCTGAGAAGTGTGGGTCCTTGATATTCTTGAAGGTCCTGAATGTAATAAGCATTAACTCAAAAATTTTCATGCACATCTGGGCCATTACATCAGGGGTATTCTTTAATCGGAGGCTCCAGTGCCTTATAGTGGAGATCATGTAATTGACGGTGGGAGGCCCTTGAGGGGGTGCTAGATAGACGTAGTTTAACCATTTGGCGCATCCCTTGATATTCTTGACTGCAATGGTAAACTCTGGCCATGTACGTCTGCGGAGTACAGGAACATAACAAGGGTTATATTTAATAAAAAGAGGCATATTCGTCCAGGTGCGAACCATCTCCGGATAGGTTTCGAGGAGTCGGATCCTCCAAGTGGGTTGATGAATGGAGCCTTTTTTAGCACTCTCTGGGATGTCATCTGGCCCAAATTGTGTGGCAAACGTTGGAGGTTTGCCACATTTATGTTGGATTTCTGCATTGTAGTCCGCCAGGAGTATACAATAGGGCACATATTGATCATCATTGGTTCCGATCCATCTATGGTGGGACATGCTGCGGAAGTATTCTGATTTAATAATAGTGTCCTCTATCTTTGCCATGGATTGGATCTGAACTGCTACTCGATCTTCATGAGTTGATGCCGTTTTCTCTAGTGTTTGGAGCCACTCAGGTACTTCGATTTCTAGCGTATCCATTCCTTCTGCGGTTTGTTCACCACCTGGCATTGGCATAGGAACGTAAGGTTCCTCATACGTCTCATCTACCTCGATGGGTACCAAATCCTCGGGTTCTGGTTCGACAACTGGAGAGGGTTGCCTTTCATGTGTGAGTAATCTTGCTTGTAATTCGGCCACCTGCTCTTTCAATGCCTTGACTTCCTCTGAAGTCGTGGTCGTTTCCGTGACTTTGGGTGCTGTCTGTTGCTCTTGGAGTTGATTGCGCAGCGCATCCCGTTCCCTTTCCAAGTCATCATGAGCTTCTAATAGATCTGCATAGCTGTCCAAGATGGTCTTCATTGTCCCTGAGGGCACAGCTTTAAACTGCTCTGGATCAAATTCGTGTGGAGAGCCTTCCATTGCAGCTTCTAGATTTGCTTCATTTTGCTGCTGCAATCTCTTGTTTTCCTCAAGGGCGGCCGCCATGTGTTTTCTGAGAAGTGCCAGGTTACGTCGGACTTTGAGATTATCGGCTTGGTATACCTCGAGCAAAGCTTCTAGTTGTTTGGCACCTGATTCCGTCGAGGGTTGGGGTGCCGCCAATAAGTTTTGGTGAGCCTGCTCAAGCGTCGTGTAGCGTTGATTCAGTTCTGCATTTTCTGTTTGTAGAGTGAGAAATTGTCTTTGTAAGTTTTGATGATGCGTTTCCAGACTCTGATACCGGTTGTCCAAAGCTTTGTACTCATGCTGGAGTTGGTATACACATTGGTTTAATGCTAAGAATATGTTATTTACATTAAATAATGCTGGGAAGGGTAAAGATGCAGGGGGAATGGGGGCGGGAATGGGAGAGGTGAATGATGTGGATGTAAGTGGAGATGTGGGTGGAGGGGGTATGGGTGATGAAGGTGGCATGGGGGGAGGGAGCGGTGCTGTGGCAGGTGATGTTTCCATCGTGTCAACTGTTTGAGTGACTGTGTAGATGGGAATCGTTGGTGGAGTGGATGTGACATCGGTGAACAGGGTGGTGAAGGTGGGCATGGTGACTCCCCCGAATTGGATTCCCGGGGAGAGTGGGATGCCCATGACCACGGTAGTGGTAGTGGATGTGGTAGTGTTAGTGTCCTGCGGTGGAGTGAAGTGTGTAGTGTGAGGTGGGGATGGTGGTGATAACGGTGCTTTGTGATATTCTTCTGCTTGCGCTGACTCGCCAGGTGCTGATGTATTGATGTGAATTTGCTTTCCGGACCTCCTGGGACGAGTAGGAACTCTTTTTTCAAACCTGTGGATGTAGGCCATTGCCTCATGGATGGCCTCGTCCAATCCTACAGCGTCGGCATGAAGGTTCATGGACTCAATGAACAAATCATCCACACCTTCCTCCGCTAGCAAGTCGTTCATGAGTCTTTTGCCCTGTTCGAGAGACATCTTATGCTGTTCCTGAACCAGTCGCATGGTTCGATATAGTCTCTTGATTTGTGCCGAATATGCTGGGGCACTTGCTAACTCGGAGAGTTCGTCATATTCTTGCTGTTGTTCTTCGTCGGCTTCTTCTTCGTCTCCTCCTGCCTCTTGTTCGTCTACATCGACTTCTACCACTCGGGGTTGGGTGGGGGCCGATGTTGTTTTGGGTCGTGGTTCCTGATCTCGCGCTGCTTCCGCTTCGAGGTTAGAGTCATAGATTAGTCGGGCAATTTCTTCATCCGTGAGGTCCTCAAGAGTAAATCCCTGCGGGAATTCCAATTCGGATGGAATGGGGGGAAACACCAGATTAGGCCCCTCCGTGCTTGGTCTTGGTAACCGGATTGTGAATGGCCTAACTCGTCGTGTCTGGGGAGGAGTGATTTCTGGTGTAGCGGTAGCTCCCCTTGGTTGAGCACAGGGTAGCTGGACTCCCCCCCTCATCTTCTTGGATGGGGGTCCTGCTGTTGATAGTCTTCTTTGGAAATCTTGGACTCGGGACCATACGAGTGCCCGCTGAACAGGCACATCATAAGCCAAGCATCTATAGATTATTCTGGTCAAAGCACAACACCCGTGGAGCACATTCTTCTGTTTCTTGTTCCACCTTTGATGTGCTAGGTGGATCTGGTCTATGATCCAGTGTGGAACATTGATGGGCAGGCTTTCGGTTTCTGCTAGATATAAACTGAACCATATTTTTTTCGGGGGCATTGTGAATCGTTCTTGGGCGGGAAACGCAAAGTGTTGCATGATGGTTCGCAGGTGAAGCGCAATGGTAGGTGTCATTGCTACCATATCCTTCAACTTATTCAGATCCTTGTGCTTCATTCGACCTGGGACCATGGTTTCCTTTTCTGTGGGGATGTGCATGCCATACATTCCCAATGCTTCTCTTACCAGATTGAGGTCCAGCTTGAACCTTTTAAGCTCATTACCCGGCAGCAGTGATGGCAACACAAAGGTGCTGTCGCCTCCTTTGGCCCTGCTCGGCATGATTGTACTGATCATATATGAACATCGTAAAAAATCCGGCTTTGGTATGTGAGTCCTGAAATAACTTTCCACACCTGCTTTGACCCAAACTGATCTCATGACTTCGGCATTTTGGTAGCTTTCAAATTCGCGTGTGAAAAAGTGGTATCGACCCCATTTGCCATTGAATTCCAATTCTGCTTCCCAGAAGTAGGTTCCATCGCCCAGTGGTCCAGCAACATCACTGAACCAATGCGCATGCTTACCTACTGGAGAAGTGTGTCCTTGAGGAGGATCCTGGATGGGGAGCACATGCACTTCTCGAAGCTCTTGCGGTCTTGCGGTGAGGCGTGGCTCAAGGAGAAGTGCCTCTATGTCCACGATCTGGGGACCAGATCCGGCTTGAGAGCTGGTACCTGCTTCTGCCATGGCCTGTTTGCTGATTGGTTCTGTGAGAATATAGAACCAAGTGTTAACATCGAAATGGACAAAATAAATCCGTTGTTGTCCCCGTTACAACATAATCATGAGATGGATGATGAGTTAGTGGTTAGTAAGTGCATGAAGACAGTGTGTGTAGTTAGTGCCTGTGTTGTCCTAGGAGACTACTGCAGTTAGTAAGTGGGTACGGATTTACACATTGGGGTCGGGGGGTTTATTACAGGCCCTAGGCTGCCAAATGCAGTGAGTGGGCTTTGCCTTCGGTTTCGGAGAGTCTTTACAGAGCCTTCTCGGTGTCGTGGTTTGCCGATGAGGCCTTTTTGGAACCCATTTACAATTGATTACATGTACGCTCTTGGGTTTTGGTGTGTACATGAGTGTCGAGAACGAGTGAATTCTGGCAGTATGCGTCGCTGCGTTATGCTGTTTAAGTTGTGGCCTCAGCGTAGCTACTTGCGCCATCAAGCAAGCCTTAGGCACCCAAATTTGTCTTGATTGTGGGCTTGCCTTCATCGACTTCTTGGGCACCCAAATAGATTTTACTTTAGCAGAAGAATTTCTGAAGGACTTCTTATTAGCGTTGCGTTGTTGGTCACTAATAAGAGGCTTTGCCCCTGTAGTTGACGGTGGTGCAACCGGTCGTTCGTGTTTCCGCACCCATACCTGGTCTATTTTCTGGGCTGTTCTGCTGAGCAGGTACCTTTGATCTCTGACATAGGTAGTACCCTGCTTCTTCTGCCTTTGATCCACCTTGGGTTGCTGCCTCCTTCTAGCCTTTGGAAAAGAAGGGAGTTCCGTTGCATTCCTGACTCCTTTTTTGCAAATATCATGCCTCTGCAACACATAGTTTTGGACAAGAACAGCATGGTCATCTTCATGTGTACCCCTGGAAGGACCAGGAGTCTGTGCCTTTCCTAGTTCCTTGAGTGCTCCATTGTCTAATTCTACTGTAACTCGACTATGATTGACCCAAACCTGGAGAAGTCCACTTCTTAGGTTTAGATTGACTGCTTGGTCATAGATCCAATCTTGACCCAGGACAAGAGGCTCAGTGAGATCCTCATCCTGACACACTAGTACTTTAACTGTCATTGCTTCATCATGAATGTAGAGGGGAAGTTCCACCTCGCCCATGCAAGGGGTTTCCACGCCTCCCAATCCTATAAGATATGCCTCCACAGGATTGACAGTTAACTGTAACTCTTGACAGTAAGACATTCTAACAGCACTAGTGGCTGCACCTGAGTCAATCAAGGCTCTTACAGTCCTTGCACTTTTTCCTTGTCCTATGTCTAGGGTTACGAAAGGACGTCGATCAGTTATCCTAGGTGAGCTGGTTCCTGCGACTTCACACATTGCCACATGATATCCTTGATCTGCATAGTCATTTGTCCTTGGCTGCTCTCTACCTTGCCTACGTAATTTCATTCTTCTAATGCGTTCTAAAGCTTCTGCTTGAGCTTCTTCTCGCACTCGCTTTTCTTCCTCTTTGCGTTTCTTAGCAGTATTGAGTCGGCTAAGCATTTCTTCTGTGAGGGGTTCCTGGTACAACTTGACTCTGCAACCGCTAATATAGTTTGGGAGAACATCACCCTCTAATGTGGCCAATTGTACCGCTCCGCTTGTGGAGATCCTATTGATGATCATAGGTCCGTAGCCTCTCTTTTCTAGCTTCCTCGCGTGTTGTTTGAGTGTATAGACCAAGACTAGATCTCCTGCTTTCAAGCCTTTATCCTTCACGTGGGCATCAAAGTATGCCTTCTGTCTCTTCTTGGCTGCATATATCCCTGCAGCGGCTCTCAGTCTGGTTTCTCCTAATCGTTCAAGGTCAAAGATCCTAGAGGAGAGCTCATGACCTGTCCATTCGTGCTCTTGTGCTACTCTCAATGTAGGGATTAGGAAGTCCAAGGGTAGCACAGCGTTTTGGCCGAATACCATCTGAAAGGGGGTGGCTTGGAGTACCGTTTTGTAGGCAACTCGGTATGCCCAAACAGCATGGTGTAGCTGTTTGTCCCAATCAGAGCGTTTAGTGTTCACTAATTTTGTCAGTACATTGCATAAAATCTTATTAGTGCTCTCAGCTTGTCCATTAGCTTGAGGGTGATAAGGGGCAGACTTCTTGTGTATTACCAAGAATTCTTGGAGTAGATTTTCAATCACTTCGTTCAAGAAATGAGTGCCTCTATCACTTACAAGCTCTATGGGTAGTCCATATCTCGTGAATACATTCTCAAACAAGAATTTGGCAGTTGTTTGAGCATCGTTCTTGGTTGTAGCTTTTACCTCTACCCACTTGGTGAGATAATCTGTTGCCACAATGATGTATTCCGCATGAGAACCCTTCGCTGGGGGATTAATAGGACCTACGAAGTCTATTCCCCACTTAGAGAATGCACGTCCACCCATCATAGGTTTCAGTGGCATCTCATCTTTGCGTATAGGATACTGAGTCCTTTGACAGATATCACACCGTTTCACATAGGTATGTGCATCCATGTGAAGGGTGGGCCACCAGAAGCCCGCAAATAATATCGCCTTGATCACCCGATCTGGTCCAAAGTGTCCTCCTGCTACACCTTGGTGAGCAGTTTCCAAGATCTTAAGATATTCACTTTCATGGACACACAATCTCAAGTAACCATCCTTACCGCGTTTGTATAGATTATCACCGATGAGTGAGTAATCCAAGGCTTCTTGTTCTAAACTCCTTTTCCTAGCTAGAGTCATGTCTGGGGGGAATGTGTTTGTCCGCAAGAATGATACTAGAGGTTCACTCCAATCTGGCACAATGGATATTTGATAGAGAGTGGCGTGTTCCACAGGTGGCTTAGTGCAACAGATTGGGCATTCCTTGCACAACTTTTGGACATCCGCTTCCATAGTTGGCCAATGCACTCCGAATCTCTTTAGAGTCTGCAAAGTTCTTTGCTTTGAATGGTGTTGCTCTAACGCACCTACATGTGCTAATTGCAACCATTTAGCGTACTCATCCTCTTCCACGCAACAAGCCAAGATCCCTTGATCTGTGTGCTTGTACATGCTTCCTGCCATGATGTGATACTTTTGGGCTTTTACAATCTCTCTATTCCGTGTGTTTACCACTGGATGGCTAGGCCCGTACGTCAATACTGGTACCAATGGTTTAGCCCACTGCGGTACAACTTCCAAATTAAACAAGTAAGCATCAGGAAGGTCATCTGACACTCCTTGTGGGGCTTCTCCCGATGTGAGCCTAGAGAGATGATCTGCTCTCAAGTGAGTCCTACCTTTTCTTACCACAACCTCAAAGTCATATTCCATTAGTAAGAGAAACCATCTTACTAATCTACCTGTATTGCATGGCTTGTTTACTAAATACAACAATGCTTGATGGTCCGTAAAAAATTTAAACTTATTTGCAAGCAAATAATGTCTAAACTTTTTAACTGCATATACCATGCCTAATCCTTCTCGTTCAGTAGTGGTATAATTTCGTTCAGCCGCATTCAATTGTCTACTAGCATAGGCAATTGGAAGGTCCATATTACCTTCACCAGTAGGTTGTGCAAGTACACATCCAATAGCATAATTGGATGCATCAACATGAACATGGAATGGCTTATTCCAATCTGGTGTGGTCAAGATTGGTGCTGAACATAATCTTCGTTTAAGTTCTTGGAAGGAATTCTCACATTCATCCGTCCACTCAAAGTTTGTCAAGAGTCCGTACATGGGCTTTGCAATGACAGCATACATGTGTATAAATCGTCGATAATAACCGCAATGCCCCATGAAAGCTTGTACTTCCTTGACATTCTTTGGCCTAGGTAGCTCTGCTATGGCTCTCACTTTCTCCTCGTCAGTAGATATGCCATTCTTTGACACTATGTGTCCTAGAATCTTGCCTTGCCTGACCATAAAAACGCACTTCTCTGGGTTCAGGCAGACTTGATATTCTCTACATTTGTCAAAGATCTGTCTGAGTTCCAGAATATGGGTTTGTCTAACATTGGAATGAGCACAAAGGTCATCAACATAGACTTCTAAACTCTTCCTCAGGAACTCCTTAAACACATGGCACATCAGCCTCTGGAAAGTAGCTGGTGCATTGGTAAGCCCAAATGGCATTACTCTAAAAGCAAAAATGCCCCATTCTGTGGCAAAGGCTGTCTTATGCTGATCCTCTGGAGCTATGGCTACTTGATTGTAGCCCGAAAATCCATCAAGGAAGCTGTACACTTCCTTGCCTGCCACTCTTTCTAGGAGATGCTCTGTGATGGGAAGCGGATAGTTATCTCGAATCGTGGCAGCATTAACCTTTTTCAAGTTAATGCACACACGCAGCTTGCCATTCTTCTTGGGCACCACTACGATGGGGGATACCCATTCGGTGTGCTCAATTTCGTAGATAAATCCAGCTTCAACCAATCTATCTATCTCCTCCTTGATCTTAGCAGCATAGTTATCGTTATATGTATAAGGCTTTTGCTTAGAGGGTTTAGCATCTGAGGTCATGGGAATGGTGTGCGAGCATATGTCCGGGTCAACCCCTTTCAAATCCTTGTAACTCCAAGCGAATACATCTCTGTATTCTCTTAGCAAGGCAATCAATTCGTGCTCTTCTTCTTCTGTCAGGTCATGGCCTATATACGTGCATCTCTCCTCTCCTTCTTCTAGGGCCACTACTATTTTCTTTGTGGTTTCTTTGTTATCATAGGCCTCTCCTGATTGTGCCTCTCGTTTAGGCATTCTTATCATGACTCTCCTGTCATCTATCTCATACTTCTTAAAATTTTCTGGGACCTCAAACAAAGATTCTTCCTCTTCTGGTAAGGCTTCTCTCTTCTTTCGTTTCTTTCCTTCTTCCTTAGGGGTCACATGTGTTGCTAATCTTACGTCATTTGTCAGTTCTCCATGCCTCTGGGTCTGAAATTCTACCTCATGGAAGTATTCTTCATCTGATGCAAATGGTGGGTCCATAATGATTGACTCTAGATCGGAGTCACTTGCATCCTCAAATGCATCAGGGCTAGGTTCGCATTCTTCTAGAACTGCCTCTCCCATGATTGGCTCTATGGAGAAGACTGAGATATCATAGCCATCCTCATCACAGTGAGGTGTCCATTGTTCTTCATTGATGGCTACGTCCATTGTTGCTAAAATTTCTGCCCAGCCATGGGGTTCAAATTCCTCGTCTGGAAAAACTATAGGTGCATAGGCTGGGTCTTGAATGGGTCTATGAGTTTCGTTCGCACCTACCTCTCTGGCTTTCTCTCTCTTCTCTTCTTCTACTGCTACCTTGCACATCCATAAGTGAGTATCTTCATGCATCCATGAGGATCCCGACCCTATGGAATGCACCGATTCTGTATCATCTTTGGCTCTATGGATGGGATTCCATTGGATAGGAGGGACATCTCTATGGGAATAATCCTTGAGATTGACTTTGGTTGTGACACCTAAGTGCTGCAGGTACAAAGAATTGGTCCCCCAATCCTGTACCACTTGCAACTGTCGCATGAATGGTCTTCCTAAAATCATTTCATAGGCATGATTTTTGCTGAAATCACATATGGCAAAGGTATGTTCAAACTCGACACCACAAGTGGTGAGAGTTATTCCTTCTAGCAATCCTAGGGGTCTCTCTATGTGACCATCGGCCATTTGCAATTTCATTCTCGTCGGCCTGAGTGCCGGCTTGCCCCAACGCTTCCATAAGGAGGTAGTGGCAATTGCAACTCCTGCACCTGAGTCCAAAATTGCCTTTGTGGTGTAGTCCTGGTAGGTAATGGGAAGATAGGTGTTCCCTTCTTCACCTTCGCACATATCTCCTATCTTATCCAAGGGAATTTCCGGTACTGTCCTATGGGATCCTACCTGGGAGCGAGGTTTTGCTATCTCTGGTACCTGTTTGGCTACATGTTTCCATAATTCGGGTCTAACCTTGAGTAGCTCTTCTAACTTGAGATTACACTGCACGTTAGTGTTCTTCACTACCTCTGTGTTCCTAGGTATGACTGAGTCGTCGTTCCTTACCATGACTGTGGGTGCTCTCATACATGTGGACTTTGCTTCCCATGGGCCTGTGAAGTGGGGTAGCTCCTGTATGGAATTAGACTCAAAGTCCAATCTCTCATGACATTGAGCACTCTCATGTTCCCCGTAAATTGATGGGATGTCTTGTGGGAATTGGTCGTGTGCATCGTCCACCAGTTCAAAAGGAGGGGCGACCTCACTTTCGTTATCCCATTTGTCTTCTTGAATCTCTCGTAGGAAGTCTGGTGCAAACCGATTCAGAGAAGAAGAAGTGTCTGGCTCCGTAGAATTAGGTACATATGCTACCTGGGAAGGAGGGCTTATCCTATCGTTGGCTCTTTCCTCGTTGTCATAGATAGCTGAAGCACAAGCTTCTTGGGGGGGAGTACCTATGCTATTACTTTTCCGCACAGGCTCATACGCTCTCTGGGAAGGAATGTGGGTTACCTGTGGAGGTACATACGCTTTCGAGAGAGACACCTGTGACCTTTGGGGAGGAAGATACGCTCCTTGAGGAGGCACATGAGCTTCCTGAAGAGGCTGGCTTATCCGTTCTCTTGCCCTTTCCTTTTTTTGAGGGATAGGCTCCTTTTCTGGCTGTGCAGTTAGCCTCTCTAATCTTTCTAAGGAGGGGAAGTTGTCTGGTTTAGTGGAATTGGCTGCATAAACTTCCGATGGGGAATGGCTCAGGTTTTTGCTTGCTTTTCCTTTATCCTGATTTTTTTCTTCCTTGTCAGATCTTGCAATTATCCTCTCTAACTTTTCTAGGAATCCATCCAAGTGTAATTGCGTCTTGGCTGAGCCCGAGTAATTGAAAAGGCGACTGGCTTCAAACATAGTCTGAGCCAATGCGACCATTTTCGCGCACAGTTTGGTTCTTTCTATCTCTAGGTCAGCTCTAGGATAGCACTTGTCATGATCCATGACGTTTGGCCCTTCTTGGATTCTGGCCTGATATGCTTTAAGCATCATGTTCAGGTCTTCAGGAGTGGGATCTGCTAGAACTGATCCTACTCTAGGGGGTGGTGGGATTTGATGAGGCGGTGGGGAAGGTGGTGAGTCGGATGGAGATGGAAGGGGTGGAGGCGGGGTATTGTGAGAGGGGATTTGAGAGGTGATTTCAGTTATCCTAGCTTTGGTTTCTCTTATGCTTTCCTCAAGTTCACTCATCTTTTTAGCCCATTGTCTTTTCATTCTTTCCCGACTATCTTTCCATGCTCTAGTCCTTTTCTTTGTTATGCTCTCGGTTTCACTAGCCTCTGAGTTCTTACTCTGGTTTGTCTCTTGGTTTTGCTGCAAAGCCTGAGCTCTAGTGACTACCTGCACTGGTGCAGTGGAAGTGACGCTTCCTGAGGAATCTACAACCAAACCAATCACATTGATCGGAGTGATTTTTGGCATATTATTGGGGTTCTTTGGGCAATCTCGTAAAAGATGCTCCTTTCCACAATCTTGGCAAAAACCTTGGATAGTCACTGACTGGGGTTGTGTAGGTGGGGGCAAGGGACAATCATGAATGAGATGATCTCCTTGGCATCTGTAGCATGGTCCTCTTGGGAATGGAGGTCTTACTTGCCTAGGTTGAGGCCTGGGGTTGGGGTTTGCATACATGACGTTCGTGTAATCTGACTCCCAACTAGGTTCACTTGGTTCCTCACTATAGTAAGACTCCCCATGTTCTGGAGACTGCATGTAGTAAGCCTGGGGACTATCGACATGTGTAGAATCAAAGCTATGGTCACTTGGGTCACTTTCTGAGATCAATGGGGTTACTGGTACTATGGCCCTATTCAGGTTTTCTTCTGCAACAGCATACTTGACTGGAATCACGTTAGCGGGGTTTGGGGGCTGTTGAGCTAGCACCGGTTGGGGTCTCTGTTGGGCCTGATATGGTTGCTGATAGGTTTGTTGGGGTCTAGCATATTGTGGTGGTGGATTTTGGTTTTGGTATCTGCCTTGTTGGTAGGGTTGCGGGTAGGGTTGCCTAACAGTCTGCTTGTTGTATGGGCAATCTTGCGCGGTGTGGTTGGTGTATCTCCGTTCTATGGTGCAGTACTGGCTACTAGGGTTTACTTGGGGTTGAGCCATAATGGGACAGACGTTCGCCATATGGTCACCACCGCATGTATAGCACCTTTTTACAGGAGCAAACCTTGGAATTTGTTTGCTAGTCACACCTAATTTCTGAGCTACCTTCTCAGCAAGTTCCTCGATTGATGTAGATTGCATGGAAGAGTGGCTAGATGCGCTATCTGAATCTTTATAGATTTTGGAAAGCTCTAGCTCTTCCCCTAGGTTATCTTCAATGTCAATGCACATGCGTACACACTCTTCTATAGTCCTAGGGTCCTTCAGATACACATAGGATCTCAATTTTGTACTCAGCAATCCATCAAGGAATAGGGCTACTTGTTTAGCAGATGTGGGTAGCTCCGAAATAGGACATCTTTCAAGGTATTGCCTAAATCTTCTTCCTGCAAGTCTCACGGTCTCTTGAGGGGTTTGCTTGAAGCTGTGGATCAATGAGGAAGTATTGTGTCTTATGCCACTCTTAGAGAACTCTACAATGAAAGCCTCTAGGAGTTGGTCTATGCTCCTGAACTGACGCTCATCCAATGGTTGAAACCATGTAAGTGCTGTGTTCCTAAGGGTTAGACCGAAGGCATTGTACTGCGTGAACAGATCTTCCACTTGTTCAGCTCTCAAGACTTGCTTGAACTCTGCCACATGATCATAAGGATCTCCTGTGCCGTCAAAGTAATTCTTCATGGACTTAACTAGCTGGGTGGGTCTCAAAGTTCTTGCGTGCTCTCTAGGCCTTGGCAGAGGGAATCCATCTACATTTCTTTGGTTCCTGTGGGCTCTATGTATCTCAGGAGGTTCTACCCTATTCGTCTCCGTTCTCGTTCTTTCTCTGCCTACAGGGTTGGCAAAGCTTACTTCCGGTCTATCTCTACTTCTGTCTCTTTGCGTACCATGCGCTTGGGAAGTTCCAGCCCCAGGGTGACCATAGGATACATTTGATCTTGGTTGGGGGAAAATAAATTCGCCCTTCCAAGTGTAAGCATGCCTATCATTTTCTGTCACCACAAAGATCCGTTCTGAAGCCTGATCTAAATAGGTCACTCTGCCTGGGCTATCCGGATCCTTAAGCTCGTAGATCATGACATTTCCTATGTCTGTCGGCTGATTAGACTTATACCTCCAAAAGGCTTCGTCAGTTTCCCGATTGAGGAGCAACTCTATGCTCTTGTTGTCTTGGGGGACCCATTCAGGCGTGATAATCCTAGTGAGAACTGATTTACTTCGAGGGGTTCTAGGTTCCGCCCCCATGTTCCCTTGTTCCAGGTCACCTAAGTCTGCTTCTGAGATTACATTCCCGAAGTCATCTGTCCTATCAGGGTGACTAGTGACAACATATATAGTTCCTTCCTTGTCCAGGTATGCACCATTTTCAAACTTGACAGCTGGGTGTTCTAGTCCTATGGATTGGTCAGGGTTTTTAATCTGGACCACAGATCTTCCTAGGCCATCCTCATAGATGCTCGCACCTAATCGGTTGGTCCTAAGGTATTCCAGCTGTGTTTTGTAAGGGCCTTCTACCCTGTACAAATAAGGCACTCCTGAACTTCCCGTAGGTCTGTCCATGCCTTGAGACATTTCTGACTCACTGGTCTCAGAGCTAGGGTAGTATGAGTGGTGGCTCAACTGCTGGGCCCAAGTCCTTGCAGTATGATTGACACTAGCCTCTGAAGACCTAAGGCTTTGTCTTTCCCTTGCTAAATGTCGTCCTGACCGAAGGTTCATATGCCTAACTGATTATCCCAATTTCTTCCAGAGTACAACCTCGTTGCCAGTCAATTGGTACCAGTCACTTAATTCTTTTTAGTTAATTATTGTGTTTATGGTCTTGTCTGATATCACGTCGTCAGGAACACTTAAATGTTCTTCGTACTTTAGGTTGATCGTTCCACGTTAGGTTCTTTTTCTTTAGGTTATCGACAGTACAGAGATTATGTTTTTAACTTGAACTTGAGTCTTTAGGTAGTCTTCAACTTGATAGCTGCCTATCGTTGCCCTGACTTACTCCTATCTCTACTCGTCTTTAGCTTGAGCTAGGAAATGACAGAGGGAGTTGAGAATAATCCCACCTTACTTGTTGATCCTTTGCTTTATGGTGCTCAAGAACCCGGTTCTCAAGCTTGCAAAGAAACCTTGCTTCGTACGCTCTCAGTTGCTCTCAATGGACCTATAAAGGACCCACGGTTAGCTCAATGCTTATATTCAAAGAACAAAACCAACCACTTTCATTCATGTGACACAAACACACATTTGCATTGTGACTTTTAGGAAAATAATTCTAAAGACTCCTGACTTTGATTCCCCTGGGTATGGTCAACTTCAAATTACCCTCTCTGAAAATCAATGCATTATCTTTATAAAAAACAGTTGAGGGCGTGTAGTATATGCCACGAGCTTTCCAACAAGCCCAAGAGCTCAAAAATTGGATTTCGTATGAAAAAGTTAGGGCTGTTCAGGGTTTAGGGGGTTAAATCAGGATTCAATACAAGCTAACAGTCAAACAGGAATATCCGAGTAGCTTGTGGCACGGCCTAACAATGCCATACTACACCCTAGAGTTTGTCCCACACTTAATCACAATTTAGACCAATCACTTTGCCTTAAAGATTTGACCTAATTTGCCCTTCTAACGCGTTCGCAAAGTCTGTCGGTCGCGATTGACAGGTCAGTCGCGATCGACGTGTCGATCGCGATTGACAGGTCCGTCGTGGCTGTCAGTCGCGATTGACTGGTCAGTCGCGATTGACACGTGGCCGAAAAGTCAATCAATCGTGGTCAAAGCGTCGTTGACTCTGTCGGTCGCGATTGATGAGTCGATCGCGATTGACAGGTCGGTCGCGAGGGTCTGTCGATCGTGGTCAAACAGTCGTTGACTGTGTCGGTCGCGATTGATGTGTCGATCGCGATTGATGACTCGATCGCGATTGACACGTGTCACGCGTGTAGTCAGTCGGTCGTGGTCAATCGGTCGTTGACTCTGTCGGTCGCGATTGACAGAGCCGTCGTGGGCTGTCGGTCGCGATTGACGTGTCGATCGCGATGGACAGATCTGTCCGTCGTGGTTTGTCGATCGCGATTGACAGAGCGATCGCGATTGACAGAAATCTGTGGAATTTCAAAAAACTAAACACATTTTTGGGAAGCCCTTAGCCTGTAGGTCATGGATATGCACTTTGTTTAGCAATTAGAGCAATTTTTCTGTCGGTCGCGATTGACAGAGCTCGGCGACACACAGACAGTTACACAGATTTCCGTACCTGCGCAGGGTGCTGGGGATGATGATGCGGCCTGTACCTGCAGAAAGCTCACAAAACATGCAAAAAACAGCACATGCAAATTCGCTCTCTCGCTCTCTCTCACAAGTGAAATGAGGGAAATGAGGTGGAGATGGGGATATAGTCAAAAAACTGAAATTTTCGCGATGATGGAGATGGACGTGGGAGATGGTGATGATGATGATGGTGAGGAAGATGGTGAAGAAAGTAAAAGAAAATCGATGAGAGTGAAGAAAATACCTACAACTCCAACGCGTCAACTCTACGTCTTACCATCACACGCTCGTCCTCAAAGCTCGATCCCCGGCAACGGCGCCAAAATTTGGTGTAGCTCAGTGATGAGTAGCACCTCCTTTAATGTCAATCCGGGAAGACGTGAGGATGGTATGAAGACCTCGAGCAAGTGACGGCACAAGTGCGTGAGTGAGAAGCACACAAGCATGCACACACATACACACACACGCGCACACAAGGCAAGACAAAGAGTGAGAATCAATGGAGCTTTTTAGATTACTTTCAAAATGTTCTTACAAGTTCGTTTCAATTACAATCTAACCTCAAAAATGAGCTCTCTAGCTCCTTTTATAGTTTTTGACTAGCTTTTGGCCCTGTCCAGACCTAGTGTCCGGCCTAGTTAAAAATTAGGTTCCAGGGCTTATTTGGGGGTTCAAACGAGATCTAAAAATTATGAAAATTGGTACGCAACTACTTCTAGGGCTCCTCAAGCTCAAGGACTCCTTGGCTTGCACAAAATGGAGCTACAAAAATGTGAAATGAGATTTACAATGATTATTAGTGATAAAAATCACTGTTGTTGTAGGGATTTCTTCTAGTGATCTGCCATACATATCTTCAAGCTCCCTACTTGCTCTTCTTCCCTGCATGTCCATCTCTCTGATTTGCATTAATGTCTTGAAAAAAATATTGGCCTACTTGCCAGATCTTCTTTGACTGCCCTGTTTGCTTGTGCTGTCCCTTCGCTCGCTTGTGCTGTCCCTTCTTTGACTTTCACGTCTTGTAGATCCTGATGTACCAAGGCTACTGCCAACATCAAGCTTCTTGATCATTGAGGGAAAGCTGTCACCCATCTTGATCTAGCTCTGATACCACTGAAAGAACTTGGAGAAGCTTGTAGGAAGTAGAAAAGTGCATTTAGAGGTGACGAAGTTTGGTCCAGCCAACCGGCACCAGACCAGCCCTTGAGATTATGGAGACTCAAATAGAGCTTATAGGCATGGGATAAGTGCAATGAAATGCACTATGTACTTTGGAGCATCAAAGAGAAGGAGTTGATACAAAACAGATAGGTTCGCTTGTCGACTAGCTCAAAAAACTTACTATCTAGGGAAGAGACAATGAACTTCAAATGCCCATTGTGATCCGCGTGATCACAATTAGAAGAAATCCTTTTATGGGACTGATACATATAGGGTTGAGTGTATATAATGCACAAAATTATAAGGAATAAGCAAAATATGCTATAGGAATGAATCAGATACTCAATGGTGATACCTCCTATTTTTCAGGAATATGTAGGGATTGACCCCGAGATAGAAAAATTGAGATTTCTCCCAATCTACTGAACCAAATGCTATGAAAATTTACAAGCAAATACCTTTCCAATGATCCGTCTTTCATCAAATTTAAAGCTCTAGAGAGAGAGCAACAGCCTCTGCAAGATTATTGTTGGCGAAGAAGATGATGCAGAAAATTGAAGGAGCAAGACAATGATGGTCACAAGTGTATGAATATTGCTTCCATGTATTGTACAAGTGATTTCAAGTCTTTATATAGACTCTAGAAGTGTTCCAAGACTTCTACAAGTGGAGTCTGAATTCAAATGAAGGTGGCAATGGTTGTTGGAGGGAATCAATTCACTTTCCTACAATCTAGGAAAAGTGAAGATCTACTTTGATCTACTTTTAGGTGATTGATTGCTTGATTAATTACAAATCAAACTCCACGTGGGATTTGGGCTCTATCTTTCTACTTTTACATGTGTAAACCTCAAGGCTTTTACAATGGTAAAAGGTCCATGAAAAATCTTTAAAAAAAAAAATACAATAAGTGAGCATAAGAAAAAATAACTCTCCAACGGATATTCTTTCGACACGATAGCCTTTGATGTAGATCAAATCCACCTCAAGCATAGTGTAAGCTTGATGTTCCAACAAATACTGACATGAGTTCTTTACTCAACACTTATCATATGTTGTGAAATCGAGCTGAGAAGGTGTCTAATGCAAGTCTCTAGACCATTCTATATGCATAGCTTGGTTTGTGCATGATCTCGCCATGGTGTATGCAATTTAAGGGAAGCTCATCTAAGGTTTTACAGGGTTGGATTTGCAATTACAAAATTTATGTGTAAGGGTGTGCTTCTTATGGAATTACAATTATGTGTGGAAGCAACAAATATATTTTCTATTACATGAGGTAGGGTCTTCTATCTACAATGCTAGGATTGTTATTAGTATGTATTTGGAACATCTTGACTGAAATGAAGTGTCTTCTATCTACAATGCTAGGATTGTTATTAGTATGTATTTGGAACATCTTCATGCGATAATGAGGGGCATTGGGACTGGGTATCAAGCCTTTTCACCTTAGCTTGATATTTCTAATTCACTCTATAGCTTCTAGTGAGTCTTCCTCTCTAATTTTTTGTTCTTCTTTCTTGCATCTATTGGCCTTGTTCAATCATGTGAGCATCTTGTCCATTAGGGTTTCTTGATAGAGCTTAACTCTAGATGCATCAATGTATCTTGGTAATAATTTTCCTTCTAGTATGGCTAACTTAACAACATTGCTCGTGGAAGTTCTATTGATAATCATAGGCCCATATTGGCATTTTTCCAACTTACAAGTGTGTTGCCTCAACGTGTAGAACAAAAGTAATTCTTCAACTTTTAAACCTTTCTCTTTAATATGAGCATCAAAATTAGCCCTTTGCCTCTTTTTGGTAGTGTAGATTCCTATTATTGTTTGCAATCTTGTATCTCATAAGCTTTCTAGATCCATAATCCTAGAAGATAGTGCCTATCCTACCCACAAATGTTCCTATGTTACTTTCAATTAGGGATCAAGAAATCTAAGGGTAGCACCACATTTTGTTCAAATACCTTTTGAAAAGGGGTAGTACTGGGTACCGTCTTTTAGACCACTAGATAAGCCCAAACAACATGATGAAGTTGTTTGTCCCAATCAGAGCATTTATTATCTATGATCCTAGTCAATACATTACATATGATCTTAACTCTTCACATATTCATTAGCATGTGGATGATATGGGGCTGAATTCTTGTGCATGATCATGAACACTTGAACTAGATATTCAGTAACTTCATTCAAGAAGTGTGTACCTCTTTCACAAACTAACTGAATGGGCAATCCATACCTTATGAATGCATTTTCAAATAGGAACTTCATGGTCGTTTGAGCATTTTTCTTATGTAACTCTTACTTCCACCCACTTGGCTAAGTAATATGTGGTTACAATTATATACTCTATGTGTGAACTTCTTGTAGGGGGATTGATGAGTCCTACAAAATCTATACCCCACTTGGAGAAAGAATGTCCTCCCATCATTGTTCTCAAAGACATTTCATCTCTTTTGATAGGGTATTGTGCTCTTTCGCAGGTGTCACAAATTTCACATAAGTATGAGAATCCACATGAAGGGTGGGCAGCCAAAGATATGAGTATAAAATAGTGCTTATCACATGATTAGGTCCAAAGTGTCCACCTACAACACCACTATGTGCAACTTCTAAGATCTTAGATTAAATTCACTCTCATGTATGCACAATCTCAAATACCCATCTCTACCTCATTTGTAAAGATTATCTCCTTGAGCTTCCTATGCTAAGCTTCATTGTCTTGCTAAGGTGCTAGGGGAAAAGTTCCTGGTTTCAAAAAGCGAACGAATGGAGTGCTCCATTCTAGTGTCAAAGAGACATGATAGAGAGTTTCAGGATGCACTTGGGATTTGGCAACACAAAATAGAACATTGTTTTGATGGGGTATGTGTTGAGAGTTCCATGCTCCAACCTTTTGTCCAAGTCTAAGTTCATTCTCATGAAAGCTCATTTGCTGCACATGCCAAATCATTTAGAGATCTTTCATAGTCTATGAGCTTATACAACCCACAACATAAAATGCCAGAAGCAATAATCACATCGCCATTTGATAGATCATGAAATGTACACCTGTCATCAACAAATTTCACAACCAAGCCAATCTTGGCTAACACAAAAACTGGTAACAGGTTCTTCTTGATCCCTCGCACAAATAAAGCATCTGACAAAGTGAAAGAACTACCATCAACAGTAGTCAGAATGATCTTACCAACTCCCATAACAGGATAAGAGGAGTTGTTGGCGCATATAACAGTATTCCCTATGGGGACAAACTCGAGTGAAGAGAAGAAACTACGCTGCGAGGTAATATGTTTGGTTGCCCCACTGTCAAAATACCAAACATCTGAGTCTACTGCAGACATGCACTGCTCATGACAAGATGGGTCAGAACTGCAGACAATAGTAAACGCCCATTCTTCTTCCTGCACAAGATTAGCAGACTCTGTTTTTGGTGTAGGGGACTTTGCAACAACCATTCCAGCCTCTTTCTTCTTTGCCTCTTTAGCAACCAGTTTTGGACAGTTCTTTATGATATGATCATTCCCTTTATAATACTTACAAAACAATTTCTGCTTTTCTGATTTCTTTTCATCTTTATCTTCCTTCTTCGAATATGCAGAATTAGCAGATTTTTGCTTACTAGTTGAAGGGCTCCTTTGCCCTGGATTGATTTGCAACTCGCATAATGGACCTGTTCTACCTGGACTGATCTTCCTGCAACAGAACAAAGAATAACTCCTCAAATGATGAGGCATTTGGATTGCCTTTCATCATCAACCAAAGAGTAGAAGCAGAACTCTGATATGAATCAAGAAGACCATTCAGAACGGTCTGCACAAGTGAGCTATGTGGTATAACCTCATCAGCAGAAATCAACTGTTCCTTCAAGTCTTTGATCTTCGTTAGGAAATTGTCCATAGAATCATCTTCATTCATGTGCTCACTCTCCAACTGTTTTTGGAGGTAAGCAACACGAGCCTCATTCCTAGCTTGGTACAATGTGGTAAGTGTATCCCAAGCATCCTTAGCTGTTCTACAAGAGCGAATATGAGGAATAATGGCACGTTTGACACACAAAGCTATCAATGCATGTGCTTGGGCATCTTTGCCATCCCAACGAATCTGCTCTACAGTAGATGCAGTAGAAACCGTAGCACAAACAGGAATATGCACAATATCATCATCTTCGACACCTTCTGCATCAGCTTCAATACCTGCAATTGTAATAGTTGTAGGTGTGATAGGACGTTTTTCGACACCCTGCACAATGTTCCACAGTCCTTTTGGAACCAATACATGTCGCATCATATAAGCCCATAACGGGTAGTTGGTACCATCCAACTTATCCTCAACAACCAACATACGAAATACATCACTGCTTTCAGCCATGGCCGGTGACTAAAATACCTTGATGCAAAAAATTGATTGTATCTCAAAAAGTTGAACAGAACTCCCCAGATGAATTCCGCAAGACCTATAGCAGACTTTAAGATGCTTATACTAGCGAACAGAAATTGGTATATACCTTTGGCACAAAAAGACAAAATAACCTACACAAGCGCTGCGATAGTGCGTTCGGAGGCCGAAACGAGCTTCGATCGCGATTTCGGCACCACTAAGCGAAGCTTATTTGATCTCTGAAACACCCTGAGTATGCTCACCAAATTTTGTGCGAATTTGAGACTGCAAACGGAGGAGTGTCGACAGTGCCCTAGATGAAGCGACGACTTGCTCTGATACCAATTATTGGAGTTAGACGTCTGCGGAAGCATGCGAACAGCACAAGGAAGAAGAAGAAGCTTGGAGCACAACACACAATACTGAATGTATTACTAGAGAATGTACCATTAGGGTAATAGGTGTATATACAAGCCGGGGGAAAAAAACCTCCTAAAGAGGGACAAAAGTGCCCCCACGGTCCTAGTGTGTTCACACACATCACTACCAAAATATATCAACACTTTGGATTATGCATTGTTTTATGAAATTGTTCAAAACTGCAAGTTCATGGATACACTGATGCAAATTGGGACGGTGGAGTTCCAAATAAAAGATCTAATGGTGGCTTTCTATCCTCACTTGGAAGTGCTTCTATTACATGGAGAAATAAGAAGCAAACCACCGTTTCTTTGTCAAATATAGAGGTTGACTATAGAGGTGGTGCAAGGGCAACATGTGAAGTGTCATGGCCAGAGATGCTACTTGTGGATTTAGGTGTGGAAGTGCATAAACCTCTCAAATCCTATCACCATTTATTGTGATAATATTATTAGCATACAATTAGCACAAAATTCTATTTTTCATGCTAGAACAAAGCATATCAAGGCACATTATCACTTCATCAGGGAGAAGGTATTAACAAGTGATATTGATCTTGTTTATGTGAGGGCAAATGAGTAGGTTACTCATATTATCATTAAAGAACTTGGAGCAAAGAAGTTGAAGAAGTTTCAAAAGATGCTTGGATTGCAAGACATGATGTTGAGCTTGAGGGGGAGTATTGAGATATCAAGACCAACATGTGATGCTTGAGGATGAAATGTACCACTTTTCATTTCTTTGGCATGTATAATGATTACACCGATATATGTCAGGGATACTATAGTGAGCTTTACGAGATTTATCCATGGAGAGTGATGGCACATTTGTTTCTTCCTAGCTCACTCATTCACGGACATTAGGATTTTCGTTATGTATTGTTGTTTATATATTGTACCGGTTGTATTGTTGTATTAGGTCATTCTTGTATATTCTCTTTATGTAATAGACAAAGTAGAAGAAGATCGTTCTTCCTTTCCTCAATTTGTGTGTGCTTCTCTCTTTGTGTGTGAGAGTATGTGAGGGCTCTCTTCCTTAGCTCCTTTCTCTTGACATCATTCAACACAACTTTTACCCAAAGTGGTTGCAAATCCTCTTAGTTGTGTAAAGCTTTGAATCCTTGTGCGAAGAATCGGATGACCCCACTTGTGGTTGAACTCGATCTTGGCTTCCTAGATATAATTTGCATAAGCCAGTGGTCCAACAAGTCCTTGGAACCAATGTGAATTGACACATGCCCTCTCTATTATGTTGATTGATGGGCCTTCTATGGGTATCATACCTGGTTCATCATTGAACTCTAGAGAGGGTAATATGGGATATTCTTCTATAGAAAGGGAGCAGTAATCAACAAGCATACTACTAGGCCCTATGGTTACCATGATTCTTTACTCATGAAATCACTTTTAAGATCCACTAAGACAAGGAGAACACATGTTAATATTATCAGAGACATAATATCCCAATATGGCAAGATTCCAATCCCCTTCCAATACTGAAAGAACTTGGAGAAGCTTGTAGGAGGTAGAAAAGTGCGTTTCGAAGCGCAAAGTTTTGTCCAACCAACCGGCACAAGACCAGCCCTTGAGCTTATGGAGACTCAAATAGAACTTATAGGCATGAGATAAGTGCAAATAAATGCACTATGTACTTTGGAGCATAAAAAAGAAGGAGTCGATGCAAAACAGATAGGTTCGCATGTCGACTAGCTCAAAAAACTTACTATCTATGGAAGAGATAATGAAATTCAAATGCCCATAGCGACCAACGTGATTTAAATTAGAAAAAAATCCTTTTATGTGAGTGGTACACATAGGGTTGAGTGTATATAATGAAAAAAATTATAAGGAATAAGGAAAATATGCTATAGGAATGAATTAGACACTCAATGGTGGTACCTCCTATTTTTCAGAAATATGCAGAGATTGACCCCCAGACAAAAAAACTAAAGTTTCTCCCAATATAGAAAACTAAATGGTATGAAAATTTATAGCCATGAAATAGACACTAATACCTTTTCAATGAGCCATCTTTCATCAAATTTGAAGCTCTAAAGAGAGAGCAGCAGCCTCTGCAAGATTACTATTGGCAAAGAAGATGATGCAAAGAATTGAAGGAGCAAGACAATGATGGTCACAAGTGTATGTATATTGCTTCCATGTATTATACAAGTGATTTCAAGTCTTTATATAGAATCTAGAAGTGTTCCATGACTTTTGCAAGTGGATTTTGAATTCAAATGAATGTGGGAATGGTTGTTGGAGGGAATCAATTCACTTTTCTACAATTTAGGAAAAATGAAGATCTAGTTTGATCTACTCTTAGGTGATTGATTGCTTGATTTATTATAAATCAACCACCAAGAATTCGTGGGATTTGGGCTCTATCTTTCTAATTTTACATGTTTAAAGCTCAAGGCTTTTACAATGGTAAAAGGTCCATGAAAAATCTTTTTAAAAAATACAATAAGTGAGCATAAGAAAAAAGAACTCTCCAACGGATATTCTTTCGACGTGATAGCCTTTGATGTAGATCAAATCCACCTCAAGCATAGTGTAAGCTTGATGTTCCAACAACTCCCCCTCAAGCTAAAGTATGCTTGAGTCTTCATTCTCTGATAGGTTGCATACCTGCCATAGCTTTGAATCTACAAAGCTTTATTCCATCAAGTGCCTTCATCATCATATCTGCTACTTGCTTTTCAGTTGGAACAAAAGAAATGTCAATCTCCTTTGCCATGAGCTTCTCCATGATGAAGTGGTAATGCACCTCTATGTGTTTGGTTCTTGCATGGAAACTAGGGTTTGCCGCTAGATGCATGGAACTTACATTATCTCCAAATATGTGAGGTTTGGAACTCACAAGTCCCAAATCTGTATACAATGCCTTTAACCATATTGCCTCTTGAGTTGCTATGGTCAAGCTTCTATACTCTGCTTCAGTCAAGGATAAAGCAACTGTTGGTTGCTTCTTGGAACTCCATGACACTAGCTTCGAACCTGCAAATGCTAAGTAACCAGAAGTACTTTTTCCATCATCCTTTGATCCTACCCAATCTGCATCTGAATAGATTTTGATATCCAAATCTAAAGAGTAAGGATAGAATATACTTTCGTTGATTGTACCTTTGAGATACTTAAGTACTCTCTTAGCTGCATCCATGTGTGGTCTTCTTGGCAAGTGCATGAACTGACTAAGCACTCCCACACTATATGAGATGTCTACCCTTGTATGAGTAGCATATATCAAGCTACCTACCAAGCTTTGATACTCTTTAATGTCTTTAATTTTCTCACCTTCATAAACACTAAGTTTATGATTCATCTCCAAAGGTGTACTTGCAGGTTCAGTGTTCTCCATTTTGAACTTGATAAGTAGATCCCGAATGTATCTACTCTGATTTAAATACATTCCTTCATCTGTGTATATCACTTGCATACCTAGGAAATATGTGAGCTCACCTAGGTCATTGATTTTGAAATCCTCTTGCATGTGTCTCTTGATCCTTTGGATGCCATTTAGATCATCACCTGTCACAATAATATCATCCACATATACACATAGATAGATAACGCCATCGTGATCCATTTTGATGAATAGAGAAGGATCTGAGTTGCTAGCTTTGAACTCTTGATCCTGAAGGTATGTAACCAACTTGTAATTCCAAGCTCTAGGAGCTTGTTTCAATCCATACAATGCTTTCTTAAGTCTACAAACATAAGATGGATGATTAAGGTTTTCAAAACCCGGTGGTTGTGATATGTATACCTCTTCACTTATCCAACCATTTAAGAATGCATTTTTCATGTCAAGTTGGAGGAGTCTCCAATTCCTTGCAGCAACTACACTTATCAATGTTCTGATTGTAGTCATCTTTGCAACTGCTGAGAATGCTTCCTCATAGTCTATAGCATGAGTTTGTGAGCATCCTTTGGCAACTCATCTTGCCTTGTACATACAAACTGATCCATTTGAATTATTTTAACTTTATACACCCATCTAGAACCAATTACCTTTTGATTGGACGACATTGGAACCAAATCCCAAGTGGCCATCTCCTTCAATGAATCAATTTCTTCTTTCTTGACCTTTTTCCAATTAAGGTTTCCCTTTGCCTCTTCATAGGTTGATGGTTCTTCTGAAATTGAATCTTTTGCCAAGTAGATTGAATGCTTTGTAACAAACATGGAATCATGTCCATACCTTTCTAGCTATTTCTTCTCTCTTGCTGATCTTCTAGGTGCTTGTTTGGAGCATTCTCCAACCTCTTGCATCTTTGCTTTGCCTCTTGAGTTCAATAGCTTGTAATCCTTTTCTCTTTCATCTTGCTCATTGTCTATATCACTTCTTGGATCTTTGACCTATGTATCATGCTTGCTTCCTTATTGACGAGAATCAGAATCAATATAATATGGTAGAGTTACCTTTTGTTTGTCTTCATCATACCAAGACCTGTGTTCTTCAAACACAACATCTCTACTTGTAGTGAATTGCTTGGTTGAAGGATTATAGAACCTGTAACCCATCTGAGTTGAATCATATCCAATAAACAATGCCTTTGTTGCCCTTTCATCTAGCTTACCTCTTATTTGTGATGGTACATGAACATAAGCTAAACAACCAAAACCCTTGCAATGTCCAAGACTAGGTTTTCTTCCATGGCATGCTTCATAAGGAGTCATACCTTGAAGTGATTTGGATGGTACTCTATTGACAAGGTACACAATAGTTGAAATAGCTTTTGCCCATAGATAATGTGGCAACTCTTCTCTTCAAACATTGTTCTGGATGATCCAACCAATGTCTTGTTTCTCCTCGCAACGATTCCATTCAGTTGAGGAGAGCACCTTGTAGTCACTTACCTTTTGATACCTTTATCCTGCAGGAAATCATCAAACTCTTTGGAGAAGTATTCTCCCCCTCCATTAGATCTAAGCTTCTTTAGTGATCTAACTGTATGATTCTCCACATGTGCTAGATACTTTTTGAAGCAATCAAACACTTCATTCTTACTCTTGATAAAGTATAGAACAGTCCATCTACTATGGTCATCAATAAATGAGACATAATACCTTGATCCTACCAATGAAGGTTCTTGACTTGGTCTCCATACATCTATATGTAGTAAGTCCAATAAGTAATTTTGAATGTAGACTCTGTGGTTGAATGGATGTCTTTGTGCGTTCCCAATTTGACATGCATCATACCTGTTGATCATGTGTTGCTTTGATATATTCGACAGTCCTAGAACACTTTGATCCCTGCATATATCCTTCAAGGTTCTTTCATTCACATGAGAAAGTCTCTTATGCCACACTTCAAGCTCACTTAGAGTTTGAGACCCAAAGCTGAATAGAGCTATGTTCCTTGTCTCTCCTACTTCAAAAGTAAAGAGCCTACCATGCTTCTCACCTCTGACTATCTTCTTGAAGCCTTGACATGGATCTTCCACAAAAGCTCCATGCTGGGTAAACCTAACTTGCAAGCCTTTTTCAACTATTTGGCCTACACTTATTAGGTTTTTAGTGATAGTGGGTACATAGAGAACATTACTCAGAATGTTTGTCCTACCATTGGAAGCTTTGAAATTACCAATCTTCTCCACATTGTGCTTTGTATCATCCCCTGTTTGTACTTCATGTCTATGCTTCGGAATTTCCAAGTCAGATAGAAGAGCAATGTTGCCTGCAACATGATTTGAACATCCTGAATCTATGTAGAACAAATGATCATCTTCTTTACCTTCTTTGTGGCTTAGATTCATGAGAAGCAATGAGTCTTCATGTGGTTGATCTTCTAAATAATTGTTGAAGTCCCTTCTATTATAGCTTCTATTGTTATTGTTGAAGTTGTATCCACCTCTGCCTCTATTGCTGCCATATCAATCTCTTCCACTTCCTTTCTGGGTCTTTCCATTGAACGAGCAATTCTGAGTGGTGTGGTTGGTCTTATCATAGATGGAACAAGGTTGAATGTTCTGACCTTTGGCTTTGTCTTGCTTTGGTCCTTTCTTCTTCCCTTTCCACTTGCTTTTGCTTGCGAAGTTGTCTTGGGAAGTCTCTTCTTCATCTTCTTCCTTCTTCTTGCCTTTCTGCTTCTTATCCTTCTTATCTGCATATAGAGCACTAGTTGAATTACCATGATAGGAGTTACCTTTCTTTATGCTATTGTTGGCCTCTTGATTGAAGAGTTGTCCAAGAAAGATGTTGAAGTCTAGAGTTTGTACACTTATGATGAGATCATAAGCCGTCATGAAGGATTGCCATTGCTTATCACTTCGAATACCATTGAGAATTTGCCTCATGATAGCCTCTTCTTCAATCAGCTCTCCTATGGATGCTAATTGATCCGCAATCTTCTTGACTTTGGTAACAAACTCTGTGATGGTTTACCTAGGTGTCTTCTTCATTTGGTTGAAATCGTTCCAAAGATGATTCTTTCTTGCTTTGATACTAGCAGAAAAGAAAGTCTCGAGGGCATCCCAAGTCTCTTGAGATGTCTTGCATCCTCTAATATGTGGTAATAGAAAATAAAAGATAGATTTTAGTATGTACAATCTTTCTTGAGCATCCCGCTTGCACACCAAAGTGTGAGCTTATCTGTCTCCTCTTGTGTAGGTCCTCCTTTGGATCTTGGAATGGGCATAGCTTCATCACATGCTATAATTCCATAAAGATTTCTACCTTGCAAATAGGCATCTATTCTGATTTGCCAAGCCGCATAGTTATGTCGATCAAGCTTCTTGATCATTGAGGGAAAGCTGTCACCCATCTTGATCTAGCTCTGATACCACTGAAAGAACTTGGAGAAGCTTGTAGGAAGTAGAAAAGTGCATTTAGAGGTGACGAAGTTTGGTCCAGCCAACCGGCACCAGACCAGCCCTTGAGATTATGGAGACTCAAATAGAGCTTATAGGCATGGGATAAGTGCAATGAAATGCACTATGTACTTTGGAGCATCAAAGAGAAGGAGTTGATACAAAACAGATAGGTTCGCTTGTCGACTAGCTCAAAAAACTTACTATCTAGGGAAGAGACAATGAACTTCAAATGCCCATTGTGACCCGCGTGATCACAATTAGAAGAAATCCTTTTATGGGACTGATACATATAGGGTTGAGTGTATATAATGCACAAAATTATAAGGAATAAGCAAAATATGCTATAGGAATGAATCAGATACTCAATGGTGATACCTCCTATTTTTCAGGAATATGTAGGGATTGACCCCGAGATAGAAAAATTGAGATTTCTCCCAATCTACTGAACCAAATGCTATGAAAATTTACAAGCAAATACCTTTCCAATGATCCGTCTTTCATCAAATTTAAAGCTCTAGAGAGAGAGCAACAGCCTCTGCAAGATTATTGTTGGCGAAGAAGATGATGCAGAAAATTGAAGGAGCAAGACAATGATGGTCACAAGTGTATGAATATTGCTTCCATGTATTGTACAAGTGATTTCAAGTCTTTATATAGACTCTAGAAGTGTTCCAAGACTTCTACAAGTGGAGTCTGAATTCAAATGAAGGTGGCAATGGTTGTTGGAGGGAATCAATTCACTTTCCTACAATCTAGGAAAAGTGAAGATCTACTTTGATCTACTTTTAGGTGATTGATTGCTTGATTAATTACAAATCAAACTCCACGTGGGATTTGGGCTCTATCTTTCTACTTTTACATGTGTAAACCTCAAGGCTTTTACAATGGTAAAAGGTCCATGAAAAATCTTTAAAAAAAAAATACAATAAGTGAGCATAAGAAAAAATAACTCTCCAACGGATATTCTTTCGACACGATAGCCTTTGATGTAGATCAAATCCACCTCAAGCATAGTGTAAGCTTGATGTTCCAACAAATACTGACATGAGTTCTTTACTCAACACTTATCATATGTTGTGAAATCGAGCTGAGAAGGTGTCTAATGCAAGTCTCTAGACCATTCTATATGCATAGCTTGGTTTGTGCATGATCTCGCCATGGTGTATGCAATTTAAGGGAAGCTCATCTAAGGTTTTACAGGGTTGGATTTGCAATTACAAAATTTATGTGTAAGGGTGTGCTTCTTATGGAATTACAATTATGTGTGGAAGCAACAAATATATTTTCTATTACATGAGGTAGGGTCTTCTATCTACAATGCTAGGATTGTTATTAGTATGTATTTGGAACATCTTGACTGAAATGAAGTGTCTTCTATCTACAATGCTAGGATTGTTATTAGTATGTATTTGGAACATCTTCATGCGATAATGAGGGGCATTGGGACTGGGTATCAAGCCTTTTCACCTTAGCTTGATATTTCTAATTCACTCTATAGCTTCTAGTGAGTCTTCCTCTCTAATTTTTTGTTCTTCTTTCTTGCATCTATTGGCCTTGTTCAATCATGTGAGCATCTTGTCCATTAGGGTTTCTTGATAGAGCTTAACTCTAGATGCATCAATGTATCTTGGTAATAATTTTCCTTCTAGTATGGCTAACTTAACAACATTGCTCGTGGAAGTTCTATTGATAATCATAGGCCCATATTGGCATTTTTCCAACTTACAAGTGTGTTGCCTCAACGTGTAGAACAAAAGTAATTCTTCAACTTTTAAACCTTTCTCTTTAATATGAGCATCAAAATTAGCCCTTTGCCTCTTTTTGGTAGTGTAGATTCCTATTATTGTTTGCAATCTTGTATCTCATAAGCTTTCTAGATCCATAATCCTAGAAGATAGTGCCTATCCTACCCACAAATGTTCCTATGTTACTTTCAATTAGGGATCAAGAAATCTAAGGGTAGCACCACATTTTGTTCAAATACCTTTTGAAAAGGGGTAGTACTGGGTACCGTCTTTTAGACCACTAGATAAGCCCAAACAACATGATGAAGTTGTTTGTCCCAATCAGAGCATTTATTATCTATGATCCTAGTCAATACATTACATATGATCTTAACTCTTCACATATTCATTAGCATGTGGATGATATGGGGCTGAATTCTTGTGCATGATCATGAACACTTGAACTAGATATTCAGTAACTTCATTCAAGAAGTGTGTACCTCTTTCACAAACTAACTGAATGGGCAATCCATACCTTATGAATGCATTTTCAAATAGGAACTTCATGGTCGTTTGAGCATTTTTCTTATGTAACTCTTACTTCCACCCACTTGGCTAAGTAATATGTGGTTACAATTATATACTCTATGTGTGAACTTCTTGTAGGGGGATTGATGAGTCCTACAAAATCTATACCCCACTTGGAGAAAGAATGTCCTCCCATCATTGTTCTCAAAGACATTTCATCTCTTTTGATAGGGTATTGTGCTCTTTCGCAGGTGTCACAAATTTCACATAAGTATGAGAATCCACATGAAGGGTGGGCAGCCAAAGATATGAGTATAAAATAGTGCTTATCACATGATTAGGTCCAAAGTGTCCACCTACAACACCACTATGTGCAACTTCTAAGATCTTAGATTAAATTCACTCTCATGTATGCACAATCTCAAATACCCATCTCTACCTCATTTGTAAAGATTATCTCCTTGAGCTTCCTATGCTAAGCTTCATTGTCTTGCTAAGGTGCTAGGGGAAAAGTTCCTGGTTTCAAAAAGCGAACGAATGGAGTGCTCCATTCTAGTGTCAAAGAGACATGATAGAGAGTTTCAGGATGCACTTGGGATTTGGCAACACAAAATAGAACATTGTTTTGATGGGGTATGTGTTGAGAGTTCCATGCTCCAACCTTTTGTCCAAGTCTAAGTTCATTCTCATGAAAGCTCATTTGTCCCACATGCAAGGAGATTTGCACTCAAATCCATATAATGAGCGCCTCACTTCACTCCCCACAAGCTCATTCACTCTAGACCATTGTCAAGAGTGTGCCGTCCCTATTCATGGAGTCATCATGCTCCTAGAGTAACTCATGTAAGTCTTTTCATATTAGTCAAGCTCATTATGTTTTCATTTCTTTTGTTCCATCCTCCTTAATCTAATTAGTGTGTGATTAATATTAGATTAGGTCTCTTTATTTCAACATGGTATTTAGAGCATTGGTTCATTGTTTTTTTTCTTTGAGTTCATCTTTATTCATTATCAATAGCATTTTTCTTAATCCCTCCCTCCCTCCATCCATTTATAATAACAATGCTTCTAAGCACTATCTCCATTCTGCATTTTTCTCTATCTCATCATCTTCATGATAATTAATATAGATTTTAAACATTATTGTAGTCTTCAGTATTTTAAATTTGGAAGCAAGGAACTAGAGCATCGGGAAGACTCTATTCGAAATGTGAATGTCAGCGAGTCATTTCTTCTGGGTATCCTCTGCAACAGTGCCTTCCATCCCATTTTTCTTTCGAAGACACTTGCCCAGACAATTGCAGGGACAGAGTAAGGAACGAGAGGAGATACAGAGTGCGCACGGTTTACTTTGATGACAACCAGCACACTCATGAGTAGCTTCTCACCTCTAGCTCCAGCGTCTATCTCTGAAAGTAAGGAACGAGAAGAGATAGAGAGTGCGCACGGTTTACTTTGATGACTACCAGCACGCTTATCAGGAGCTTCTCACCTCCAGCTCCATCGTCTATCTCTGACTGTAGCACTTCAGGGAGAAGAAAAATTCCCCCAACTGTAGCTGCCATCATCGTCGCCAGTACACTCGAATCTGCTATATTGGACAGCCATGGATAAGGCAGCTGCTGCACACCCACTTGCCAACAACACACTACATCAACAAAACAAAGGTAGGAGTTGCTACAGAGAAGGAAACACATGGTCTGGCCTGGCGCAAACTACAAGAATGCTTAACAGCTATCCACTCCCTGAAACTGGGATGTGGGAGCACTTCAACTCCTCGCGATTCGGATGTGCACCACATGGTGAGAAAGAATCGGGATTTCCATTGTCAACCATGGAAATGGAGAGTTGAGTCCGTCAAAGAGAAAATACAAAGAATCAGTTTGCTTCTATGACTCTGAGATGTGAGTGCATTCCACATCTTGCCTCTCACAAAGAACCACATATGGTGAAGGAGGTTCGAAGTCGACTGCCTGATTTATGAATGTATACAGAGACAAATCAAGAAAGAAACTGCACCTTCAGCACCCCTTTCTTTAGCGCAGAATGTTGGGCAGCTGGCTGAACCTGTTGCTTCTATGGCTTCATCATATGAAGGCTACCTGAAGGCTTCCGCCAAGACACACAGTACCACAAGCACATCTCTTGCGCCACACAAAAAGAGAAGACGTGCATGGATAATAATAACTACAGCATAGGTTTCCATCGGTGTTGCTATGTGAATGCCAATCCCAATCGTCCTGTACAAGTGTCGAGCTCCTACAACAACATGGAGTCTCTCGGAAAGAACCAGAGAGTGAAGCTTATGAAGAGGTCTTCTATTGACACAGATTTTGAACAAACAAGAAGGCATACTATTTAATCTTCAAAGACAACACCTGTTGCCGCTCGGCGGCATTGGATATACGAGAGGGAGAAATGAGAGAAGCATTGTGCAACATGAGAAAGAGCAATGGTTGGGCATGACCTTAGCAAAGATCCACGAAAACCTTCACAAACCTTCAAAATGTGTTGTGCATCAATAGAGGGCGAACTTAGCGCTATTCTATTTCATTTGCACAAGCACGGAGGTCACAAAAACAAGTGACCTAAGCATGATTTTTCTTGCTCATGTTTTTTTATTTTGAATGGGAGACAAATCACGATCCTCGTTGGGTCATAAATCATTATGAGGGGGGCCCGGATCATCATGTGTTTGAAACCTAACATTTTTTCTCTTAGTTAAGTCATATGGGCTATTTTGATTTAGTTTCCTTTGTGTGTGAGCTAATTTGATGTCTTTTGGCTTTTTTTTGAGCAAACAGAAAAGGAAAAATGTATTAATGATGGTATGTGCTAACGTACAAAGGGTAGGATCCCACAAAGAGGAGATCTTCAATCAAGCATACAACAAAGGGAAACAGGTACAACAATAGAGCTCACGTCATCATATACAACTGAATATCATGTCAAATCTATTTACTAGAGTACAATAAAAGAACATAACTCCTCCATTGACAGGGAGGAGTGCTTTTGGAGATGCTAGAGTGAAAATCTTCAGTGGGAGCCCCTCATTGCCATCAAACACTCGTTCACAATACCTTTAAGTCCTTGATAGAAGGAAAACAAGAAAGATTGGTTATTGTTGTTGAGAGCGGCTTGATTTCTGCTTTTCCATATTTACCAAAAAATGTGGGACCTCCAAAGATTCCATAAGGCAATATCCATTTTCAGGCAGGACCCGAGGAGGAATTCCTTGTAGCTTAGGTAGATGTTGAGCTTAGAATAGTATGGGTGAAGCACCCTCCAATAGAGCTTTGCATGCTTGCAATTGAAGAATAGTGGGGCAAATCCTCCACTTTGTCACAAAAAGCACAAATACCATCATTAATGCCAATTTTCCTGGCCTTGGATCCACACCAAATTCCGTTATGTATGATAAGCTAGAGAAGAAAGGATTGCCTAATGTTGAGGGGGAAGGCCTAGAGACAAAGAAGTCTGTGTTTCCACTGAATGGCATTCCAAAACAAAGCCCATCTTTTGTTCAGTTTATGGACAATTTTCTGAACAGTGCCTCTGTTCCTCTTGAGCCTTCTTAATATATCTTGAGCAACAATAGCCAAAGAAATAGGTATGTAGGAAGTGCATTGCTGAACTCTGTTGTGAAGCAATTCTTTATGCTATAGTAGCACCTGGAGACAAGAAGAAGATAAGTCAATAGAACCTGAAATAACAATATCCTGTATGACCTCACCATTAATAATAAGATCCCTTAAGCAAGAAAATCCTCTTTTTTTTCATTTATGTTCTCTTACACCAACATTACAATTATTCCACAGAGAGAGCCATCCTGTCCAAATGCTTTCCTGCAAGAAAAAATCAGAGTGAAGTGATCACTAGGTGAGAAAACTTTTTTGACCTCCATCCAAGCATTCTAGATCCTGCAATAGATGGTGCTGCCAACATGAGAAAAAGTATGAGGAGAGACAATAATATCCCACAGAGAATTATCATACCATGACTTGTAGCTTTAAAGAGAAAAAAATTTTACATTCCTTTTGATGAGACAAGCCCAAACATCCTTAGACTCAATGGATCTAGTAACCCATTTAAAAGCAAGATTGGTGGCCACGCCATCTTGATAGGGAAGTAAATACCAAGCCCTCCCTCTTTTTTAGGAAGATAATAAATATCCCAAGAAACTTTAGGAACCTTGTTATGTTGAAGATTGCCACCCCATAAAAATCTTTTGGCTATAGCAATGGCTTGCATAAAGTGCTTCTTATTTGGCAACCAATAAGACAAAAAATAAGTCAAACAGGGGAAAATCTAATGTTAAGAACAAAAACCTTGTGAGAAAGGGAGCTCTAATAGGCATATCAGTTAAAAAGTTTACCCCTGAATTTATTCATAACCCAATCCCAATGTTGACTGAAGGTAACTTGAAAGCCCATAGGTATACCTAAGAGTCTAAAAATTTCCCCTTCCTTGATGAGATCACATCCAAGACTTTTAACATAGTTAGGGAGAGAATTATTAGAAGCTTTGAAGGCAGTTTTCTTATGATTAACATGGGAACCACTAGCTAAAGAGAAGGTTTTGAGGCAATCCAAAAAACATTTGGTAGACATGTGTTTAGCCTTCATAATAACATTAGTGTCATCAACAAAGGCCTGAAGACATAAGGGCTTGGGGGAGCCAGGGATAGCTATACCTTCAATTTTGTTTTGGTCTAAAGCATCTTTGATCAGCCATCCCAGGGAATCCCTGGCAATGACAAAGAGAAGGGGGGGGGGGGGCAAGGGGGCAGCTTTGCCTGATGGATCTCCTCAACCTAAGGGGAGGACAAAGGGATCCATTGATAGAGACTCTAGACTGGGTATTAATGAAAAGAATGCTCACAACCTTAATAAAGGACCTACTAGCTCCAATGACTTGAAGAGATTGAAGCATAAACTCCCACTCAATCCTATTATAGGCTTTGACAAATTCTATTTTAAAAAAGAAGAAGGGTTGATTAGAATCATTAGCATACCCCTTCCCATAGAGAGATAATATCATCCAAAATGAATCTACCTTTGATGAATCCTTTTTGCTTAGGAAGGATAATGTCTTTCATAATGGGACTAAGGTGCCTAGCAAGGGAGGAGGCAAAAATCTTATATATAGTGGTCAAGCAAGTGATAGGTCTCCAATTATTCAAGTCCTCTTTAGGTCCCCTTTTATGAATGCTTCTCTAGCTCTGGATATCTGCAACCTATGCTCACACTGTATCTAAATTCTCCTAAGCAGTATGGAGCTTTTCTTCAAGTGCTGTGAACTCCGAGTTCCATATTGCCAATCTTTCCTCCACTTTTGTAGTCAAAATACTTTGGCGTTTTATCTTTCCGCTCTATTCTTTTACTTTCGCCTTTAACTTTGGCATTTCCTGCTCTGTCTTCTGTAACTTAGCCGCCAACTCCTTATTGGCCTTCTTTAATTTATGTTGCACTTTTTGTGTCTAACCTACTTCCACTTGAAGTCTGGCTATAATTTTCGAATTTTCTTCAATAGTTACTCTCAATGTATTGTTCTCTGTTACTGCTTCATTTAAATCATCTATTATCTCTTCATGAACTACACTTTTGCAAGCAGTAGTTTCTGTTCTAGCAGCTTCTACCTTAGTCCGAAGTTGATTGAGCTCTTCAATCAGATTGGCTCTTTCTATTAACCACTTGTCTTTTTCCATGATCATAGTGTTGTATTTTTGCTGGAACTCTTCTAACTTGGCTTCACCCCACATGATCCCTCTAGCCAAATCACCAAGTAGTTCTGGTCTAATTATTTCATTGTTATACATCTAGGGATAGATGTTGTCACTACACCGGACTGCGAGCAACTTTATGTTTCCTTCTTTATTCTTCCACCTATCGTTAATTCCATAGGAAGAAAAAGTATGTGTAGCTCAGTGATGAGTAGCACCTCCTTTAATGTCAATCCGGGAAGATGTGAGGATGGTATGAAGACCTCGAACAAGTGATGGCACAAGTGTGTGAGTGAGAAGCACACTAACATGCACACACATACACACACACATGCACACAAGGCAAGAACAAAGAGAGGGACAATGGAGTTCTTTAGATTACTCAAAAGTTCTCTTACAAGTTCAATTCCACAACAAGTTACCCTCAAAAATGAGCTCTCTAGCTCTTTTTATAGTTTTTGACTAGTTTTTGACCCTGTCCAGACCTAGTGTCTAGCCTGGTTAAGAATTAGGTTCTAGAGCCTATTTGAGGGCTCAAACGAAGTCTAAAAATCATGAAAATTGGTACGATGATACTTCTGATACTCCTCAAGCTCGAGGAGTCCTTGGCTTTAACAAAATGGAGTTACAAAAAGGTGAAATGGTATTTACAATGATTTTTAGTGATGAGAATCACTGTTATGAGGGTGTTGATTTGGAAAAATTTGAATGGCCTACTTGCCAGATCTTCGTTGACTACTTTGTCTGCTTGTGCCTTCTCTCCGCTCTGGCTCCCTTCTTTGGCTTCCTTGTCTTGTGAGTCCTTGGGTGCTTTGACTGCTACCAACACCCCCCCTCTCTCGCGTAAGTCATCTCTGGTCTGGGAACAAAGATTTCAGAGTGGTATTCCCAGAACCCCATGATGAACATCTCTTCAAATGTTTGCTTGTAGCAAGCGGGGAGGTATTTAATTTGTGTGTGCCATGCATATATCACCTAGATGGAGGGAGTTGTACTCATATCGTACACCAAGTCAAGCTTACCTGCTATGAATCCGACACCTGAGAAATGTGGATCTTGAATATTTTTGAAGGTTCTGAAGGTAACCAGCATCAACTCGAATATCTTTATGCACATCTGATCCATTACATCTGGGATGTTTCGCATTCTGACTCCCGAGTGGCAGATGGTGGAGATCATGTAGCCCACTGTAGCTTGCCCCCGTGGCGATGTCGGAAAGATTTCCTCACTTGAATTCACATATAAATAAACAAAAATGTTATGAGTAGTTGATATCTCTTTCACATATTTTTAATGCACTAATCTTTTCTCTTGGATACCTGCAGGAAAAAGATTTTTCATCTCTACTCTCGCTTCAAGTTACCTCAAATCAGAACATTGGTGATGATAGAAATTATGGGGCATTGATGCAAGCTGTGTAATCTCCTCAAAATTTTTCAGCCTTGAGTCATTGCAGTAAATGTTAATTGTTTTTTTTGCCTTTACACAATGAAGAATTTAAATATTTATCCATGTGGAAGAATGGGTTTATTTATTTTTGCTCGCATTATGAATTTTATCTGAGTTCACACAAAGAAACAAGTAGACATTTGCATGGCATGCGCGTGAAAAGAATGGATGATCGAGTGCCATAAAAAAAAGGAAGGACAGAGGTGTCGAGGGAGAAAAGTAACCTTGCAGTTCTGCATGACGGGAGGCATCGTTGGAATTCTTGAAGGATATACGGTGGTTGCCTTAGTCACGCAGAGGGAAAAAGGAGGGCTAGGGAGATCGGGGGGAATCGAGGTTTTTCTCTGGCGATTTTGACATGCGCATGTTCTGTCCAGAAAGGAGATACTAGATTGATTCTGCATGACGAAGACTCTAGAGCTCACAGAGTCAAGTGATAGCCCAAGTTTCTGACAGAGGAAGAATCTTCTCATGCCAACCATCTGAGGAGAAGGACACGCGTGTTTACTCATCTAGGATGAATATTCGACAGTTCTAAAGATGGATATGACTCTCACCTCATAGTGCAAATAAATTCTCATCTATGATATGCAATCCGCTGAACATTGGAAAGATCAGCCGACAACAACAGCGAATTTTGATGCAGCTTTGAGGCTATTTCTGATACAATAGACGGCATCAACAGCGGAGCATCAAACGCTAAAACTGCCATTAAAAAGGATTTTAATTTGAAGAGTCGTAGGACTGATCTGGTGTGCGGCAAGAAGCTGCAAAAAAGCTGAAGGCTTCTCATCCTTGCAATACATCAAAGTTGAGGGCTGCTACATGTTTAAGAGGATACCTGAAGACGCGCCATCGCTGCAAACATTGAAAGTGACGATATGTCATCGATTAGAGCAATTCGATTACAAAGAACTCTAACAAAGTGTAGTGGAGGAGAGCTATGAAGGGGATGCTAAGGAGAACGATGCTTTGGAGGTAACCTTCATGATTTCTTTGTGCTGACAACTGACAAATTATTGCACAGGTTGATGGAAAAGAGGGATGAGGTGAACGCTGATCTTCTAAAGTATAATATAGTTTTTTTATCGATAAATGTATTGAAGTGTTGTTTATGTACGACTAATATGATGAGACAGTAACATTGATGCTATATTTGTTAACCATATTCGAACTTATTCTATGTATTTGTGCACAGAAGTTAAGATGAAATAGTATTGACTTATGTGAGTTAAATTGTTCTATGAGACAAAAGCGATGGATTCGGGAATTCTGCATCTCTTGTAGCCATTGTTCCATGATTAAAGTATTATGAACATGCGTTTTATGTTTGAAGAAGGAAATGCAAATGCGTGCTGGACGAATTTCATATTGCCTATATGTTGGAGTTTATTGATCTCCAAAGTACAGCTAGAAGTAGATGAAACCCAACAGGACCTAGTTGACTTTTTCACAAACTTGTATGCACAGACCAATTTTCTTGCAGAGCAAATTTCTCTTTACTCACTTGGAATTTTCCAAAACTGTTTCACACAAATAAACTAGACTCTAAGAGCTTTCCAACAAGATATAGAACACCTCAAATGGATAAATACACAATGAGCTATGACCTCTGCAATATGCAGCTTTAATGGAGACCTTGAAACAGAGATGAACCTGAGGACACACATCACTTGCAGAGACTACTGCTCTTACATCACAACTCCAATGAGTTTTAAACTTTCTAGAATACAAGTAGACTTAAAGAGCTTTCTAACAAGCCAAAGAACACATGATTTGGATACATACACAAGGAGATATGACCTCTGCAAGTTTGAGGTTTAATGGAGACCTTCAGCAGGGATAAAAAACAGAGAACACACACTACTTGCAGAGAGTATTGCTCTCAGCTCACAAATCCAATGATTATGAAAATTTATAGGAAAAATGTAGACAGTAAGAGCTTTCCAATGAGCTAACAAACATGTAATTTGGATATATAATGACGGAGATACAAGCTCTGCAATCTCTGCATACAAAACTACAGCAGTGTAGAGATACACATATGACTCTCTTGGACATCCCACAAGATCACGACTTTTCTCCTCTTTTTATAGCATGGGAAACTAATCTAAAACCTTCCTAATACATCTAAATTCGTGGTAGACACTTGGATGGAGGTATTACATGACTCAAGTGCTCAAATAAGCAAAGTATTGATGGACTTTGAGAACTAGCCACATCGACCTTCCACTAGGACACCACTGAAGCTCCCTTGTGACTCACTAATTTGACTCACCATGTTCTAGAACTCACGTGGTATTTTTGCTACATTTTATGAATAATATGAGCCTTCTTGAAGTATTTGAAGACTTCCCAAAGGTATTTACATAATTTGAAACTTGTACCCTACATAAAACAAATGTTCGCAACACTATAGTCTATGTCATTGCTTCAATAGGTAAAGTACTCACTATATGTATAAGTTGTGCTGGTTGAAGATTTTCTATTGCCATATTAGCATTTTTTTATGATTGTCTGTTGTCACATCAGCATCTTTTATGGAGATTTATTTGACTGTGATGTCTATGAATGTAATCTCTATTGCATTACATAGCTCACAAATGTTTGAGGTTTCTCTGTTGTCTAACAGCGTACATGTGATGAATCCTCAACTATAAACGTTCTGTTCAACGATTAGAACATAGAAGACGGATAATTAGACATCAACAATCCGAAGGAAGTTCATCCAGATTGCAAATGAGTTTTAGTACACTTCATAAATAAGGTCCGAAGTTAATAAACATTACTGTGAGATATACACAGTTGAAAGGCCTTTAATACTTACTGGTTCAATAAAGATTTAATTTTCTTGTAAAAATTGAAAGCCACAAGGGTTGAAAGCGTGGGAAAAACAAACCAAACCTTACTTTGCTTTTCAAAATCATTAAAAGCAATTGAGCGAGATCAAGTAGTAGAACCTTTCCATACCTTTTGATTTGACATATACTTTGAATGGATGATAACGTGTTGTTGTGATTGTTTTCAAACCCTGAAGGTTATAAGAGATAAGTTTTGTGGTTTCTCTTGCACGCAATTCTAAAGAAAGAAAATATGATATTGCATATATTCTTTTGAGCTCCAAAGCATATTGATGCAACTCAAATTCTTTTGCACAAAACTGTTGTTGAATTGATATAAAGACTGCTCCAATATAAAGACTGCTCTTGTTGCCAAAGGTTTTATAAATTTGACAATCTTCTTGAGTGCTATCATTTATTACTTGTGTTAGATTGAAACTTCGCATCTAGCTTGGAACATAGTTGGCAAATTGTTTGATGCAATGACGGAATAATTATGAAGAACATTATTATGAAATGATGAATTTTTTGAATAAAATGATTTTGTTTACAACAAATATGATGGTTATATTATACTATGAACATTATGATTTTTTCTGAAATTTATGAACTTTGTTTCAAAGGTTGAAAAAGCTAATGTGAAACTTATGTTTTTTGTTTCATAGGTTGAGAAACCTATTGTAAAAATTAAGAATGCATTATTTATGAAAATTATAACCACTATGAACTTCTTATGATGAAATTTGTGACATGATGAAGATGAATATGATAGAATATATGAATTTATATTTGCAAGATAAATGATAATGAAGATTACTTGTTTTGTAGCTTCTACTTTATGAGTGGTTACAGGTTCTGAAGATGAATTGATCAAAGCAATTGAAGATTTTATGCCAAAAGTTCTGATGAACTTAAAGAGAACTGAAGATGGAGTCAATATAGATTAGGTGAAAAAGTTGTAAACCTGATTTATGGTTTAATTTATTATGAAAGTTCATGCATTATCATAATTAGATATGTACATTCTTCAGATAGGTTAAGAAACTTCTTAAAATTATGAAAAGTAGAATTTATACAGAAGTAGGAACGTGCTTGAAGAGAAGATAGGGATTAGAGACCTATGGCTATCTTAAGCCTTTCCCCTTCATAAAAAAAAAAGTTGCGAAGAAAAATTGAAAGCAGTACATTAATGGTTGCTGCATATGAAAAGAGGAAAATGATAAAAAGAAAAACTATGATGAAAAAAGAGATGAAAAAAAAATCAAATGATTTCAATGAATCAGTTGTGGTTTTGAAATCACTTCTGAATTGAAAAGCGGGCTATATAAGGAGGATGTATGCTAAGGGGAGTTAGTTTTTTGTATCTTAATGGCAAGTGGCTAGGAGATGAGGATAGAAGGCTTATATACCATATGGTTTACTTATAAACAAAGTTAATAGAAGAGTTGGTACAAACACTATTTGAATGACTTCTATAGTTTCTTTCTAAAACCTGTTTTCCAACTCATGCATTGATCGAAAAGGTTGAAATTCAAGCTTACATAATTTTATAAGTTTTCTTTGCTATCAGAAGATGTACTAATGATAGAGGCATTTTTTATAGACTATTTGCATTTGAGTCATAAATAATTTTCAAAAGAATTTGATATTGCCTTCTCTGATCTACAGGTTTGGCCCATCGAGGACGATGTGCAGGTTTAGTGGGGGCGGATGTTGGAAAGATTTCCTCACTTGAATTCACATATAAATAAACAAAAGTGTTTTGAGTAGTTGATACCTCTTTCACATATTTTTAATGCACTAATCTTTTCTCTTGGATACCTGCAGGAAAAAGATTTTTCATCTCTACTCTCGCTTCAAGTTACCTCAAATCAGAACATTGGTGATGATATAAATTATGGGGCATTGATGCAAGCTGTGTAATCTCCTCAAAATTTTTCGGCCTTGAGTCATTGCAGTAAATGTTAATTGTTTTTTTTGCCTTTACACAATGAAGAAGTTAAATATTTATCCATGTGGAAGAATGGGTTTATTTGTTTTTGCTCGCATTATGAATTTTATCTGAGTTCACACAAAGAAACAAGCAGACATTTGCATGGCATGTGCGTGAAAAGAATGGATGATTGAGTGCCATAAAAAAAAGGAAGGACAGAGGTGTCGAGGGAGAAAAGTAACCTTGCAGTTCTGCATGACGGGAGGCATCGCTGGCATTCTTGGAGGATATACCGTGGCTGCCTTAGTCACGCAGAGGGAAAAAGGAGGGCTAGGGAGATCGGGGGGAATCGAGGTTTTTCTCTGGCGATTTTGACATGCGCATGCTCTGTCCAGAAAGGAGATACTAGATTGATTCTGCACGACGAAGACTCTAGAGCTCACAGAGTCAAGTGATAGCCTAAGCTGCTGATAGAGGAAGAATCTTCTCATGCCAACCATCTGTAGAGAAGGACACGAGTGTTTACTCATCTAGGATGAATATTCGACAGTTCTAAAGATGGATATGACTCTCACCTCATAGCGCAAATAAATTCTCATCTATGATATGCAATCCCCTGAACATTGGAAAGATCATCTGACAAGAGCAGCGAATTCTGATGCAGCTTTGAGGCTATTTCTGATACAATAGACGGCATCAACAGCAGAGCATCAAACGCTAAAACTTCCATTAAAAAGGATTTTAATTTGAAGAGTCGTAGGACTGATCTGGTGTGTGGCAAGAAGCTGCGAAAAAGCTGAAGGCTTCTCATCCTTGCAATACATCAAAGTTGACTGCTACACATTTAAGAGGATACCTGAAGACGCGCCATCACTGTAAACATTGAAAGTGACGATATGTCATCGATTGGAGCAATTCGATTACAAAGAACTCTTACAAAGTGCAGTGGAGGAGAGCTATGAAGGGGATGCTGAGGAGAACGACGCTTTGGAGGTAACCTTCATGATTTCTTTGTGCTGACAACTGACGAATTATTGCACAGGTTGATGGAAAAGAGGGATGAGGTGAACACTGATCTTCTAAAGTATAATATAGTTTTTTTATCGATAAATGTATTGAAGTGTTATTTATGTACGACTAATCTGATGAGACAGTAACATTGATGCTATATTTGTTAACCATATTCGAACTTATTCTATGTATTTGCGCACAGAAGTTAAGATGAAATAGTATTGACTTATGTGAGTTAAATTGTTCTATGAGACAGAAGCGATGGATTCGGGAATTCTGCATCTCTTGTAGCCATTGTTCCATGATTAAAGTATTATGAACATGCGTTTTATGTTTGAAGAAGGAAATGCAAATGCGTGCTGGATGAATTTCACATTGCCTATAGTCTATGTCATTGCTTCAATAGGTAAAGTACTCACTATATGTATAAGTTGTGCTGGTTGAAGATTTTCTATTGCCATATTAGCATTTTTTTATGATTGTCTGTTGTCACATCAGCATCTTTTATGGAGATTTATTTGACTGTGATGTCTATGAATGTAATCTCTATTGCATTACATAGCTCACAAATGTTTGAGGTTTCTCTGTTGTCTAACAGCGTACATGTGATGAATCCTCAACCATAAACGTTCTGTTCAACGATTAGAACATAGAAGACGGATAATTAGACATCAACAATCCGAAGGAAGTTCATCCAGAATGCAAACGAGTTTTAGTACACTTCATAAATAAGGTCCGAAGTTAACAGACATTAATGTGAGATATACACAGTTGAAAGGCCTTTAATACTTACTGGTTCAATAAAGATTTAATTTTCTTGTAAAAATTGAAAGCCACAAGGGTTGAAAGCGTGGGAAAAACAAACCAAACCTTACTTTGCTTTTCAAAATCATTAAAAGCAATTGAGCGAGATCAAGTAGTAGAACCTTTCCATACCTTTTGATTTGACATATACTTTGAATGGATGATAACGTGTTGTTGTGATTGTTTTCAAACCCCGAAGGTTATAAGAGATAAGTTTTGTGGTTTTTCTTGCACGCAATTCTAAAGAAAGAAAATATGATATTGCATATATTCTTTTGAGCTCCAAAGCATATTGATGCAACTCAAATTCTTTTGCACAGAAATGTTGGTGAATTGATATATAAAGACTCCTCTTGTTGCCAAAGGTTTTATAAATTTGACAATCTTCTTGAGTGCTATCATTTATTACTTGTGTTAGATTGAAACTTCGCATCTAGCTTGGAACATAGTTGGCAAATTGTTTGATGCAATGACAAATTTGTTTTTTTGAACCACTAATCCTTTCTTGAGTTTTCATAAATTATAGTCCATTCCACTTCACCTGAGCTTGCGACAGACACCCCGTATGCGCCGTTAGCGAGAGGGTTGGCTTGATCCACCTGTCGTCATAACTCGCTCCCACAGCGGTGCTAGGTATACGTAATTAAGCCACTTTGCACAGCCTTTGGCATTGTTCACTGTGATGGCAAACTCAAGCCATGTGCGTCTTCTGAGTATGGGAGCATAACAGGGATTATACTTAATGAATAGTGGCATGTTGTTCCAGGTTTGAACCATCTCAGGGTAAGTTTCTAAGAGTCGTAGCTGCCAGGTAGGTTGATGAATTGATCCTTGTTTAGCGTTCTCAGGGATATCATTAGGGCCCAATTGAGTGGCGAAGGTTGGAGCCTTGCCACATCGTCATTGAATTTCGGCGTTGTAATCTGCCAAGAGTACACAATATGGCACATACTGATCATCGTCGGTGCCTATCCATATGTGATGAGACATACTTCGGAAATATACTGATTTGATAATGGTGTCCTCAATCTTGGTCATGGACTCAATCTGGACCGTGACTCGCTCATCATGTGTATTGGCCGTTTTTTCGAGTTTCTGCATCCATTTTGGGGCTTCTACCTCTAGTGTGTCCAATCCCTCAGAAGTTTGTTGGCCACCCGACATTGGCATAGGAACATATGGCTCTTCATATGACTCATCCACTTCTATGGGTACCAATTCTTCTGGTTCTTGCTTGATGAATGGGGAGGTTGTCTTTCATATTGGAGTAACTTGCTTTGCAACTCTGCGACCTGTTCTCTCAGTGCATTGACCTCTCGTGTAGTGGTGGTAGAATCAGTGATCTTGGGTTGGGCTTCCTTCATCGTTAGCTATTGGCAGAGAGTATCCTGTTCTTTTCCCAACTCATCATGCACTTCCAGTAGATCCGCATAGCTTTTGAGAATTATCTTCATAGTCTCGGATGGAACAACTTTAAATCTTTCGGGGTTGATCTCTTGGGGGGAACCCTCCATGGCTGTCTCTAAATTTTCTTCATTTTGCCTTTGCAAGAGCTTGTTCTCTTCGAGGGCAGTGGCCATGTGCTTTCTGAGTAAGGTCAGGTTGCGACGGCTTTTAACATGTTCTGACTGATAAAGTTCTAGTAGAGTAGTTTTTTAACTTCATTGGAATCAGATGGTTGGGGAGCTTCCAAAAGGGTCTGGTGAGCGTGCTTGAGCGTAGTGTAGCGTTGATTTAGGTCATTATTTTTTGCTTCCAAAGCTGCAAGCCTCTTCTGTAGTTTCTCATGATCTGTAGTTATTTGGCGATGTCGATCTTCCAAGATTTGGTATTCTGTCTGCAACTGATGTACACACTGATGTAATTTAGAAAACATGTTATTTACATTTATGAATGCAGGGAAGGTGGAGGATGCAGGAGGAATGGGGAGGGGGAAAGGGATTGTGAATGAAGTGGTCACGAGAGGTGATGTGGGTGGAGGGGGTATGGGAGATGGTGGTAGAGAGGGGGGAGGGAGTGATGCTGTGGCTGGTGATGTTTCCATAGTGTCAAAAGTGTGGGTGAATGTGTAGATGGGGACTGTGGGTGGGGTGGATGTGATGTTCGTGAATATTTTTGTAAATGTGGGGATTGTGATCCCTCCAAATTGGGTGCCTGGTGAGATAGGAATCCCCATAACATATGTGGTGAGTGTTGAAGTTGGGGTGGTAGTGTCGTGTGGTGAAGTGAAGTGTGTAGTGAGAGGTGGTGAGGGTGGTGATGGTGGTGCCTCGTGGTGTTCCTCTGTCTGTGTAGTGTCTCCTGGTGCCGATACATTCATGTGAATCTACTTGCCGGAGCGCATGGGACGGGTAGGCACCCGTTTCTCAAAGCGATGAATATAAGCCATAGTTGAATGAATGGCTTCATCCAAGTCGAGGTTAGATTCATTGATCATCCTAGCAATTTCTTCATCAGTGAGATCAGCCAGGGTGTAGCCCTGTGGAAACTCTAGGTCAGAGGGATTGGCGGGAAAACTAAATTTGGTCCTTCTGCACTCTGTCTGGGTAAGCGAATTGTAAACGGATGGATACGTCGTGTTTGTGGAGGAGTCACCTCTGGTGTGCTGGTGGCTCCCCTTGCTTGGGCACACGGTAATTGGACTGTACCTCTCATTTTCTTAGATGGGGGTCCTGCTGTTGATAGCCGTCTCTAGAATTCCTGAGCTCTGGACCACACTAGTGCCCTTTGAATAGGCACGTCATAAGCTAAGCACCTGTAAATTATCTTTGTTAGTGCACAATACCCATGAAGCACGTTCTTCTGTTTCTTATTGGCTCTGCTCGGGGTGATGGTATTGATCAAATAGGAGTAACGCAAGAAGTCTGGCTTAGGTAGGAGTGCTCGGAAGTAGCTATCCAAGCCTGCTTTGGTCCATACAGATCGCATGACTTCTGCATTCTGGTACTTCTCAAATTCACGGGTGAAGAAATGGTATCTTCCCCATTTGCCATTAAACTCAATTTATACCTCCCAAAAGTAGGCGCCTTCTCCCAATGGTCCTGTGACATCACTTAACCAATGTGCATGTTTCCCCACTTGAGAAGTGTGTCCCTGCGGAGGGTCTTGAATGGGAAGTACATGCATAGCTCTAAGTTCCGGTGAGTTGTGGTTCGAGGAGGAGGGTTTCAATGTATCTAGGCGCTAGACCCTGCCTGGGAACTGGTGCCTCCTGCTTCTGCCATGTTACTGCTTGCTTGCTGGTTCTGTGAGAATATAGAATCATGCGTTAACATTGTAATGGACAAGATAGAATAATTTTTGTCCCCGTTACAACATTAACATGAGGTGGATGATGGGTTAGTAAGTCAGTGAGTGCTCGATGATTGTGTGTGTTGTTAATGAACAAGTAGTCCTATGAGCTAAGTGAAAAGATGCAGTGTGAGAATGATGCAGTTAGTAGGTGGAGATGAATTTACAAATGGGGTCGGGGGGTTTATTACAAGCTTTGGGCTGCCAAACACAGTGGATGACTTTCGGTTTTGGTTTTGTGGAGACTCTGGAGGGCTTTATGAGAGTGTTTACTTGGAAATGAGGCTTTTTAGGTATTCATTTACAAGTGATTCCGCTCGTGCTCATGGGTAAATATGTGTTTGTGTGTATCGAATAAGAGGGGGCATTGGTTGTTCGAGTGAGTGAATCATTCTGTACATGGTGTGGTCTATGTGTGACTAGTTGAGCCTGCAAGAAAGCCTTAGGCACCCAAATTTATCTTGATTGTGGGTCGGCCTTCACTGACTTCTTGGGTACCCAGATAGACTTCACTTCCGCAGAAGAATTTTTGAGAGACTTCTTATGAGTGTCGTGTCGTTGAGCACTAATAAGAAGTTTCGCCCGTGTTTGTGGCTTGACCGCAACAAGATGCTCACCTTTCCGTACCCACACTTGTTTCAATGGCTGAGACACCTTGCTTCATACTTTCTTTTGGCTTCCAGCATAGGTCATCTGCTTCTTCTGCTTTTGATCCACCTTTGGTTGCCGCATCCCGATGGCCTTTGGAAAAGAAGGGAGTTCCATCGTATCCTTGACTTCTCTGTTGAGACAATCATCCTTCTGCATCACATAGTTTTGGACAAGAATAGCATCGTCAACTTCATGTGTACTCCTGGAAGGACCAGGAGTTTGTGCCTTTCCTAGTTCCTTGAGTGCCTCATTTTCTAACTCAAGTGTAATGCGGTTCTGATTTACCCAGACCTGAAGAAGTCCACTTCTTAGGTTTAGGTTGACTGCATGATCATAGATCCAGTCTTGACCCAAGACAAGACGTTCAGTGAGATCCTCATCTTGACACAAGAGTGCTTTAACTGTCATTAAAACATCTTGAATGTAGAGGGGAAGTTCCATCTCGCCCATGCAAGGGGTTTCCACACCTCCAATTCTATGAGATATGCTTCCACAGGATTGACATTTAAGTTCAATTCTCGACAGTAAGAAAGTTTAACAACACTGGTGGCTACACCTGAGTCAATCAAGGCTCTTACAGTTCGTGCACTCTTTCCTTGTCCTATCCCTACGGTTACAAAAGGACGTCGATCAATTATTCTATGAGAGCTAATACCTGAAACTTCACACATAGCCATATGATATCCTTGAGCTACATAGGCATGTGTCCTAGACTGATCTCTACCCTGTGTTCTCAACTTCATCCTTCGGATGCATTCCAATGCTTCTGCCTGTGCTTCTTCTGGAATTCTCTTTTCCTCTTCTTTACGCTTCTTTGCAATATTGAGTCGATTTAACATTTCCTCTGTGAGGGGTTCTTGATATAACTTGACTCTGCATCCGCTAATGTAACTAGGGAGAACATCACCTTCCAGTGTAGCTAATTGAACTGCTCGACTTGTGGAGATCCTATTGATAATCATGGGTCCATAGCCTCTCTTCTCTAATTTCCGTGCATGCTGTTTCAAGGTGTAGACTAGGACAAGGTCTCCTGCTTTTAGGCCCTTATCCTTCACGTGTGCGTCAAAATATGTTTTTTGTCTTTTCTTGGCTGCATAAATTCCTGCTGCTACTCTTAATCTTGTTTCACCTAATCGCTCCAGATCAAAAATCCGAGAAGAGAGTTCATGACCCGTCCACTCATGCTCCTGTGCTACCCTTAGTGTAGGTATCAAGAAGTCTAATGGGAGCACTGCATTCTGGCCAAATACCATCTGAAAGGGTGTGGCTTGGAGTACCATTTTATAGGCAACTCTGTATGCCAAAACAGCATGATGTAGCTATTTGTCCCAATCAGAGCGTTTATTATTCACTAATTTCGTCAGTACATTGCAGAGAATCTTATTTCTGCTTTTAGCTTGCCCATTAGCTTGTGGATGATAGGGGGCATACTTCTTATGTATTACCAAAAATTCTTGGAGCAGATTTTCAATAACTTCATTCAAGAAGTGAGTGCCTCTATCACTTACTGGCTCTATAGGTAGCCCGTATCTAGTGAACACATTCTCAAATAAGAACTTAGTTGTCGTTTGAGCATCGTTCTTTGTGGTGGCTTTTACCTCTACCCACTTGGTTAGATAGTTTGTGGACACAATGATATATTTAGCATGTGAACCCTTAGCTGGGGGATTAATAGGACCAACAAAGTCTATTCCCCAATTGGAGAATGCACGTCCACCCATCATAGGTTTCAAAGGCATCTCATCCTTACGTATAGGATATTGAGTTCGCTAACAGACATCACACCTCTTCACATAGGTATGTGCATCCATGTGAAGGGTCGGCCACCAAAGACATGCAACTAGTATAGCCTTGATCACCCGATCTGGACCAAAGTGTCCTCCTGCTACATCTTCGTGAGCAATTTCCAAGATCTTAAGATATTCACTATCATGGAAACATAGTCTAAGGTAACCATCTTTGCCACACTTGAACAAATTGTCTCCAATGAGTGAGTAGTCTAGGGCTTCTTGTTCTAAACTTCTCTTCCTAGCCAAAGTCATGTCTTGAGGGAATGTTTTCTTCCTCAGGAATGCTACTAATGGTTCACTCCAATCTAGTACTAGAGACACTTGTTAAAGAGTAGTGTGCTCCACAGGTGGTCTAATACGACAGACTGGGCATTCCTTGCACAACCTATGAACATCTGCTTCCATAGTTGGCCAATGCACTCCGAGTCTCCTTAGTGTCTGTAGGGTTTGTTGCCTTGAGTAATGTTGCTCTAATGCACCTACATGTGCTGATTGCAACCATTTTGCGTACTCATCCTCTTCCACACAACAGGCTAATATCCCTTGATCTGTATGCTTGTACATACTTCCTGCCATGATATGGTACTTCTGGGCTTTTACTACCTCTCTATCTTGTGTGGTTATTACTGGGTGATTAGGCCTATATGTCAATACTGGCACTAGTGGCTTGGCCCAGTGAGGTACCACTTCCAAATTAAACAAGTAAGCGTCAGGAAGGTCATCCGATACTCCTTGTGGGGCCTCTCCAGATGTGAGCCTAGAGAGGTGGTTTGCTCTCAAGTGAGTCTTTCCTTTCCTCACCACAACCTCAAAGTTGTATTCCATTAGCAAGAGAAACCATCTTACTAATCTACCTGTATTACATGGCTTGTTCACGAGATATAACAATGCTTGATGATCAGTAAAAAAATTAAACTTATTTGCCAGCAAATAGTGTCTAAACTTTTTAATTGCATATACCATGCCTATTCCTTCTCGTTCAGTAGTGGTATAGTTTCGTTCAGCTGCATTCAACTGTCTACTAGCATAGGCAATTGGAAGATCCATATTACCTTTGCTTGTAGGTTGTGCGAGTACACATCCAATGGCATAATTGGATGCATCCACATGCACATGAAAGGGCTTATTCCAATCTGGTGTAGTCAAGATTGGCGCTGAACATACTCGTTGTTTGAGCTCATTGAAAGAGTTTTCACATTCCTCAGTCCACTCAAAGTTAGTCAAAAGTCCGTACGGAGGCTTTGCAATGATGGTGTACATGTGTATAAAGTGTCGGTAATAACCACAATGCCCCATGAAAGCTTGTACTTCCTTGACAGTCTTTGGCCTAGGTAGTTTTGCGATGGCTCTTACTTTCTCTTCGTCAGTGGATATGCCATTCTTTGACACTATGTGTCTTAGAATCTTGCCTTGCCTGACCATGAAAACACACTTTTCTGGGTTCAAGCAGACTTGATATTCTCTACATTTGTCAAAGATTTGCCTGAGTTCAGGTATATGTGTTTGTCTAATGTTGGAATGGGCACAGAGATCATCAATGTAGACTTCTAAATTCTTCCTTAGGAATTCTTTGAACACATGGCACATCAGTCTTTGAAAGGTTGCAGGAGCATTGGTAAGCCCAAATGGCATTACCCGAAAAGCAAATATGCCCCACTCTGTGGCAAAAGCTGTCTTATGCTGATCTTCTGGAGCGATGGCTACTTGATTGTAACTCGAAAATCCATCAAGGAAGCTGTACACTTCCTTGCCTGCTACTCTTTCTAATAGATGCTCAGTGATCGGAAGAGGATAGTTATCTCGAATTGTGGTTGCATTAACTTTCTTCAAATTAATGCACACATGTAACTTTCCATTCTTTTTGGGCACAACTACAATGGGAGATACCCACTCAGTGTGCTCAATTTCATAGATGAATCCAACTTCCACTAAGCGATCTATCTCTTCTTTGATCTTGGCAGCATAATTATCGTTGTATGTGTATGGCTTTTGTTTAGAGGGTTTGGCATCTGAGGTCATGGGAATCATGTGTGAGCATATGTCAGGGTCTACTCCTTTCAAATCCTTATAGATCCAAGCGAATACATCTCTGTATTCTCTTAGCAAGGCTATTAACTCATGCTCTTCTTCCTCCATCAGGTCGTGCCCTATGTAGGTGCGTCTTTCTTCTCCTTCTTCTATGGCTGTAACTATTTTCTTGGTGGTTTCTTTGTTATCATAGGCTTCCCCTGATTGCGCCTCTCATTTTGGCATTCTTATCATGACTCTCCTATCATCTATTTCATACTTCTTAAAGTTTTCAGGGACCTCAAACAAAGATTCTTCCTCTTCTGGTGTGACTTCTCTCTTCTTCCTTTTCTTGCCTTCAATCTTGGTGGTCACTTGTGTGGTTAACCTTACCTCATTTGTGAACTCTTCATGTCTTTGAGGGTGAACTTCTACTTCATAGAAGTATTCTTCATCTGATGCAAAGGGTGGGTCCATAATGATTGACTCCAAATCGGAGTCACTTGCATCCTCGAATGCATCAGTGCTAGGTTCACATTCTTCCAGCACCGAATCTCCCATGATTGGCTCTATGGAGAAAAACTGAAATGTCATAGCCATCCTCATTACAGTGGGGTGTCCATTGTTCTCCATTGATGGCTACATCCATTGTTGCTTAAATTTCTGCCCAACCATGAGGTTCAAACTCTTCATCAGGAAATACTACAGGTGCATAGGCTGGGTCTTGAATCGATCTATGTGTCTCTTTCGCACCTACCTCTCTGGCTTTTTCTCTCTTCTCCTCTTCTACTGCCACTTTGCACATCCATAAGTGGGTGTCTTCATGCATCCATGAGGATCTTGATCCTATGGAATGCACTGACTCTGTATCATCTTTAGCTCTATGGATGGGATTACATTGGATGGGGGGTACATCTTGATGGGAGTAATCCTTGAGATTAACTTTTGTCATGACACCTAAGTGTTGCAAGTACAAGGAGTTGGTTCCCCAATCCTGTACCACTTGCAACTGTCGCATAAATGGTCTTCCCAAAATCATCTCATAGGCCTGGTTCTTGCTAAAATCACATATGGCAAAAGTGTGCTCAAACTCTACACCACATGTAGTGAGAGTAATTCCTTCTAGCAATCCTAAGGGTCTTTCTATGTGACCATCGGCCATCTGCAATTTCATTCTCATTGGCTTGAGTGTTGGCTTGCCCCATCGCTTCTATAGGGAAGTGGTAACAATTGCAACTCCTGCACCTGAATCCAAAATTGCCTAGGTTGTGTATCCTTGATGAGTGATGGGAAGATAGGTATTTCCTTCTTCTCCCTCACTCATGTCTCCTATCTTGTCCAAGGGTATCTCAGACACTCTTCTATGAGATCCTACCTGGGAATGAGGTTTTGCTACTTCTGGCACTTGGTTGGCGACATGTTTCCATAATTCTGGCCTAACCTTGAGTAGCTCTTCCAAGGTGAGATTGCACTACACTTTAGTGTTTTTCACTACCTCTGTATTCCTAGGTATGACTGAGTCTTCGTTTCTTACCATGACTGTGGGTGTTCTCATATATGTAGACTTAGCTTCCCATGGGCCTGTGAAATGGGGTAGCTCTTGTAATGAGTTAGACTCGAAGTCTAATCTCTCATGGGATTGGGCACTCTCTTGTTCCTCATAAATGGAAGGAATGTCTTGTGGAAATTGATCATGCGCGTCATCCACAAGTTCAATGGGAGGAGGGACTTCACTTTCTTTAGCCCATTTCTCTTCTTGAATCGCTCGCAAGAATGCTAGAGAATACCTATTCATAGAAGAAAAGGTGTCTAGTTTTGTGGAATTAGGCACATAAGCTTCCTGTGGAGGAATGCTTATTCTTTTACTTGCCTCATCTCTTCCTTGAGAGTTTTCTTCCTTGGCCGATCTTGCAATTATGCTTTCTAACTTCTCTAATAGTCCATCCAAGTGCAATTGTGCCTTAGCTGAGTAAGAGTAGTTGAAGAGGCGACTAGCTTCAAACATGGTCTGAGCCAATGCTACCATTTTCACACAAAGCTTGGTTCTTTCTATCTCTAGGTCAGCTCTAGGGTAGCACTTGTCATGATCCGTCACATTTGGCCCTTCTTGGATTCTGGCCTGATATGCCTTAAGCATCATGTCTGTCTTCAGGACTGGGGTCAGCTAAGACCGATCCTACTCTAGGGGGTGGTGGGATTGTCTGAGGTGGGTTGAAAGGTGGTGGGTTAGATGGTGATAGGGATGAAGGTGGTGGTGGTATGTGAGAGTTTGTTTGAGAGGTGAGCTCAACCATTTTGGCTTTTGTTTCTCTTATACTTTCTTCTAATTCGCTCGTCTTCCTAGCCCATTGTCTTTTCATCCTTTCTTGGCTATCTTTCCAAGCTCTCATTCATTTCTTGGCTACGCTCTCAGTTTCACTAACCTCGGCACTCTTTTCTAGGCCTAAACCTTGGTTCTGCTACAATGCCTGAGCTCTAGTGACCACTTGCACTGGTGCAGTGGAAGTCACTTTTCCTGTAGAGTCTACTACTAACCCAATAACATTAATAGGAGTGATTTTTGGCATATTATTGGGATTCTTTGGGCAATCTCGTGAGAGATGCTCCTTTCCGCAATCTTGGTAGAAGCCCTAAATTGTCACCGGTTGGAGTTGTGTAGGGGTAGGCAGTGGACAATCATGAATGAGGTGATCTCCCTGACATCTGTAGCATGGTCCTCTAGGGAATGGGGGTCTTACTTGCCTGGGTTGAGGTCTAGGGTTGGGATTTGTGTACATGATGTTTGCATACTCTGGATCCCAACTAGGTTCACTCGGTTCTTCACTATAGTAGGACTCGCCATGTTCAGGAGACTGCATGTAGTAAGACTGGGGGCTATCAATATGTGTAGAATCAAAGCTATGATCACTGGGGTCACTTTCTGAAAGCAATGGTGTTACTGGCACTATGGCTCTATTGAGGTTCTCTTCTGTAGCTGCATACTTCACTGGGATCACATTGGCTGGAGTAGGAGGTTGTTGTGCTAGCACCGGTTGAGGTCTCTGTTGGGCCTGATATTGTGGTTGGTAGGTTTGTTGAGGCCTAGCATACTGTTGTGGTGGATACTGGTTATGATATCTTCCCTGTTGTGGATAGGGCTGAGGGTAGGTTTGCCTAACCGCTTGCTTATTGTATGGGCAATCTTGTGCTATGTGATTGTTGTATCTCCGTTCTATGGTGCAGTATTGGCTACTGGGATTCACTTCGGGTTCAACAATGATGGGACATACGTTCGCCATATGGTCACCTCCACAAGTATAGCACTGCTTAACTGGGGCAAATCTTGGGATTTGTTTGCTAGAGACACCTAGTTTTTTAGCTACTTTCTCAGCGAGTTCCTCAATAGATGTGGATTGTGAGGAAGAGAGGCTAATAGAACTATCTGAATCTTTGTAGATTTTGGAAATTTCTAATTCCTCCCCTAGGTTATCCTCGATGTCGATGCACATGCGTACACACTCTTCTATGGTCCTAGGGTCTTTCAGGTACACATATGATCTCAACTTTGTACTCAGCAGTCCATCTAGGAATAAAGCCACTTGTTTGGCTGGTGTGGGTAACTCAGGAATAGGGCTCCTCTCTAAGTATTGCCTAAACCTTCTTCCTTCAAGTCTCAGTGTCTCTTGAGGTGTCTGCTTGAAGCTATGAATCAATGAGGAAGTGTTATGCCTTATGCCACTCTTAGAGAATTCAATAATGAAAGCCTCTAGAAGTTGGTCTATGTTCCTGAAGTGCCTCTCATTTAGTGGTTGAAACCACGTAAGAGCGGTGTTCCTAAGGGTTAGACCAAAGGTATTGTACTGCGTGAATAGGTCCTCCACTTGCTCAACTCTCAAGACTTGCCTAAACTCGGCCACATGATCATATGGGTCTCCAGTGCCATCGAAGTAGTTCTTCATGGACTTAACTAGTTGTGTAGGTCTCAAAGTTCTAGTGTGCTCCCTAGGTCTTGGTAGAGGGAATTCATCAGCATTTCTTTGGTTTCTTGGGGCTCTAGTTCTCTCGGTTTCTTCTCTATCCATTTTTGTTCTCATCCTTTCTCGACCCAAGGGGTTGGCAAAACTTACCTCTGGCCTATCTCTACTTCTGTCCCTTTGAGCTCCATGAGCTTGGGATGTTCCAGCTCCTTGGTGGCCAAAAGAGACATTAGATCTTGGTTGGGGAAAATAAATTCTCCCTTCCAAGTGTAGGCATGCCTACCATGCTCTGTGACCACAAAGATCCTCTCTGAAGTGTTGTCTAAATAGGTCACTTTACCTGGACTATCCGGATCTTTAAACTCGTAGATAGTGAGCACTCCAACCTCATTAGGCTGACTAGGCTTATACCTCCAAAAGGCCTCATAGATCTCTCAGTTCAAGAGCAGATCTATGCTCTTGTTGTCCTGGGTAATCCACTCTCGTGTGATAATTCTAGTAAGAATAGATTTGCCTCGAGGTGTTTTAGGCTCTCCACCTATGTTTCCTTGCTCTAGGTCACCTATGTCCGTCTCTGGGATCACATTCTCGAATTCATCAGTTCTATCTGGGTGGCTGGTTACTACGTAAATGGTTCCTTCTTTGTCCAGGTATGCTCCATTTTCAAACTTGACTGCTGGATGTTCTATTCCAATGGGTTGTTCAGGGTTTTTAATTTGGACCACAGATCTTCCTAGGCCATCCTCATAGATGCAAGCACCTAATCGGTTGGTCCTAAGGTATTCGAGTTGTGTTTTGTAAGGGCCTTCTACCCGTTGTAAGTATGGCACACCAGAACTCCCTGTGGGTCTCTCCATACCATGAGACATCTCAGACTCACTAGTTTCAGAGCTAAGGTAGTGTGAATGATGGCTCAACTGCTAGGCCCAAGACCTAGCAGTATGATTGACACTAGCCTTTGAAGACCTAAGACTCTGTCTACCTCTCCCTAGGTGTTGTCCGGATCTAAGGTTCATATGCCTAATCGAGTCGCCCCAATTTTTACCCAAAGTACAACCTCATTGCAGCTCAATTTGTATTAGTTACTTGATTCTTTTTTAGTTGATTATCGTGTTTATGATCTTGTCTGATATCACGTCGTCAGGAATACTTGGGTGACTTTCCACACTTTTAGTTGCTCGTATCATGTTAAGTTCTTTTCTTTTGAGTTATCGATCACCAAGAGACTATCTTTATGCTTGAACTTGAGTATTTAATAGTCTTCAACTTGATAGATGCCTATCGTCGCCCTAACTTACTTCTAGCACTACTCATACTTAGCCTAAGCTAGGAATTGACAGAGGGAGTTGAGAGTATTCCAACCTCACTAGCTGATCCCTGGCTCTTTAGTGCTCAAGAACCCCCGTTCTCAAGCTTGTAGTATGCCCTTGCTTTGGATGCCCTCTAGTGCTCTCAATGGACCTGTAAAAGTCCCAACGTTAGCTCAAGACTTAAATTCAAATGACACAACAAATCACTTTCATTTATGTAATTCAGATATCAATTTGCACCGTGTCTTTATGGTAAAAAATTCTAGAGATCCCTTAGTTTTTCTTCCCCTTGGGTATGAGAAAGTTATGACTGTTCAGGGTTCTAGGGTTAAAACAGGGTTCAAACAAGCTAACAGGCAAACATGACTTCTTGAAATACTTTATGTAGCGGCCTCACAATGCTCTAACAAATTTCTAATGTTTCCCAAATAATACCCCAAAATAGACCAACTATCTTTGCCCTAAAAAATGGCCGAATTTGCTCGTCAATCACGATCGAGTGGTCTGTCAATCGTGATTGATATGTCAGTCACAATCAATGTGTCGATCGCGATTGACAGGTCAGTCGTGGCTTTCAGTCACGATTGATGGGTCAATCGTGATTGACACGTGGCCCGTAATTTCAGTCAATCATGGTCAAAGGATCGTTGACTTTGTCGATCGCGATTGATGGGTCAATTGCGATTGATGGGTCGATCATGATTGACACGTGGCACGCGGGGTCTGTCGATCGTGGTAAAAAACAGTCGTTGACTGAGTCAGCCGCGATTGACAGGTCCATCGGGATTGTCAATCACGATTGATGGGTCGATCGTGATTGACACGTGGCACGCTGTAAGCCGCCGGATGGCATATTGTAATTTCCTACATTGTAATTCCTATTTTTTGTATTCCGCACGAACCAAAAGGTCGCTGCGAAGATTTGTATCACTTTATCAACTAATGAAAGGACACTCCGGTGACGACGCAGAGTATCGCCAGGCTGTCTGTCTGGGCGATTGCGGTTGTGGAGTTGTCGTAGTGCAGTTTCTTCAATTCTGAGTATTATCGTTCTGGTCCCTGTTTAATTACATTAAGTTGTGATTAACACCGTAAGATTAAGTGTGATAATAAGTCTGTATAACGGAAGAGAATAACTTCTACATTACGTATTGTGACGGGTATTTAAGACAGTCAGTCGGTGAAAGAAGTAAATAGAATTCTACGTTAGTGATTCGTGATAAGCAGAGTTGTGAGCGTTACCGTATTGCAACTTGGAATAATTAACTGGGAAAATCAAGTTACAGGGCCTCTGATTTATCAGACCCCTACCACTCCCAAGAACCCGAGATAGATCTTTAAATGCCTGTACTGTAAAAGAGCATTTTAACACTGGCGCTGTCTGTGGGAAGGTGGCAACAGAGTGTTGCAAATTGGTTGTGGGAAAGTGGCCAAATAAAGTGAATCAACAGTAAGGTGGAACAGTACGCAAGTGGTGCAGAGGTGATATATGCCGGTTACTCGGTCCGACGAGTCGTACCCGAAATATAGAAGCGACCAACACCCCTGGGCGATACCGAATCTGTTAGGGTCACCCCCAAGAGGCAGAAGGGTAGGCTCATTAAGCCCAGTAATCGAAGGATCGGAGCCAGTTAGCAGCGATTCCGGTATCATTCCAGTGGCACGTGAGGAAATTCTGGTAAATTCTGGTGAAATTTTGATGTAGGCTGTGGAAGGCACAGTAACTTCGGAGTGTACAGGAACGCAGTGTGCGGTTGACCCAACACCGTCGGGTCAGGATTCGAATCGTTCCGAGGATAAAGTTGTGTTGCCCAGAGAGATCATTGTCGGTGAAAGAATACCCTGTTTTGGGGAAATTTTGACAAATTCCGGTGACAGTTTGGTTCCAATTGCAAGGAATTTATAGTTTTCCGGTGAAGGTGTGATACTTCCTGGTGAATCTTCATTTCGGACACCACTGTTTGGGGTAAATTTGCCTACCTAGGATATCCAAGCTGAGGATAGGCTCTTCGATTTGGAAATCCGTAAGCGATTGAACGCTATTTTCACGTCAGAAGATGAACAGTCTGACCATACAGACTCCGAAGGACCGGAAACACCTCCCCAAAACTCAGGAGACAACCACAATACCACTACTAGCACCATGAGTGGTCAACAACAGCAGTAGCAGCAGCAAGAACAGCAGCAATAGCAACAGCTACTTCCACTTCGTCTGGTCCCGACAGGGGTAACTTACACCAAGTTCGGTGGATTTCCAGGTGACGATCCTGATGCCCATGTACGCAGCTTTGAAATAAGTTATGCAGTTCTAAACCATCCACCCGATCCGGCATACAAGGCCATCGTCTTCTAGTCAACATTAGTTAATGAAGCAGCAAGGTGGCTCACAGAGTACGATTTCAACCACTTCGTTACCTATGAGGCAGTAAGGGATGCGTTTCTGCAGAGGTTCCGGCTGAAGAAGAACCCTGCCGAAATTTTTTATTACTTGCAGAACAATAGACAGAAGCCGCACCAAACCGTTCAGGAGTACGTTACATTATTTAGAACTCATCTCAGACAATTACCTCCGGCACATGCTAATCTGTCGGATGATGTGATAACCCAATGGTTTATTAACGGTTTAATTCCTCAATTAAGGCAAATTATGATCATCCGTTGTGTGGGTGCTATGACACTAGATGCTGTCATCGCGATGGCCCTGCAACTCGAACACAAGGTTGGAGGATTCACTGAAGATTTGGATTGGCTCAATCCCTACTCATACTCCTCTTGTGATGCGCCGGAAAATTGCAGTATACAGTCGTAGATTCCGGTTGATTATCGGACAGTTGTATTATATGGATCATTCTGGTGCTTTGCTGCGCTGTATTCCCCCACATGAAGTAAACTCAGTTATTGCTCTGGCACATTCAATACCCTCCGGTGGACATTTCGCAGCAGATCTTACACACCGAAAAATTCTGTAGAGTGGGCTTTGGTGGCCTACCATGTTTGTGCAGCAGTGTGACAATTATCAACACACTCGACAGCCCTTACAACGTCAGTTTTTCCCTCTCCAACCTGTATTACCTTTGGAACCTTTCCAGAAGTGGGGTCTTGATTTTATTGGACCAATTACCCCACCTGCGGCTCTCAGCAACAATCGTTACATCTTGACTTGCACAGATTATGCTACCAGATGGACTGAAGCTTGGGCCTTACGGTCCGCTACAGTGGTTTCGATGGCAAAATGCCTGATGAAAGACGTCTTCCCACATTATGGACTACCTTTGGAACTTGTCACTTACCAAGGAACACACTTTGCTAATAATTTAATGCGAGTGCTCACACACACTTTTCAGATTATGCATAAATTCAGTTCATCGTATTATCCTTGTGCTAATGGCTTAGCTTAGAGTACAAACAAAACGCTGTTGACTATGCTTCGTAAACTAATTTTGGAATCACCAGAAGCAATTGCACCAATGGAACTTGTAGTACCCAGCTTACATGTGGCCATCACTCAGAAACTGTTACCAGAGGACTCTTTGTCATTTCGGTTGGACACACTCAGAGACTTGGATGAACATCGTTGGGAAAGTTTTCTGACCCTTCAAGAAGTTCAGTTGCGGCAAGCACGTACCCATAATCGCTTTCTTAAAACTCCAGTTTTTACGGTGGGATAGCTTGTGTTATTTTATAATCCTAAATCAAATCGTGCAGCTAGAAAATTCAAATTACGGTGGTTTGGCCCTCACCGGATTAGTGAACAAGTGGGCCCAGCTACTTTTTGGTTGACTACCTTGACCGGAATTCCTCTTCCTAAAGTAATCAATGGTTCAAAGTTGCGGCCGTATCAGCAAGCACGTGACCCTCACTGATGTGTTCTTCGTTTTTCCATGTGGCATTTACTTTTCTTTTATTTTTGCATTGTGGTTGATAGCCGTCTGTAAATATCCTCGTTTTGATATCTAATTATGATTAAAAGCCGCTCTGTGTCATCGATTCTGCAGACGATGATGCACGCTGTAATTATGAAGGCTATCATCTCAACGCCGCGCGATGATTCAGGTTTGTCGATTGCCTCCCGTTGCCGAGTATCTACTTAATCTTCTTCTTTTCGCTGTTAATCGCTATTGTGTCTGTGTGCTCTGTGCGTTGTGATTTGTGTGTTTACTGTGCATTTGTGTTTTTGTGCTCTTGTGTACGCATCATGGAAGCATTAGCCAATTTCGTTGCCTTCCGTGACGGACTCCTTCATGATGTGGGTGAGTTCTTGCATGTCCGTGGGTTGTTCAATTTCGTTGAATTGCCTTGGCATTCAGTGGAATGTCACCCGTTTTATCCCCAGATTATTGTTGCCATCGCTGCTACACCTGCTACGGAGCAGCGATGGCCGATTACATGTTTACCATCTCGAGTAGTCATCACCTTAGAGTCCTTCGCTACAGCGTTCCGACTCTCTCTTGCAGGACAAGAGAATGGTCCTCTTCTTCCGATAGCCACTATGATAGAATTATTCCCAAGGTACTCCTCTAATGAGTATGCCATTCTCTGTCATCCAGATCCTGAACAGACTGCCCTACAATTCTTAGTGGCCATATTGAATTTCTAGAAACGCACTTACGGAATTTCACGGCTGTTCTATTCGATGATTGACATGGCTTCTCGGGAGCCTCTTAATTTTGCTTCATTTTATTTCCGGCGCATTCACCGTGAGTGCGTGACAGTTATTAAGCATGTTAACAAGGGAGACCTTCGCGTTCTCGCCTTCCGCACATTCTTACTTTTCTGTTTTTGGCCCTCCAACCAGCGCAACCGCCGCCAAATGCTCCAATTTTGTTCCATGAGGAGTCTGTTCAAGTACTCGAGAATGATGAGGATGAAGATGAAGATCTCTTCCAACTCCTTCGCTGGAAACGCAGATGAATAAGCTCTTCTGACAGTCAAGTGCAAGGTTCCACCACTGGCAATGAAGAAGAAGGAAATGAAGAAAACATTTTCCATGACACTGCCACCTCAATTCACCTTGATTCGTCTACCCAGTCTTCTCCCATCCGGCAACAGGACCACAGTGCGTCTACTGCTGATTCTAAAGAAAGCCCTTCTCGAGAAGAGACTCAGCACCAGACCGACGAAGATGTACAAGATATTGTTGCGGGAATTCTTGATGCAGTGATCATCTTAGTGGAATCTGTCATTACTAGCACTGAAGCAACTAAGAAGCAACCTACCAAAATAGTGTTGGTATCTGTTGGTATCTCCACCTGCTTCAAGCTTCTCCTTGTGCACACCTTGCACCAAGCTTCCACAAAGGGGGAGGAGTGAATACCTGCTGTCGGCAAGCGTGCACTGCCAAAGGACCTTGAGATACTTGGGGAAACTATAGCTTAGCACTTCTCTGCACCAAAATCCCTGGTCACTCTCTATGCACCTTGCACTTCTACTTCTGTGCGACGTACTCAGGTGTCTCTTGCACTTCTCTCTCTTGCTCCTCTTTAGCCTATGCTCTCTTGCTTACTCTAACCTTGGTCCAAGAATGGTTCTTCCTTGATTTGAGTGTGCCGATCACGTACGCTCCTAACTGCAAGTGAATCTTGGTGCTCACTTTGATGTCCCAAGATTGCTCTCTCAAGTGGCAGCCAACTACTCACTGTTTTGTCCTGTAGTGACTTTAGTCTAAAACCAAAAATTTTAATGGGGGGCCATACTTTCACCTGTGCGTACACTTTGCCGCTTCACATGCCTTCACATTTCCTTTTAATTCTTCACTTTTGCACATAAGGGGGGTTCACCTGAACCTTCCAAAACACTTTAAAACACACTTTGAACCTTAGGGAAATTAGAGAAAGTACCTCTGCAACCTGCAACCTATTTTCTCCAATTTACCCTTTGTGGACAATTCATTGTGCACTACCTGTGCACTTTGACACCTGCACTTACGCACTTTGACTTTGCACCTGTTGACTTTGACCTTGACCTTGTTGACTTTGACCTGTTGACTTTGACCTGTTGACTTTGACCTGTTGACTTTGACTGCAGTTGACTTTGACCAACATGACTTTTATGGGCTCAACAGTTGCCCACCACCTAATGTGCTCTCCGTCCCGGAGAGCGATAGCTAAACTTTGATCACGATGAAGATATAGCCGCAAAAACTTGAATAGGACATCTGAGCAGCAACCAATTCCACCAAAACAGGAGAGAACAAGCCCCAGAGAAGAACCAAAATTGGGATTTTGGAATGGCAAAGCAAAAAAGGGGGGGCAATGGGAGGGTAGAAAGGAAGGGGAAGGGAGGGCTGAGGGTGCGAAGATGGATGGGGTAGGGAGGGGAAAGGATGTGGCTGGGCATATTGGTAAAGGGAGGGATTGGGAGTAGGAATCAGGGGTCGGGAGGAGGCTAAAATGATCAACCCGGAGGGCTACAGAGGGTACATATGGGAGATTATTAAACATAAGGTAAGACAAGGTGAGAATAGACCATTTGGACAATGTTGTGAAATAAAAACATGTGAGAAAGGTGGTCAAAACATGTGGTTTCAGACCAAAAGTCATACAAAAAGTGGGAATTTGTAAAAAGAAAGTCAAAAACTGAGTTCATAGGTGCCAAAAAACATGAAAATGACTCCATTTTTGTAAAAAACGGCCAACCGAGGCACAATCCAGAGCCAAAAGCTTTGAGCCATGAAAATAAAAAATTAAAAAAAATAATAATAATAAAAAAATAATAATAATAATAAAAAAAAATAAAGTAAAATAAAATAATAAAAAAAATGATCGCTTTTTTTTTGTTTTTTTTTTTTCAACGCTCAGACAGAATTAATAAAAAAAGAAAATAAAATAAATAAGAAAATAAAATAAAATAAATAAAAAATAAAAAATAAAAAAAGAAAAAATAATCGAAATAAAAAAAGAATAAAATAAAATTAAAATAAAATAAAATAAAATAAAAAATAAAATAAAATAAAATAAAAAATAAAATAAAATAAAATAAAAGGGGGCGGGGGGCGGGGGGGGGGGGGGGGGGGGGGGGGGGGGGGGGGGGGGAGAGGGGGGGGGGAGGGGGGGGAGGGGGGGGGGAGGGGGGGCTGTCAGAACGGGGGGCGGGGGGGGGGGGGGGGGGGGGGAGGGGGGGGGGGGGGGGGGGGGGGAGGGGGGGGGGGAGGGGGGGGGGGGGGGGGGGAGGGGGGGCTGTCAGAACGGGGGGCGGGGCTGTCAGAACGGGGGGGGGGGGGGGGGGCGGGGGGGGGGGGGGGGGGGGGGGGGGGGGGGGGGGGGGGGGGGGGGGGGGGGGGGGGGGGGGGGGCTGTCAGAACGGGGGGGGGGGGGGGGGGGCGGGCGGGCGGGGGGCGGGGGGGGCGGGCGGGGCGGGCGGGCGGGCGGGCGGGCGGGGGGGCGGGCGGGCGGGGGGGCGGGCGGGGGCGGGGGGCGGGGGGGGGCGGGCGGGCGGGGGGCGGGGGGCGGGGCGGGGGGGGGGAGGGGGGGGGGGGGGAGGGGGGGGGGGGGGGAGGGGGGGGGAGGGGGGGGGGGGGGAGGGGGGGGGAGGGGGGGGGGGGGGAGGGGGGGGGGGGGGGGGGGGGGGGGGGAGGGGGGGGGAGGGGGGGGGAGGGGGGGGGGGGGGGGAGGGAGAGAGGGGGGGGGGGGGGGGGGGGGGGGGGAGGGGGGGGGGGGGAGGGGGGGGGGGGGAGGGGGGGGGGGAGGGGGGGGGGGAGGGGGGGGGGAGGGGGGGGGGGGGGGAGGGGGGGGGGGGGGAGGGGGGGGGAGGGGGGGGGAGGGGGGGGGGGGGGAGGGGGGGGGGGGGGAGGGGGGGGGGAGGGGGGGGGGGAGGGGGGGGGGGGGAGGGGGGGGGGGGGGGAGGGGGGGGGAGGGGGGGGGGGGGAGGGGGGGGAGGGGGGGGAGGGGGGGGGTGGGGGCTGGGGGATTTTTTTTTTTTTTTTTTTGTTTTTTTTTGGGAACCCGCAAATTCCCTAGGGGCTTTTTTTTTTTTTTTTTTTAATTTTATTTTAAATAGCCCAATTTAGAGAAAAATCAAGGAAAAATCTGAAAAAAATGCCAAAATTGGCCAAAAAATTCTAAAAAAATTCTGAAAAAATTCTGATGAAATTTTCTACATGTTGAGCCTAAAATCCTTCATCAAACCACAGAGACCCTCCATTTATTCCTCAAATTGGGCAATAAAAAGACATCGGAAAGGGATAAAAATTGCTAGAAAAATGCTAAAATTGCTAGAAAATTTCCAAAAAAGAGCTTGCTTGGCAGTGGTTTTGAAATATCTTCTAGGTTTTCTAAAAACACCAATAACAAAGATGAAATTGATAAGGAAAACTACTAAAACTGAGCAAAATATGATGAGAAAGTTATGTACAACCTGGACATATTTGGCAGTTCCAGGTGATCCATACGTCTTTAAGTGTGTTGATGATAGGCCTTCAGCCTTGAAATGTTGACCAGTGGCAAGGCCTCTCCTTTCAGCGTCTCTAACTCCACAGCACCCAAGTTTAGCATTGTTTTGACTCTATAAGGTCCTTCCCAATTTGGAAGCCATTTTCCTCTCAGTTGTGTATGAAGGTTAGGTCTATGGAGAAGAACCAACATGCCTGCTTCAATGTTGTTGTTCCACAGGTGTCGATCATGTGCCTCTTTCCTCTTCATCTGAGTCTCGATCAATTGTTTTGTTGCTAGGAGACGAATCTCCTCCACTTTATGTAGTGCCCCTATTCTCTGAGAGACATCACAGTCTTTTTTGCCCTGCATGTATGCTATCTTAGGTGAGCCATGTAAAAATTCAAAGGGCTCAATGGGCAATATTCCATAAACCAGTTGAAATGGAGAATATCATGTGGCCTCTTTGTAAGCTAACCTGTATGCCCATAGGGTACCTTGATAAGCAATGCCCCAGGAAGTGGGTTGTAACATACATTCCTTCCTTAACATTGAGATCAAAACTTTATTTGTCGATTCAGCCTGTCCATTGGCTCTTGGATAGTAAGCACAAGAAGTCCTATGTAGAATTCTATACCTGTTAAAAATTTCCTACAGGACCTTATTGACAAAATGTGTACCTTGATCTGTACAAATTTCAAATGGGCATCCAAACCTGCAAATGATGTTACTATAAATGAAATCGGCAATAGTTTGGGCAGTGCAGTCGGGGGAAGCAATAGCTTCAGCCCACTTGGTCGCATAATCGGTAGCTATCAAGAGATATTTCTCTCTTTTTGGAATTGTCGGAGGATAGATGGGCCCTACAAAATCCAGCCCCCACTTTTCAAATGGTTGCCAGGAAGTGGAAACAATCAAGGGGTTATGTCTCTGCGTTGTGGGCTTAGGTCCACACCTCTGGCAAACGTCACATGCCTTTCCCCATTCATCTGCATCCTTAAATAGTGTAGGCCACCATAGACCAGCATCTAATATCCTCTGACTCATAATATGCCCTGGAAGGTGCCCACCACCTGGTCCTTCATGTGCAGAGTGAAGGACTTTCCTCACTTCTTCTTCCTCCAAGCACTTCCTAAGTCTGTCATCCTTTCCCTGTCTATATAATTTATCTTCAAGGAAGGTGTATGGTCTGCTCTTGAGTAGCAATCTCTTCCTTTGCACAGCACTAGCCTTTTCTGGATACATCCCTGTTTTAATGAAATTCTTGATATCATAATACCAACCTTGGGCCTGGACAGCAAACAGATGAGCATCTGGAAAATCATCATTGATTCCACTAACTTGCTCCATCATGTTGATTCTGGAAAGGTGATCCACCATAACATTCTCTTTACCTGGTCTGTGGACCACAAAAAATCGAACTCTTGGAATAACAATAACCACCTCCATATTCTACCAGTGGCTTGTGGTTTGTTGAGCAAGTACTTGAGAGGTTGGTGGTCAGTTATAATAACGAATTTTACTCCCAACAAGTAATGAAGAAATTTTTGGACTGCAAAAACCATTGCTAAGGCTTCCCTTTCAGTGGTGCTGTAATTCCTTTCAGCCTTAGTCAAAATTCTACTAGCATACTGAATTGGTCTGTCCATCTTAAATTCTTCACTAGGTTGTGTCAAAACTGCCCCCACTGCATAGGCACTGGCATCTACATGTATATGAAAGATTCTTGACCATTCAGGTGTGATCAAAATAGGAGCAGACACTAACCTGGACCGCAATGTTTGATATGCTTTTTCTTCCTCTTCTTCCCATTTAAAAGGTACTTCCTTACCTGTAAGTCTAGCCAGAGGTCTAGCTATCTCTGCATACATTTTAATAAACCTTCTATGGTATCCAGTATGCCCCAAAAAACTCTGGATCTCTTTAGGGGATTTAGGTTTAGGCAACTTTAAGATAGAAATGATTTTGTCAGGATCCGGGGCCATACCTTTAGCTGACACCACATGTCCTAAGAGAGTTCCTTCTGTCACAAGAAAATGACATTTGTTTGGATTGAGCTTTAACTTAGTTTCTCTGCATCTTTTGAAAACATTATGCAGCTGCCTCAGATGGTGGTCCAAACAATCTAGAGGAGTTTCTTTGTGAGATCCTGAAAACGAAGAGAAGTCATCCATGAAGATTCTAAGTGATTCCAGCAATAGGGGGCCAAAGATGAGATTGACCGTTCTGTTAAAGGTGGCTGGGGCATTTCTGAGCCCAAATGGCATTTTTACATACACATATGTTCCCCAAGGTGTGATAAAAGCAGTCTTTTCTCGATCCTCTGGGTGTATTGATATTTGATTATAGCCACTGAATCCATCCATAAAGCTATATAAGGCATGCCCAGCTACTTCTTCAATGACCTGTTCTGCAAAAGGCATTGGGAAACCATCTGGAATGGTCACCTTATTGAGTGCTCTAAAATCAACACAAATTCTGATTTTATTAGTATTCTTCTTTGGTACTATAACCATAGGGGAGAGCCACTCTGAGTGTTCTACAGGAATGATGATCCCTGCATCCTCCATCTTCTGGATTTCCACATAGACAGCTTCAGCATATTTTGGGTTAAGTCTATAACTCTTCCCTCTTATAGGTTTTGCTCCATCAACCAGAGGGATTCTATGCTCTCCATAAGTTGCAGGCACTCCTTCTAAGTCTTTATAATGCCAAGCAAAAACATCTATATATTTGGTCAAGAATGATTTTACCTTTTCAAGGAGCCCTGGGTGGCTCCACAACCAAGTGGCCACCAAAACTGGCCGATCATTGTCTTGATTGCCTAATTGTATTTCTTGGACAGGATTTCTCTCTACCAGAGTATCCTCCTTCTCCTCTCCTTCCTTGTCTTTGTCTTCTAGCTTTTCTTGCATTGCTTCATAAGCAGGGGTGTTTTGGATTTCAATCTGTTCTTCCTTATCCTGCATCCATCCTGCAGGTATTTCTTGAATTGGAAAAGAACACTCTTCACTAGAATCTTTTACCTTGCCTTTAGCTTTATTAACTTCATTTTCTGTAGTAGTCATATCCTCCTCAAAAATGCATTTGAGGGTTGTCTTCCTGCCCCTTCTGTGGTTTGTAATGGGCTCTCCCAATCCATCAACCTGGACTTTTTCCTTATCTTCATCATAACCTTCAATTGTACAACAATTATTAAGAAAAATTCCAAAACAAGAGGAAGAGTTGCCTGCTTGGAGCCAATTTAGAATATCCTCTTCTTCCTCAAAATCTATTTGGGGTTGATCCTCCGATTCTGTTTCCATGCAAATGCCAACTGCTTGCATCATGCTAGTGTTTCCTTGATTATCTGGGCCCTCTTCTAAATGAATCTGTGTCAGCTCCTGCCCTTTCTTTTGTACCCACATAGTATCCTTGCCCCAATCATGAATGACACTTGCGTGCCTCAGCCATGGTCGTCCAATTAAGAGAGGAAATCCTCCTTCAACCTGGGGTAATCTTAAAACCACAAAATCCAGGATGAATAAATTACCTTGTACTTCAAGTGGAACTTTTGGGATTACTCCCAAGGGCCTTACTTTGCTCTGATCTGCCAAAGTGACAGTGAAATTTGCAGGCCTTGAAGGGTGGAGTCCAATTCTTTTCATTGTATGTTCAGGCATCAAGTTAATGCCAGAACCACCATCCACAATAACTCCTTTAAATTCATGACCCTTGATAGATACTGTCAGCCGAGGACTTTTATAATCTGTAAGGGGTGCTTCCCTTACAATTTTTCCTTCATGTACAACAGCAGTCTTTGCCACCAAACTTGTAGTGGAAGCTTCATCAATTATCTGCAAGAGTTCTGACCTGAACTTCCCATCCATCTTTATTAAATCAAAAATACTAACCTCCTTTTTCATGGACTTGAGCAGTCTGGAGGCTTCTGATTCCTTAAGAGCTTGGGCTCCATTTGACTTATCCAACTCCTCATGAGCCCTGCTGAATGCATGTCCAATGGCATCACTGGTACCTGTGCAATTTTCCTTTTGCCTTGTGTCTGCACTTGTGGTGGCTAGGTCTTCGGACACACCTTTGTCTCTGTTTAATCCATTAATCAATGATTCTTGATCCATGTCCACTGGAGCCTTCCCCTTGCTTCTTGTCTGCACAGTAAAAGAGTCAATTTCCTCTAACTGCACCACCCTGGTAGATGGTGATGGCACCTTAACTTGATTTGCCATTTCTTCTTCCTGCACAGAAATCATTTGGATATGGGGCCCTGATGAAGAGGCTTGATTCTTAGGACAACCATATGTATAATGGTCTCTGGCCTCAGGGCAGTTCCTGCAAGGAGGTGCATTCTCTGGTAGGGTGCACCTACTTTGGTAGTGCCCACATTCTCCACACCTAAAACAGATTATTGGCCTCCTAGGCCCATTTCCAAAATTATTCCTCTGTCTAGGGTTATAGTTGTTACCTTGATTTTGTGCAGCCATCACATTTGTGGTTGTTGGGGGTCCTCCTTGGGTCCAGTATGTCGTTGCAGGCATTCCCCTTGATTGGCATTCATGGGCCTCATGGCCAACCTTCCTGCATAATTGGCAAGTTACACTTAACAGAGGGCACTCACTTACTATATGCCCTTGTTTGCTGCACATGGAACACCAAAGACCACTCTTGATGCCTCCTCCTTTGAGCTCCTGCAACTCCTGTCGCAGCTGAGCTAATTCCTCTGCCTGGGCTTCCTCTTCCTTTTGGAGCTTGAGTGCTTCAATCTCCCTTCTCAATTGAGCCACAGCAGTCTCCTCCTCTTTGTAGGGCTTATTTCTCTTTAAGCCCTCCAACTCCCTCCTCAGCTGGGTCACTGGATCCTCCATCTCTGTACCATATGTTGGTGGTGAAGAAGTTGTCCCATATTGGTGCCTTATTTGCTCCAGTCTTGTAGCCGTGGTGATGAACTCCTCTATGGAGGCTGTAGGTAATACTAATTCCTTTATTTTGCATTGAGTGGCTACTGGTAGGGGCTTGGCTAACCATTTCTTGACAAAAAAATCATGGGGTGGATCTGGTAGTTTGGCCATTAGTGCTTTGGCTCTGGTCACAAATTCTGGGAACTTTTCTCCTGGACCCAATCTCAAGTTCTCTAGCTCTTCTATGATAATCTCTGCTGTGTTCCCCTGCTGGAATTGATTTCTAAAAGCATCCTTCATCAAATCCCAAGTGGTAAAGTGGTTTTCAGCAAACTGGCTGAACCACTTGTCTGCCAGTCCTTCCAATGTGGCTGGGAAGAGTATCAAGAAAGCATCTTCCCTACCCATTAGCCCCCTAGTCTTACATAATGCAAGAAATCGTCGAATGTGCTCATCTGGTTCCTCCTGGGCTAAACCCCTGAAGGAGGGAAATTTTATGTTTAATCTGGAGAGCAAGATTTCTAGGTCCACCTGTCCTGCCATGCTTCCTACCGATGAAGTCGATGAAAGTGGACTCGATGATCTTCTGTTCGTCTTTCTTCTTGTCTGCTTGCACTTGATTCTCAAGGTTTGTGACCGGGTCGCAGTCATGAGCTATGCATAGTCCACTTAAAATGAGACACTTGATAAAAGTATGCACCTTTTGGCCCACTGGAGTAATGTTGTCGACACTGGAATATTGTCCTCCAATGGCAATATATAGCCTCCTATGCTCAAAGCTCCTTGGAAGTCCCACCGGGCGTGCCAAATTTGTTGGGGGATTCTTTGACAAGAAGGAGTTTGAGGGTTTGTAGGAGAAAATGAAAAGACCAAAAGAGAAAATACACCTTGGAAGTTTCTGCCGTTTGATTACAGTAAGAAAAGTACAATGTTTGAAATACAAGATACACCAATACCTCTGTGCACAAACCCACAGAGGGCCCAATTATAAAATATCCAATATCCCAATGTCCTCTTGCTGCCGACCTCCTCTGCAACAGACCTCCACCTGCTTCAAGCTTCTCCTTGTGCACACCTTGCACCAAGCTTCCACAAAGGGGGAGGAGTGAATACCTGCTGTCGGCAAGCGTGCACTGCCAAAGGACCTTGAGATACTTGGGGAAACTATAGCTTAGCACTTCTCTGCACCAAAATCCCTGGTCACTCTCTATGCACCTTGCACTTCTACTTCTGTGCGACGTACTCAAGTGTCTCTTGCACTTCTCTCTCTTGCTCCTCTTTAGCCTATGCTCTCTTGCTTACTCTAACCTTGGTCCAAGAATGGTTCTTCCTTGATTTGAGTGTGCCGATCACGTACGCTCCTAACTGCAAGTGAATCTTGGTGCTCACTTTGATGTCCCAAGATTGCTCTCTCAAGTGGCAGCCAACTACTCACTGTTTTGTCCTGTAGTGACTTTAGTCTAAACCAAAAATTTTAATGGGGGGCCATACTTTCACCTGTGCGTACACTTTGCCGCTTCACATGCCTTCACATTTCCTTTTAATTCTTCACTTTTGCACATAAGGGGGGTTCACCTGAACCTTCCAAAACACTTTAAAACACACTTTGAACCTTAGGGAAATTAGAGAAAGTACCTCTGCAACCTGCAACCTATTTTCTCCAATTTACCCTTTGTGGACAATTCATTGTGCACTACCTGTGCACTTTGACACCTGCACTTACGCACTTTGACTTTGCACCTGTTGACTTTGACCTTGACCTTGTTGACTTTGACATGTTGACTTTGACCTGTTGACTTTGACTGCAGTTGACTTTGACCAACATGACTTTTATGGGCTCAACAGTATCCAACACTCTTATGCCCATTCCTCCACCCATACCTCCAGTCGACCCCATTATACCTGTGGAGCCTACTGAAGAACCTGTCGCTTCATCCTCCTCACCTAATTACTCTCCACTGGATTCCACTCATCTCTTGTCCGCCTCTTCATCCCAGCCACTTCCTCCTCTACTTCCTCCGATTCCCATGTTCACAGAATTAGAATCCATGGGATGCATGCTTATCCAATTTTCACAGCAGCTTCCGGTGCAACTCAGAATGGTTACTGAGAATATTCGTCAGGAATTTCAGCATAAGGTTGATACCCTTGAAGCAGATATTACTCCATTACAGGAAGAAGTCGATGCGGTGAAAGCAGAAAATCATGGTTTACATTTCCAGATTCAACAACTCCAAGATCAGCTAGTATAGAAAGATGCTTTACTATGTCAAAAAGATACTGAGATTAGCACGTTGCAACAGGAAATCATTGATAAAACAGATGCAATGACTGCTATAGGGAATGAACTACATAGCACACGGGAAGCATATAGTGTTTTAGAAGAAGCTTCGCAGTCTCTGGCCAGTAATGTTCTTAAAATTGAAGCAAAACTGCATAAAACTATGCAAACCTTATTTAAGCATGATCAAGAGTTACAGGAAGAGTTGGGAAAATATCTCAAGTTGAAGAGGGAACTGGAAGGCATGAAAAAGGAAATAGATGCTTACTACAAAATGATGCAGTTCCAGTCTGAAGAGTTGGAGAGAAGAGAAAAGCAATTAGTTGTTCAAGCTGACCGACTTGCAAGGGTAGATGATCAGATCAATGAGATGAGATTACGTCAAGATGCGGCACTGGCAAACGATTTCTACCTACAAGAGGCCTTTCTGCAAACACAGGCAGAAATTTTGATGAGTCAAGTAATTGCAACAAGTTCAGTTAGAACTGATGCTCAGCTCGTAGAACCAGAGATCCTCAAAAAAATGTTGGACTCACTGAAACAGAAAATTGCTAGAACATTTAAATTAGCTCGCACAATGTATATCCAAGGTATAGTAGATAAGCCATAGATTTTGTATACCTGTGGGTTCAAGTCCACCGTGCGTACCAGTGTAAGCCGTCGGATGGCGTATTGTAATTTCCTACATTGTAATTCCTATTTTTCGTATTCCGCACGAACCGAAAGGTCATTGCGAAGAGTTGTATCACTTTATCAACTAATGAAAGGACACTCTGGTGATGATGCAGAGTATCGCCAGACTCTCTATCTGGGCGATTACGGTTGTGGAGTTGCCGTAGTGCAATTTCTTCAATTCTGAGTATTATCGTTCTGGTCCCTGTTTAATTACATTAAGTTGTGATTAATACCGTAAGATTAAGTGTGATAATAAGTCTGTATAATGGAAGAGAATAACTTCTACATTACATACTGTGACGGGTATTAATATGAGTAAGACAGTCAGTAGGTGAAAGAAGTAAATAGAATTCTGCATTAGTGATTTTTGATAAGCAGAATTGTGAGCGTTACCGTATTGCAACTTGGAATAATTAACTGGGAAAATCAAGTTACAGGGCCTCTGATTTATCAGACCCCTACCAGTCCCAAGAACCCGAGATAGATCTTTAAATGCATGTACTGTAAAAGAGCATTTTAACAGTGTGTAGCATCTGTCGGTCGTGGTCAGTCGATCGTTGACTTTGTCGGTCACAATTGAGAGGTCCATCAGGGCTGTCAATCGCGATTGACAGGTCAATCACGATTGACTGATCAGTCGGAAAGCATCCATCGTCATTTGTCGATCGCGATTGACAGGTCGATTGCGATTGACATAGAATAGATGAATTTTAAACTTTTAAGCACATACTTAGGAAGCTCTAGGCATGCACATCATGGTTATGTACTTAGTTTGACAAAATGTTCACTTTTTTTGTCGGTCGCGATTGACAAAGGTCAATGCCTCGGGACCTGCATAGTCAAATTTTTTACCTTCTGGAGTTGGTGCAGCTGTTGGGGATGTTGATTCCTGTAGAAAATCTCAAAAAACACAGAAAAGCACAAGCACACAAATGCTCTCTCGCTCTCTCTCACAAGTGAAATGAGGGGAATGGCATGGGTATGGTGATATGACCAAAAAAACTGAAATTTTCGCGATGATGGAGATGGAGGTGGTGATGATGATGCTGGTGATGAAGGAAAAAAAGGAAAATAGTTAAAAGTGAAGAAAACACCTATGACTCCAACGCCTCAACTCTACGTCTTACCATCACACGCTCGTCCTCAAAGCTCAATCCCCGGCAACGGCACCAAAATTTGGTGTAGCTCAGTGATGAGTAGCACCTCCTTTAATGTCAATCCGGGAAGACGTGAGGATGGTATGAAGACCTCGAACAAGTGATGGCACAAGTGTGTGAGTGAGAAGCACACTAACATGCACACACATACACACACACGCGCACACAAGGCAAGAACAAAGAGAGAGACAATGGAGTTTTTTAGATTACTCAAAAGTGCTCTTACAAGTTCAATTCCACAACAAGCTACCCTAAAAAATGAGCTCTCTAGCTCTTTTTATAGTATTTGACTAGTTTTTGACCCTGTCCAGACCTAGTGTCTGGCCTAGTTAAAAATTAGGTTCTAGGGCCTATTTGAGGGCTCAAACGAAGTCTAAAAATCATGAAAATTGGTACGATGATACTTCTAATACTCCTCAAGCTCGAGGACTCCTCGGCTTGCACAAAATGAAGTTACAAAAAGGTGAAATGGTATTTACAATGATTTTTCGTGATGAGAATCACTGTTATGAGGGTGTTGATTTGGAAAAAATTGAATGGCCTACTTGCCAAATCTTCGTTGACTACTTTGTTTGCTTGTGCCTTCTCTCCACTCTGGCTCCCTTCTTTGGCTTCCTTGTCTTGTGAGTCCCTAGATGCTTTGCCTGCTGCCAACAGTATGTAATACTGGAATTTTGTGGGATGATCCTCTCGAACGATCTCCTTGTTCTTGTTGTTGTTTTTTGTGTCTTTCTTCCTCGGTAGCTTTTTTTCCCTTTCTTCCCCTTCTCTATTATTTCTTCATGAACTACACTTTCGCTAGTAGTAGTTTCTATTCTAGCAGCTTCTACCTTAGTCCGAAGTTGATTGAGCTCTTCAATCAGATTGGCTCTTTCTATTAACCACTTGTCTTTTTCCATTATCATAGTGTTGTATTTTTGCTGGAACTCTTCTAACTTGGCTTCACTCCACGTGATCCCTCTAGCCAAATCACCAAGTAGTTCTGGTCTAATTGTTTCATTGTTATACATCTAGGGATAGATGTAGTCACTGCACTAGACTGCGGGCAACTTTACCTTTCCTTCTTCATTCTTCCACCTATCGTTAATTCCATAGGAAGAAAAAGTATGTAATACCGGAATTTTGCGGCATGATCCTCTCGAACGATCTCCTTGTTCTTGTTGTTGTTTTCTGTGTCTTTCTTCCTCGGTAGCTTTTTTTTTCCTTTCTTCCCCTTCTCTTCTCCTGGCTTCTTCTTCCTCCTGCTATCGTCACCTTTCTTCTTCCAATTGTTCTCATGCTGCCTCTTCCTCTCTTGCCTTCCTCTCGGCTTCTTCCCTGGCCTTCCTCTTTGCTTCTTCCTTGGCCTTGCTCTCGGCTTCCCACCGTTGATTCTCCTCCATCTATCACCTTCGGGACTCCTTCTCCTCATCTCTCTCCATTTTCAACTGCTCATGAGAAGTTTCACCCACTCGTTTCCACTCTCCCACCAGTTTCTTAAGGATTTGCAATAAAATTTGTATTGAGCATACTGTGTATTCTCAAGGTATGTCGGAGTTTGTGTAAATAGCAAAATGAAAACTACTCCCACCTTGGAATCCAACACTGCATTCATTGCTCATCTAGATTGTCGAAAAAGTCTTCGAAATTCTTTCTTTAATTTCCTAAAAATGATTTCAGCCCAATTTACCTGTGTTTTTGTAGATTCTTTCACCAACACATAGATTTGTTGAGATACTCCGTAATGTTTTGCTTGAAAGTTGATGATCATTCTTGTCCATAGTAAGCCTAGCTTCAGAGGGTTGTCATCAGGGAGCTGAGAAAATCAATATTCCCCCGAACATGGATTACCAAGTAAACCATAGATTTCTACTGCTTCTACGGACTTAGTGCTGGATGTGACCCCATTGTTCGTGGCATTAAACCTTTTTGTGTTTAACACAAATGAAAACAGAAAAACTTCTTGCCCTATTCTGATACTAATCTCTTGGGCATTGATGTCATTACGATTGGCCTTCCTGGCTATCTCCATGGCACACTGCAATAAACCTCTACAGTCAAACCAGTCCTTTTGCTCCTGAGAGAGTTTTTTTGGGATGTACAACAAATGAAAATCAGAGAAAGAGACTGCCATAGTTGTACTACTGCTTTGTTGCTTCACAATTGTAGAAGACTGAACCACTGATCATTGTATCTACCTTGCATGCACACTCACTAGATAAGCCGAATTTGGCAAAGTGCGCAACCTTTTATGCCCTGCTTGCATGTGTAGAGAGCTGCGATTGTGTGCCATGATTGCTGATTATGGGATATTAACTCTCGAATCTGCACTTATTCATGTCTCACAAAATAAGGAAGACTTATCAGATTTGAAATGTTGTGGCCGTTACCACTCATTGATTGCATTTTTTTATTTTTTTCTTAGAATTGATATTAACCGATGAAAGTTTGATGGGGTCGTAATTTGGACTCTTTGATTACCGTCGATAGAACTTCTCTAGCCAACATGGCCAACCACAAAGAACTTGGTCTGCACATCTCGTGAATCGGGAACGGACCAATCAATCGTAATTTTAATTTGCCCATTTTTCTCTTCATTTTAGAGTGAAAATACAACACCAAATATCCAGGCCGAAAAATCTTTGTTTGCAGATTCCGATCATGCCACTGCTTCTGTCTACTCTATACTTCCTGTAACTGTAAAAAGTTGTGATATTGTTGTTCATCCACTTGCCGTAGCCGATCCATTTGGTAAGCAAAGGAATCCTCCAAAACCAATCTCTTCTTTACCGCAATTCAAAGACTTGGTATTGCAAATTCAAATGGGAGAATTGCCACCTGTCCATAGACTAATTTAACAGGTGTACTACCAACTAAAACTTTATAGGAAGTCTTATACACCCAGAGTACAGTGGGGAGCATCATTTCCCACCGATCCATCGAATCGAGCAGCATCTTTTGGATCATTTGTAGTAAAACCTTATTGGTACTCTCTGCCAATCCGTTTGCTCTTGGGTAATGGGGGAACTGAATTTATGTTTAATATGGTACTCCAAAGTAAGTTCAGAAATCAATTGATTTAAAAAATGAGTTCCCCCTATCAGACATGAGTTCCAAGGGAAGGCCATACCGAGGAAAGATGTCATTTTCAAGTTTCTTCGCTATTGTTCGCGTAGTGGCCTATTTTGTTGCCCAAGCTTCTCCCCATCATGTGCAATAATATGTAAAGGTCAAAATATATAGAGCTCTTGTTCGAGTTGTGGATTGTTTGATCGGACCTATAAAGTCCAAATCCCATTTCTCGAAAGGTTTGAGTGGAAGGATTGGATGCAACGAAAAAGACTGACTGTCACGAGGTTCGTCAGTGCATTGGCACAGATCACAATTCCGCAGTGCATGTTGTACATCTGCATACATTGTAGGCCACCACAATCCAGTCTATTGGATTTTGTGGACTATAATGAGATGACTAAAGTGCCCATCAGCCTCTCCTGCATGAGCTTGCAAAATGATTACCGGCACCTCATGTGGAGGTACACATCGTAACCAAATGCCAATAGGGTCTTTATGGTACAACTCTCCCATAATAACCATGAACCTGCGACTGCGTAGGCCAAGTTTCTTCCTCGTCACTGACCATAAATAAGAGGGAGCGATACCATTTTCTAGAAAACTTAACATTTCCTCGTACCAAGTAGGAGAAGCCTGTGGAGCATTCTCGATTTTGGCCACCATAAAGACTTCGGCATCCGGGAGAGTATCATCAACCCCTTCAAGAGGTTTTCCATGGTCAATGCAAGACAAAAAATCTGCTATAGCATGAATCGCATTAGGGCGATGAACAATATCGTACTCAAATTCCTGCAACAAAAGGACCCATCTGGCAAGACGTTCCACCAAATTTTGTTGTTTTACCAAATACAAAAGAGCACTATGATCTACATGGAAGGTGAACGCTCGGCCCAAAAAATAATGCCAAAACTCCTTTATCAAATAAATGAGACCTAAGCATTCCCGTTCCATCCTCGAGTAGTTCTGTTTTGCTGCTGTCAATCACCGACTGTCATAATAAACAGGGCGGAACCAGCTATGGTCTTCTTCTACATAAGCACACTTCCAATAGCTTTGTCTGAAGCATCCACAAACACATGAAATGGCTGCTTCCAATCCGCGGCTTTCAAAATAGGTGTTGTAGCTAACATTTTCTGTAAGCACTCAAAGGCAGTCTAGACCTCTGTTGGGTTCCTAAGCCCAAGGAAAAAGTGATTATACAAGACTTTATTTTGTTCAAACCCCTCGGCATTGGTCCAATTGGATTACTTAGAACCCACAATTATCTTGCAATGGATTCTTCCTATGTCTATGCACTAGCTCATATGTTCCCGGCAAACGCACCAAAATGATGGCACTCTTGGTCCAAGGAAAAGATGTCAATCTATGCTTACATTTGATCTAATTTACTCGAAACCGATCCACCCTTCTTGCTTTAAGTCACGGAGTCATACTTGAATGTAACCCCAAGCTTCCTCTCACACATGCACTTTCGGTCTAATTGAATCCCATTCCTATTCTCTCTCCTACCCTTTGCTATTTCTGTTCACTCACTCATGTACCCCTATGCCCACATATGCACACATCCCATTTTCCTTTTTTTTTCTCGTTACCTCTCTTCACATCCACACCCTTCAAGCACATCCCTTTTCCCTTCGGACTCAAAGTGCTATTATCCCTCCTTACTTTTCTTCCTCACACACACTTTCCCCTTTCAGCGCCTCACTCTTAGACTCCCTTCCACTTACTCACATATGCTCATATACCCACATCTATGCTTTCACACACACACATGGATTCACATCCACTCCCTTACTTTTTGTCACCCTCCTTTTACTCGCACTCACACTCTCCCACACACTCTTTTCCTCCCTCTCTGCCCCATTTTCTATGTTCCCTCCTTTAAATCATCCAAAGAGGAAAAAATAACTTCAAGCAAGAGTAAAGGCTTCTTCAATGGTTTAGAATGCTTAGGGATGGAAAGCGTGATCATACTCCAAACCTAGTGAGAAAACACTAAGTTCAGTAAAAAATGCATGTGCGTGGAAAAAAATTTTGGTCTTGTTACCCAAACAGGTTTAAACACAATGTCCCTTTTTACATTTCTCTCATTAATTGAGAAACAACCTTTCCCAAATTAGTTACAGTACTGTTCGATACTTTCCCAAGAGTTTGCTAGTCACAGAAAATAAATGACTAACATGGATTTGCTTCTACGGATAGGTGAATAGGACCCATAACGGTTGCACACTGTAGGAACTTCATTAATGTGACAGTAAGAGCTCCACCAACGGGCATCTATTCGATGCCTTTCTTGGCTCGTACGTACTTAGAGTCTTTTTTCAGTAAGTGACTATTGCCAATATCCTGAAGGAATACTTCGGATTCTGGCCCTCATCAATTAAAGTCACAGGGAACTAAAGTCTTTCTTTTCTAGAAGTGCTTCGGATGACTCGTGCTATCATTTGAAAGAACCTTTAGTTTGATAGAACTCAGATTTCCCCTGAGCATTAATGTATGCACCAATCCCATGTTCTCTGTGAACCCGATTTTGAGCCACCAAAAACTTCAGAGTCCTTCCGGCTTTTCTGATTCCTACTACAATGCTGCAAATGACAGTGTACTAAGAAATGATTGCTTGGTATCTGGACTCGGTGGCAGATGAACACAGGGTATGTGCTCTTCCCTAACTGTTTTACTTTACTGACACATCAACTTTAAAAGTACTTTGGCCTATGTTAGCATGGTATTAATGGCATTAACTCGGATCAAACATGTCATATCAGCTTGAGAGATTCTACGTCTATAAATCATAAATTTCTGGATCTCGACAACACAATTATGCAAGTACGTACCATTCCCTGATCAGCAGCTGGAAATTGCGGCAGAATTCCCATTTTCGAAGATAGACTCTTCCAAATCTCACATTTGCGAACCGTGAGTCTTTATTCTTTGTGCATCACAAGGATTGGTAGGCTCACTTGGCGACAAGTGAAGCGCTTGATGGAAACTTCAGACTTGAGAAAGATAAGTGGCGCTCCATTGATATTGACGGATGAAAATTTGGAGCTGGTGGCCTTTGATGAGACCAACGAAGAACAGAAGCTCTCCTCCTTCTCCTGTCCAGATCATCCTTCAATTGACGAAGCACCACTCAATTGTTTTCTTCAATAGCTGGAATATGAATGACTACCCCCCAAGTAAAATGAGACCGAACACAGTGCCAACAGCACCAAAGCTAGAGGAACAATCTTTGATTTCTTCTCAGATGACAAACCAAAAATGCCCTCCACTTCCTTCATCTTGGCTCAACCGAATCTCCCACACTTCGCTGCGGGAAAAAAAACACGAGAGAACGGTGCTAGAAAAGAGCAGCTCCCCTTCCAATGTAAATGCAGACGAGAGAAGCAGGGTGATCGGCATGACCACTCCAAAAGCCAATATACGTCGCAGTAGCAAGCACCTTCGCTTCAAAGCTGCCAGCTTTTCAGTTACTTCTCGCTGCTGGCAGACACTTTGTGCAGGAGATGGGATGACCCTTCCTCCACTTGCTGCTATTCTTCCGTGCCTCCCTCGTTTCTGCACACACCCCCCAAAAAATGACGAAGCCCCCGCCCTCGTTAAGAGCTGCGCGCCCCTCCTCTTGACACCCGCCAGATCAAAGGAGGACCCCCCCCCTAGTCGTTGTTGCTTGCCAACCAGAGAGAACACGCTCCATCCCCCTTTTCGGTTTCTCTTGTCAGAGGAAAAAACGGACCTGCCCCCTATAATTGAATGCACAATACCACATTTGGCATACATGTCCACCAAAGCATTTCCAACCAACAGATTATACTGTAGTAGTCCTTTCTCTTCAATTTCAGCGTGTACTTTTTCACCCCTTTTGGCAGTACCAATGCTTCCACAAGCATTTAAAACAGATACAAACGTTATCGAATCTGGAGTAAAACCCTTTGTTGAAGCTCAAGGTCAAGGACAAAGCATGGAAGCACATCAAAGAAGTGGACATAGAAGAAGAGAGAGCAAGTAGGGAGCTCCAAGAAGTGTATGTCAAATTTTCAGAAGAATCCCCTACAAAAATAGTGATTTTCATCACTAGAAACCATTGTAAATACCATTATCTATTTTTAGTAACTCCATTTTGTTCAAGCCGAGGAGTCCTCGAGCTTGAGGAGTATTAGAAGTACCATCGTACCAATTTTCATAATTTTTAGACTTCGTTTGAGCCCTCAAATAAGCCCTGGAACCTAATTTTTAACTAGGCCGGACACTAGGTCTGGACAGGGCCAAAACTAGTCAAAAAACTATAAAAAGAGCTAGAGAGCTCATTTTTGAGGTTAGCTTGTTAGAGAATAGAACTTTTGCAAGAGAACTCTTTTGCAATCTAAGCTTTCCATTGTTCCTCTCTTTGATCTTACTTTGTGCGCGTGTGTGTGTATGTGTGTGCATGTTGGTGTGCTTTCACTCACACACTTGTGACTTCACTTGCTCGTGGTCTTCATACCAGTCCTCACGTCTCCGCGGATTGACAAGTAAAGGAGGTGGTGCTTACGCTTGAGCTACACCAAATTTTGGCGCCGTTGCCGGGGAGAGAGCTTCGAGGACGAGCGTTGTGATGGTAAGATCGTAGATTTGCGACGTTGGAAGGTAAAAAAATTGTCATTTCAGTTCATTTTCTGTTTTTTCCTCTTCATCTTCATCATCATCATCATCTCCACCTTCTTCCATCTTCTTCTTCATAGAAAATTCTTGTTTTTTAGTGCATTTTCACCATTTTCATACCATTTTTCATGCATTATTGTGTGGGAAGGAGTTAGGAGGTGCAAGGGAGAGCAAGCGCTGCATTTTTTTCATGATTTTCTGCTCATACGGAGCTCGCCATAGCCGGCGCTCAGAAATTTGAATTTCCCGCCAAAAAACGCGATTCTGTGATGAAAATCGCGATTCTGTGAAAATTCAAAATTTTTTGAAAAATCACGATTTTCAGTTTTCCCGCCTAAAAGTGGTTGAAAAAAATCGCGATTCTGTGTTTTTCTCAAAAAAAAAAAAAAAAAACACGATTCTCTGCTCAAAATCGCGATTCTCAAAAAAACACGATTCTCTGCTCAAAATCGCGATTCTCATCAATCACGATTTTCAGCAAAAACACGATTTTGTGAAAAAGGCGATTCTGTGAAAACACGATTTTTTGCTCAAAATCGCGATTTTCAAAAACACGATTTTGTGCTCAACATCGCGATTTTCATGTGAAAAATACGATTTTCAAAAAACACGATTCTCTGCTCAAAATCGCGATTCTCACCAATCACGATTTTCAACAAAAAACACGATTTTGTGAAAAACACGACTTTCTGCTCAAAATCGCGATTCTCACAAATCACGATTTTCAGCCAAAAATACGATTTTGAGAAAAACACGATTCTGTGGGACAAAATCGCGATTTTCAAGTCAAAAACACGATTTTGAGAAAACACGAATTTTTGCTCAAAATCGCGATTTTCAAATCACGATTTTCTGATCAAAATCGCGATTTTCATGTCAAAAACACGATTCTGAGAAAACACGATTTTCAGTCAAAAACACGATTTTGTGAATCACGATTCTCTGAGTCAAAATCGCGATTTTCAGAAACACGATTTTGTGATCAACATCGCGATTCTCTGAAACACGATTTTGTGATCAACATCGCGATTTTCAGAAACACGATTTTGTGATCAACATCGCGATTCTCTGAAACACGATTTTGTGATCAACATCGCGATTCTCTGAAACACGATTTTGTGATCAACATCGCGATTTTCAGAAACACGATTTTGTGATCAACATCGCGATTCTCTAAAACACGATTTTGTGATCAACATCGCGATTTTCAAATCACGATTTTCTGCTCAAAATCGCGATTTTTTTGACTTCACAGCATCGCGATTTTCAGAAAGTTCACAAAATCGCGATTTTCTCCAAAGGTACTGTTTGCCTGTTTTGACCCCCAGGAGCCTGATTTGACATAACTTTCTCATCCAAAGTCCATTTTTTGAGCTCTATAGCTTGTTGGAAAGCTCGTTTCAAATCCTACACGATCTCAACTGTTTTTTTCAAGAATAATGCGTTGATTTTGAGATAGGATAATTTGAAGTTGACCCTCAGGTGGGACTAGGGAACCAAGGGGGCTCTAAAGAATTGTGAACCATACCAAAGGGGAAATTTGGACTCTTGACTAAAGCTTATGAACCTGAGATCTGGTAGACACTTAAGCAAGGATAAACAAAGCATTAGATCTTCTGAGGCTAGTGTCAACCATACATCCAAGTCTTGGGCACAACAACTAAGTGGTCATCTTTTACTCAGATCAGACACAAGTGATTCAGAAATGTCTTTTAGTATGGGAAAACCTGCAGGTGGCTCAGGGACTGCCCATCTACAAACACCGGAAGGTCCCTATAAGACACAGTTGGAATATATTCGGACCAACCAATTAGGTGCTCGCATCTATGAGGATGGTCTGAGGCGATCAGTGGTCCAACTCAAAAATCCAGATCAATCCTTTGGACTTGAACACCCGGTGGTCAAGTTCGAAGAGGGTTCATACATTGATAAGGAAGGAACCATGTATGTGGTTACCAACCAACCAGATAGGACCGATGAGTTCGGAAATATTATTCATGAGAATGAGATAGGAGACCTAGAACAAGGAAACGTAGGACAAGGACCCCAGACTCCTAGAGGTAAGTCAGTTTTGACCCGAGTGATCACTCCGGACTGGATCCCTCAAGACAACAAAAGCATAGAACTATTTTTGAATAGAGAAACAGAGGAAGCCTTTTGGAGGTTCAAGCCAGATCAACCTAGCCAATTGGGCATAGTTATCATCTGTGAATTCAAAGATCCTGAGATACCAGGCAAAGTTGTCTACCTGGATAACACATCAGAGAAAATTTTCTTGGTAACGGAACATGATAGACATGCATATACGTGGAAGAATGACATGATTTTCCCCCCACCAAGATCCAATGTTTCCCATGGCCTCCAAGGGGTAGGATCATCCCAGGCTCATGAAGCTCAGAGAGAAAGAACTAGAGAGAGACCTGAGGTAAGTTTTGCACACACCGTGGGCAGGAATAGGTCAGGATTTGAAAATGAAAGACCTGAAAGAGAGAGACATCAAGCACATAGGCAACAAAGAGATGAACAGGATTTTCCATTGCCTAGACCCCGGGAGTACCCAAGAACCCTTAAACCCAGTCACGTGATCAAGGCAATGAAGAACTATTTCGATGGGACAGGGGATCCTTATGATCATGTGGCCGAGTACAAACAAGTGCTGAGAGCCGAACAAATTGAGGACTGGTTCACCCAGTACGAGGCATTTGGTTTGACCCTTAAAGGCACTGCCTTAGCTTGGTTTCAACCATTGAGTAGAAGCAGCTATCGCGATATAGGTCAACTGCTAGACGAATTCATTGTAGAATTTTCCAAGAGTGGTATCAGGCATAACACATCGTCCCTGATCCATAGTTTCAAGCAGACACCCCAAGAAACAGTGCGACTAGCAGGTAGAAGGTTCAGACAGTACCTAGAAAGATGCCCTGCTCCAGAGCTACCCACACCAGCTAAACAAGTGGCTTTGTTTTTAGATGGCTTATTGAGCACAAAGTTAAGATCCTATGTATACTTGAAAGATCCTAGATCCATAGAAGAGTGTGTGCGGACGTGCATTGACATAGAAGATAACTTGGGTGAGGAGTTAGGATTGTCCAAACTCTACAAAGATTCGGATAGTTCTACTAGTCATACTTCAAAGATCTCCACAGAAATAGAAGAGATAGCTGAGCAAGTTGCCAAGAAGCTGGGAGTCCAAAATAAACAAACACAGAGAGTCACTTCATTGAATCGGTGCTATACTTGCGGAGGTGACCACATGGCTAACGTATGCCCAATGCAAAACCAAAACATTAGAGAAAGGAATGCTCCATATTGCACTATTGAGAGAAAATACACAAACCACACGGCTCAAGATTGTCCCTACAATAGGCAGGCTGTTAGACAAAATTATCAGCAACCTTACCCACAAGGAAGGTATCAGAATCAATACCAACAGCCATATTATAGACCACAACAGCAGTATCAGGTACCATATAGGCCACAACCTGTCTTGGGAAACCAACCACCATCTCCAGCCAACGTGATTCCAGTCAAGTATGCTGTGGGAGAGGAAAATCCAAATAGAGCTTTGGTGCCCCTAACCCCATGGACACCAGATAATGATTCTCATGCTCATAGTTCAGACTACTCCCATGAAGGTAGTCCACATGCGTATTACACAGAGTCACCTGAGCATAGTGAGATTTACTCGTATCAATATGAGGTGCCACCTATGGAGCAAAATTGGGAGCCAGAATACTCCAATGTCATGTACACAAATCCTAACCCTAGGCCCCAGTTGAGACAAATGAGACCACAAGCCCCTAGAGGATCTTGTTTCAGATGTCATGGTGACCATTTCATTCGTGACTGTCCCCACCCACCATCTCCGAGTCAAGGACAGGCTATCACAATACAGGCTTTTTGTCCTGATTGTGGCAAAGACCATCTCCCCAGAGATTGTCCAAGAAACCCCTCTAGTGCACCCAAGATTACACCCATTAATGTGGTAGGCTTAGTGGCAGATCCAAGTTCAAGTAGTAGCAATGTGGCTCCTATACAAGCTGTCACTAGAGCACAAGCCTTAAAACAGGATAAACCAGTAGAACAATCAGAGTCGAGTGAATCGGGAGAGCCTAGTAAGAGGAAAACAAGAACATGGAAGGATACCAGAGAGAAGGCCAATCGCAAGTGGAATAAAAAGTTATCGGAACTAGAAGAAAGCTTAAAAGAAGCGAAAACAAAAATAGAAGACATTGCATCTCAAAGCCCCTCGCATGCCGAAACTCCATCCACTCCACCTCATCCCACCCCACCACCCATTGTAAATAGACCGCAACCAGGGTCTGTTCTTGCAGATCCAACCCCAGAAGGCTTGGACATGATGTTCAAGGCCTACCAGGCTCGACTTCAAGAAGGGCCTACAGCGGCAAACATAGACAAGAGTTACCCTAGAGCAGATTTAGAGATTGAACGGATGAAAATGTGCATGAAAATGGTAGAACAAGCTCAAGCCATACTTGAGACTAGTCAAAAGTTCAATCAGACAAACTCTATCAAATCGGATTTGCATTTCCAGGGCTTACTAGAACGATTAGAGCAGTGGGTAAACAAACCACAAGTTTCTCTACCTCCACAGGCTCAACCAGTTATTGAAAGAGGAAGCTCACCACCAAGGGGAGCTTATGTTCCTAATTCCACGGATGCTGGAATACCTCCTTCTATTCAACAGTACTCTCAAGAGTTCTTGCGGGAAATACAAGAAGAGAAATGGGCCAAGGAGAAGGGTAATTCCCCTCCTATTCCTGAGATTGATGATCTTCATGATCAATTTCCCCAAGACATCCCATCTATTTACGAAGATGAAGCAGAACAAGAAGACGAAAGATTAGATTTTGAATCTAATACCTTAGAAGAACTGCCTCAATTTCCAGGCCCATGGGAATCTGAATCACTCCAGATTAGAGCTCCCACAATACTAGTAAGAAATGAAGACTCAGTGGTTCCAAGGAACACGGATGTCGTGAAGAACACTAAGGTTCAGTGTCATCTCACTGTAGAAGAGTTGCTCAAAGCAAAACCTGAGTTATGGAATCATGTGAAGGATCAGGTCCCAGAACTTGATTCCAACATGCCAAAAGCAGGCTCTAAGCAAAGGGTACCAGAGATACCTCTAGACAAAATAGGGGACATGTGTGAGGGTGAAGAAGGTAATACTTATCTTCCAATCACCTACCAAGGTTACACAACCAAAGCAATCATAGATTCAGGTGCTGGTATTGCTATTGCGACCACCTCCTTGTGGAAGCAATGGGGCAAGCCCACATTAAGACCAACTAGAATGAAGCTTCAAATGGCTGATGGTCATTTTGAAAGACCTCTAGGATTGCTAGAAGGGATCACTCTAACCACTTGTGGTGTAGAGTTTGAGCACACATTTGCTATATGTGACTTTGAGAAAAATAATGTCTATGAGATGATCCTAGGAAGACCCTTCCTACGACAATTACAAATAGTACAGGATTGGGGAACTAACTCCTTGTACTTACAGCACTTAGGGGTCACCACTAAGGTCAATTTGAAGGATTACACCTTCAGAGATGTACCACCCCTACAGTGGAATTCTATCCACAAAGCAAAAGAAGATTCCATCTCTGAGCATTCTGAAAGTTCACCTGATCCATCATGGCTGCATGAAGATACTCATTTGTGGATGTGCAAAGTCGCAAAGGAAGAGGAAAAACGTTTAAAGGCAAGGGAAGAAGGAACTTCACTAGGAGATAGACCAATTAGAGACCCAGCCTACACACCGATGATCTTTCCAGATGAGGAGTTTGAGCCTCATGGCTGGCCAGAAATCTTAGCCACCATGGACATTGCTGTCAATGAGGAACAGTGGACACCTCATTGTGATGAGGAGGGTTATGATATCTCAGTGTTCATGTGTCAACCCTTGCTAGAAGAATGTGACCCTAGTGATGTCATAGAAGAAGAAGAGAATGACGATGATCTGGAGTCTATTGTGATGGATAGTTGCTTTAACTCAGAGCAGCACTATCTAGAAGATATAGGAGTGTTCACCCAGAAAGAAGAAGAACCTCTCACAAGTATTAAAACAGTAAACTCAAAGGATGGAAGTGAGAGTAGTCAAAAGAAAAAGAAAAGAAAAGCAGTGAAACAAGAAAAGGAGGAATCATTGTTTGAAGTACCAGAAAACTTCAAGAAATATGAAGTTGACGACCGCAAAATTTTGGTACGAATGCCTAAGAGAGAGGCCATCATAGGAGAATCATATGATAATAAAGAAAAGACCAAGAAGATTGTAGTGACCATTGAAGGGAACGAAGAGAGATGCACATATATAGGAGATGACCTAAGTGCAAGAGAAGAAATGGAGCTCATAGCTCTATTAAGGGAATATAGGGATGTGTTTGCATGGCACTATAGAGACTTGAAAGGGGTAGATCCAAGAATTTGCTCTCATACTATCCCCATGACTGCTTATGCTAAGCCCACCAAACAGAAGCCCTACACATATAATGATACCTATGCGGCCAAAATCAAAGAAGAAATTGATAGGTTGATTGAGGCTGGATTCATCTATGAGATTGAGCATACCGAATGGGTGTCCCCCATTGTTGTGGTACCCAAGAAGAACGGGAAGTTGCGAGTGTGTATTAACCTTAAAAAAGTTAATGCCGCTACGATTAGAGATAGTTATCCACTTCCAATCACAGAACACCTATTGGAGCGTGTTGCAGGCAAGGAAGTTTATAGCTTCCTTGATGGATTTTCAGGTTACAATCAAGTAGCCATTGCCCCAGAAGATCAACACAAAACAGCTTTTGCTACAGAGTGGGGAATCTTTGCATTTCGGGTGATGCCATTTGGGCTCACCAATGCACCTGCAACATTCCAAAGGCTCATGTGTCATGTCTTCAAAGAGTTCTTGCGAAAGAGCTTAGAAGTGTATGTGGATGATTTATGTGCTCATTCCCAAGAAAGAAGGGTTCACATCCCTGAACTCAGACAAATCTTCAACAAGTGTAGAGAATATCGAGTGTGTCTGAACCCAGAAAAGTGTGTGTTCATGGTGCGTCAAGGTAAAATCCTCGGTCATATTGTTTCTAAGAATGGAATCTCAACGGATGAAGATAAGGTACGAGCCATAGCGGAGCTGCCAAGGCCAAGGAATGTTAAAGAGGTACAAGCCTTTATGGGCCATTGTGGATATTACCGTAGGTTTATCCACATGTACGCGATCATAGCTAGACCCCTTTATGCCTTGTTGTCTAATTTTGAGTGGAATGACGAATGCGAGAATTCTTTCAATGAACTGAAGAAACGTTTGTGCACAGCACCAATACTGACCACTCCTGATTGGAATAAACCATTCCATGTCCATGTGGATGCATCCAATCATGCCATAGGATGTGTGCTGGCACAACCCACAGGTGAAGGGAATTTAGATTTGCCCATAGCATATGCTAGTAGACAACTAAACCCAGCCGAAAGAAATTATACCACAACCGAGCGAGAAGGGTTAGGCATGGTATATGCTGTAAAGAAGTTTAGACACTATTTATTGGCCAACAAGTTCAAGTTCTTCACTGATCATCAAGCTTTGTTATATTTGGTCAATAAACCTTGCAATACTGGACGCTTAGTAAGATGGTTCCTCTTACTAATGGAGTATGACTTTGAAGTTGTTGTCAGGAAAGGTAGAACCCACCTTTGGGCAGATCACCTTTCTCGCATTACTTCAGGAGAGTCACCACAAGGAGTGTCTGATGAACTACCTGATGCTTATCTGTTCAATTTGGAAGTTGTTCCTAAATGGGCAAATAAGTTGGTACCAGTCCTAACCTTCGGCCCTACAAATAAGAATGTGAAAACATCACAAGAAGAAATTGTAAAATCACAAAAATATCGCATATTGGCAGGAAGCATGTACAAACAAGATACTGAGGGTGTATTAGCTTGTTGTGTCGAGGATGATGAACATAGTAGTTGGTTGCAGCAAGCTCATGAGGGATTGCTAGGAAATCACTATTCTAAACAACGAACATTGCAGAATTTGAAACGTTTAGGAGTGTATTGGCCTAGCATGGACAAAGAAATACATGAGTGGATCAAGAATTGTCCAATGTGCAGAGAGAGACCACCAGTGGAGCATGCGACCCTTTATCAAGTATCATTAATTCCAGATTGGAGTGCTCCATTGGTAGAGTTTATGCGATCGGGAAGATTACCCAAAGAGGCCAGTCTAGCAAGAAGACGAAATATGGAGCAAGAGGCTCAAGGCTATGCCTTAGTAGGAGAGAACCTATACCGAAGAGGTAAAGATGGTTACTTAAGACTGTGCGTTCATGAATCAGACTATTTAAGGGTCTTAGAGACTGCACACAGTGGTGTTGCAGGTGGACATTTTGGTCCTGACCGAGTGATTAAGACCATTCTATTCTCAGGACTTTGGTGGCCCACTCTTCATATGGATGCACATACCTATGTGAAGAAATGTGACACATGCCAACGTGCACAATATCCAGTTAGAAAAGACGAGATGCCTTTGAGGCCAATGATGGGAGGGCGTGCATTTTCCAAGTGGGGCATAGACTTCATAGGTCCTATTAATCCCCCTGCTAGAAACTCCCATGCAGAGTATATTATTGTAGCCACAGATTACCTTACCAAGTGGGTAGAAGTGAAAGCCACAACAAAGAATGATGCTCAAACGACGGCTAAGTTCTTATTCGAGAATGTGTTCACGAGATATGGGCTACCAATAGAGTTAGTGAGCGATAGAGGCACACACTTCTTGAATGAAGTCATTGAAAATCTTCTCCAAGAATTCTTGGTGATACATAAGAAATCCGCCCCCTATCATCCACAAGCCAACGGACAAGCCGAGAGTACCAATAAGATCCTCTGTAACGTATTGACAAAACTGGTGAATAATAAACGCTCTGATTGGGACAAACAACTTCATCATGCTGTTTGGGCTTATCGAGTTGCCTACAAAACGGTACTCAACGCCACCCCATTTCAGATGGTCTTCGGACAGAACGCTGTGCTACCATTAGATTTCTTAATCCCTGCCTTAAAAGTAGCACAAGAGTATGAGTGGAATGGGCATGAATTGTCCTCTAGGATCTTTGATCTCGAACGCTTGGGTGAAACGAGGCTACGAGCGGCAGCAGGCATCTACGCTGCAAAGAAGAGGCAAAAGGCATACTTTGATGCACACATCAAGGATAAGGGATTGAAAGAGGGAGATCTAGTGTTGGTATACACACTAAAACAATATGCCCGTAAGTTGGAAAAAAGAGGATATGGACCCATGATCATTAATAGAATTTCCACTAGTGGTGCAGTTCAGTTGGCCACTCTAGAAGGAGATATCTTGCCAAACTATATTAGTGGTTGTAGAGTCAAGCTATATCAAGAACCTCTTACTGAGGATATGCTAATGAGACTCAACACTGCGAAGAAGCGAAAAGAAGAAGAGTTAAGAGTGAGAGAAGAAGCACAGGTAGAGGCCAGAGAGCGTATTAGGCGAAATAAGTTAAGGCGATTAGGCCTAGATGTCAACTCAAAAGCCCCAAAATATCACATGGATATGTGTCAAAAGTCAGGCATTGCGACTTCTCAGGTCATTGACCGAAGACCCTTTGTGACCATAGAGATAGGACAAGGGAAGGGTGCAAGGACGGTGAAAGCATTGATTGACTCAGGTGCAGCAAGTAGTGCAGTTAAACTTTCCTACTGCCAAGACTTGGGGTTGAACATCAATCCCATAGAAGCTTATCTCATAGGATTGGGAGGTGTGGAAACCCCTTGTTTGGGCGAGGTGGAACTTCCCATCTACCTTCAAGATGTTCCAATGAAAGTCAAAGCGCTAGTATGTCAAGATGAGAACCTTACAGAACCACTTGTCTGGGGTCAAGATTGGATCTATGACCATGCAGTTAACTTAAACCTAAGAAGTCAAATTCTTCAACTTTGGGTACATGAACAATGCATTACATTAGAATTAGAGAACTGCATGCTCCTAGATCATGGCACCACACACTCTCTTAGTTCTTCCAAGACTAATCATAGGAAAGAAGATGTTGTATGTGTCAAAAGCTCTATGATGCAGAAGGAGTCAATCGTGGAAGACCAGGTTCGAAGGCGGGTGGATCTTTCTTCTTCTCCAAAGACTCAAGTAGCCACAGTAGTGAGCCCACCACACAAGCAAACACAACCGTTCACGACAACTGCTACATCAAATAGAAAGACACCTTTCGATAAAAAAGCGGTTCCGGGCATGAAGCAGATCTGGGTACGCAAAGGAGAGCAACCACCAGCCTTACCCCCACAAATCCCATCCATGCACACTAACCAGGCCAGAAGACGAAGGAAGCAGCTCAGACAAGCTCCATCACAAGATATCCAACAAGTTTGGGTGCCTAAGAAGTTAGCTGCAGCTCAACAAGGGCAATTACAGATGTGGGTACCTAAGAAGATCCTACACCCACAACAACCTTTGTTCTCCCACATGCAAAAGGTTTCAACAAAGAAGCCAAAAAGAGAAAAGGGTAAGAACCACGTACAGAGACCAAAGGAAGATCAAATCAGCTCTTCAACATTAGTAGGAAGACATGCAAAAAGGATATGGGTTTGGAAGCCAAAAGTGCAAGTAGCCTCCACCGAACCAAAGCATCATCCACACTGGATACCACAGTTCAGAAAGCATCCAAAGAGAAAGACGCCTGAAGTGACCTCTACAGTGCCAAATGATGTTCTAAAATGAACTCCAATAAGGAGGATCACATCAGTTCGAGACTCAATGGATACCTCCACCAAGGTCGGCATCAACCTCCACAAATAACATCGAAAGCCTCGAACGAGCAACAACCATGTGCTCCTTGCACAACCCTGTCTTTTGCACCATTTAGGTCATGCATTTCCAAAGTATGCAGTAATATAGGGCCACATTACACGGCCGTGCATAGACACACTTGAGAATCCTATGCACAAGAGCACAGTGACATATGTCGAACACTTCTATTGATACTAACTTTTGTCTTCTTGTTTTGTGATATTGTTCCAAAAAAAAATAATAATAATAAATAAATAAATAAAAGAAAAAAAAAACGAGGAAGCACTTGTTCCCAGGTTTTGCTCATGGAACATGAATGAGTCATGCTTAGTTGAAGATTGAACCATCGATTACTGGGCATTTATCAGTTTGGAAAGAAGTGTGTCTTGGCTAGCAGATGATTTAATTGCTGCCTTATCTCATAGATGTCAAGAACTTAGCATGAGCAGGGCATCCACAACTATGGTTTCCTCTTACTATAGTAGGAGTGAAGAGCTTGAAGGTCCACAACTTGAGTGATGCTTAACTACTGTATGTACAAGAGCATCCAAGGAGATATCTGCAAGGGATAGTTCTGGAGGAGAGGGGATCTGCCATTCAAAAGATCTCATCAGTGGACCATCAACAATGGTCCATCCCAAACGCCAAGTGTACAACATGAAGAGATGAACATCCATCGACCTTCCCCATGGTAAGCATCTTTACTTTGAAAACATCATAGCCATAATAGCGTAGGAAACCTCTTCGTCGGCATACCCTTGAGCACTTAGCTCAAGAGCCCCAATTTTTGCACCATTCTTCTTCCAATGCATTTCCCAAGTAAACATTCATAGGGCTACATTACAAGGCCGTGCACAAGGCACATATTTTCCTCAACCCATGCACGAACACACTTACCCATCACTCAATATGGGTTATGAGTACTTGGCATGACTACTATGAAGATCAACTTTGGAAGATCTAGAAAACATCAACGGAGACTCACAACGACACAGTCATGCTGGCATACAAGGCAGAAGCACATACCAAGAGACTACAACCTGCAAAGACTCACAGTGATAGATGAAGAACGTCGGACGACTTGTGTTCATACAGAAGGGACACTCCCTCTCAAGGCACTACTTGGAACAACCACTACAACAAGGGTCTGTCAGGGACGACAGACTCGAGAGGGGGGGGAGTGTTGAAGCTCAAGGTCAAGGACAAAGCATGGAAGCACATCAAAGAAGTGGACATAGAAGAAGAGAGAGCAAGTAGGGAGCTCCAAGAAGTGTATGTCAAATTTTCAGAAGAATCCCCTACAAAAATAGTGATTTTCATCACTAGAAACCATTGTAAATACCATTATCTATTTTTAGTAACTCCATTTTGTTCAAGCCGAGGAGTCCTCGAGCTTGAGGAGTATTAGAAGTACCATCGTACCAATTTTCATAATTTTTAGACTTCGTTTGAGCCCTCAAATAAGCCCTGGAACCTAATTTTTAACTAGGCCGGACACTAGGTCTGGACAGGGCCAAAACTAGTCAAAAAACTATAAAAAGAGCTAGAGAACTCATTTTTGAGGTTAGCTTGTTAGAGAATAGAACTTTTGCAAGAGAACTCTTTTGCAATCTAAGCTTTCCATTGTTCCTCTCTTTGATCTTACTTTGTGCGCGTGTGTGTGTATGTGTGTGCATGTTGGTGTGCTTTCACTCACACACTTGTGACTTCACTTGCTCGTGGTCTTCATACCAGTCCTCACGTCTCCGCGGATTGACAAGTAAAGGAGGTGGTGCTTACGCTTGAGCTACACCCTTCAATCGCATTTCATCAAAAAAACCGGAATCTCCTCTTTGCAATTGCATTGTACATATGCAAAAATTAAGGCATTCCAGGAATTTATATCATGGTTTGGAAGCTTATTGAATACATTTTGTGCATTATCAAGCATATTACACTTGGCATACATATCAATCAATGCAGCTCCTAGAATAGAGTTTGTTTCCACTAGACCCTTTTTAATAACGTCTGCATGTATTTTCTTACCACTTTCTACATCTAGGATGCTGCCACAGGCATTTAAGCATGCAACACTTGTAAACACATCTGCAGGAACGCCTAGTTCTTGCATTTTGGCCAGACAAGTCAATGCATCTCTACCTCTCTCATCTTTCACATAACCAGTTATTAATGTTGTCAATGAGACAATATCTTGCACAGGCAATGCATCGAACACCTCTTGTGCTTTGTCTAGTTTGCCACACTTGGCATACATATCAACCGAAGCATTGCCCACGATTTGATTTGTTTTAATCAGGCCTTTCCCCAAAATTTCATCATGAATTTGACTGCCCTTGTCCAACGCTCCAATGCTAGCACAAGCTTTCAACACATTGGAAAAAATGGTGGCATTCGGTGTGAAACCTTGTTTCTGCATCAACTCAAAACAGCGTATTGCTTCTTTTCCATAGCCATGCTGTGCATATCCTGCAATTAATGCCGTCCATGATACTACATCCTGATCTTTACTATCCTTCATGTCCTTGCTGGAGAGCGCCCCCAGCAACAATGTCGACCAACATAATCAAGAAGCAATTCTCTTATTTCTTCTTCCTGCAAAACCTGTGCACTGCTCAAATCACTTTGTTCTAATGGTTGATCACCTAAGCCTCTGTAGTGCTCCAATTTTCCTTGGCATTTCTTGACCACCTCAGAATGCGGAAGCTTAGTCCGTGCCTCTTTTCTGGATACAAAGAGAAGTGGAAATTCACCTCTCATGTCAACTTCCCAAGCACCCAAAATTCTACCACCATCTTTTCCATCTACAGCTCCTCCATGCTCAATCCCTTCTCTCCACACTCCTGCAATCAATATCTCCACATGCATTCTCATCAATCATCAAATTCATTCTTCAAGTACCTGAAATCCAGCGTATTTTCCTGCCAAATAGAACCACATTAGTGCATAAAAACCAACCATTTTCGGAGCTAACAACCTCATCCGTCCATATAAATTCGATCAGTCAAACATATGATAGCTTGTTAAATGGAATAGCAATGTGTGCTAGCCCACATAGATGTCTTCCATGCCATTGGACCTGCCCCAAGAATCATAAAACCTCCTTTGGATTCTAGGATGTTGGGGTCATTAGTATTACTTTAACTTTATCCAGGTCTAATGCAATACCTTTTTCAGAAATAACATGGCCTAACAACTTTCTGCACTTGACTACGAAAGTTGATTTATTCGGATTCAAACAAAGGTGTACATGTCTGCAAGAATCAAAGCAGGCGTGTAAATGTTCCAAGTGTGTAGCCATTGTGCCGAAAATTGAAAAGTCGTCCAAAAAAATGCACATAAATGATGTAAAGTAGGGAGCAAATATCTATTGCATACACTATTAGAAAGTGCTTGGCGTGTTCCGCAACCCAAACCACATGATTGTGTAGGTAAATACTCTCGAGTCCGTAATAAATGATGTTTTAGGTATGTCTGCTTACACCATCCGAACTTGGTTATATCCAGTGAATCCATCGAGAAGCGAATACATTTCCTGACTTGCAACCTCATCAAGCATATTGTCCAAGAACGGCAATGGAAAAGGATCCGATATAGTTGCCGCATTCAATTTTTTGTAATCGACACAGATCCATAATTGCTTGTTTTTCTTCAGAACAATAACAATAGGTCAGACCCATTCCGGAATCTCCATAGGTACATGTTGTTGAGAGATCCATGCTCCACCCTTTCGTCCAAACCTAGATTCATTCTCATGCAAGCACATATATCCCACATGCAAGGGAATTCTCCCAAACTCCATATAAGCAAGGCCTCCCTTCACTCCTCATAAGTCATTCCACTCTAGCTCATTGCCAAGAGTGCACTTCCACTCCTCATGGGGTCTCCATGCTCATAGAGCATCTCATGTAAGTCATTTCCATTTCTATTTTAATTCATTCATCATGTTTTGTTATCTTTTGTTCCTTCCTCCTTAGCTTGTTAGATGTGTGCATGTGAGTAGAGTAGGAGTAGTCCATTTTCATTTCAACATGGTATCAGAGCATAGGTTCATTTTTTTCGAGTTCATCTTTATTCATTATCAATAGCATAGATGCATTGTTTCCTGAATCCCTCCCTCCCTCCCTCCCTCATGTTTTCATCATCTAATGTTTCATCACTAGTTCATAAATTTTGTATTGTTGAATTTTTTTTCTTCTTTGTTTTCATCATAATAACATGCTTTCTAGCACTACCATTTGCAAACACAAGTGCTTCTCAGCACTATGTTTGATCAATAATCTTGATCCTATGGAGAGAGAGCAAGAGAGAAGAAATGCTATTTTTTTTTTGTATTTCCATGTGTATCTCCCTCATTTGCCTCTCAGCTCCCCACACACAGCGAATAATGTCTCAAGCTACAAAGCGCATATGCAAAGCACATGCTCGCAAGGAATTGCAGCAAGATACAACAACATCACATGTTTAAGGAGACAAGAATTCTTACGATAGTGTGCAACACCTGCTGATAGTTATTGTGCAAGACCTGTTGATGGTTATTACACCTAGAAGAGAAATTAAGGTCTTGATGATGGCAACAACACCCATCATCAGTGCGGACCCCGAGGATCTTGCTCGGAGAACAAAATGAGGGACCAACGATCTTCTCCTGGCTAATACAGATGAGCAAGGTAGAAGAAACGAGTATCTGATGAGTCGACTGCTGCACTTCAAAGTTGATGTATCATTCTCAATAGAAGGTCTTGTGGTAGTTGAGGCATGGAGGAAGCTACGCATAGCTTTGGAGTCTCTCAGATTTGCTTTGTCTATGTTCATGGCACTAGAATTGAGCTTTTAACTCCTCTGTAGAGAGAAGAGATTCCAGTGCACAGAAGAATTGTTGCGTAGGCTGCTACAACAAAGCTCTCCAATGCTGAATCTCTGTACACGGGAGACAAAAATGGTGTTGAATCCCGATTCGATGTATGCGGGAGGCAAAAATGGCACTACATAAGCACTAATGCATTTTGCGCAGATTTTGCCCTGAATGAAGATGCCAAACCCAGTCAATTTTTTGGCTAATGATTCGTCGTGCACATCTAGTGAATGAAGACGGAGAGCGGTTGTATTTTGCAGAATCTAGATTCAAGGAATACAAGTGCGAAGATTCAGGAACCCAATTGCTATTGACACATATCAAGTTATTCAAGAGAGACCTGGACATTAGTGAACAGCTAGCTACAGTTCGAATGCAATGGCACACAACTGGTTTTTCGAGGTCATGCCTAAAGTTAGCTTCATGTGTCCCACTTGGAATGTTTTATCAGCTCATGGGCCGATGTAGTAGACTACCACGTCTGATGTGGACAAGATTGATCGTGTGAACGAGCTAAGGAGGTTTCTAAAAAGTCCAAATCTGAACTGATCGGCCTTATCCTATGTATTTAGTGAAGCATCCAAGAGAAAACCCATATTTATTTTGTCATTTAAGTATGCTCACGAATCTTAAATTAGTGCACACATCAAAGTCTTGTATTATGGCACCTTGTAAGGGACTAGACACCACCTTCTTGTAAAGAAGGTAGGACCTTCCCAATGCCATTAGACACACTTCTATCTAAAAGCCTATGTACCTCATGTATACTCTTTCTACATCACAAAACAAAGCACAATACAAAGGCTACTCCAACAACAAAGGAAGAGGACGCTACCAAGATGTCTAGGGATCCCATATGTCCCTAGATCCCAACCAAACCATATGTTGTAAATCCTAGATGTCTAGGGATCCCATATGTCCCTAGATCCCAACAAAACCACTTGGATCTCAAATGTCCAAGAATATGTCTTGGGATCCCATATGTCCCAAGATCCCAGGGATGCCATATGTCCCAAACTTGGATCCCATATGTCCAAGTTATGTCCAAGGATCCCATATGTCCTTGGATCCTAAAAACCAAATGGACTAAGTGATCCCATATGTCACTAGTCCCCATATTAAAAACAAAAGGGTCATCACATGGAGGGGGGGTGTTGAGAGTTCCATGCTCCACCCTTTTGTCCAAACCTAGATTCATTCTCATGCAAGCACATATATCCCACATGCAAGGGAATTCTCCCATACTCCATATAAGCAAGGCCTCCCTCCACTCCTCATAAGTCATTCCACTCTAGCTCATTGCCAAGAGTGCACTTCCACTCCTCATGGAATCTCCATGCTCATAGAGCATCTCATGTAAGTCATTTCCATTTCTATTTTAATTCAGTCATCATGGTTTGTTATCTTTTGTTCCTTCCTCAGCTTGTTAGATGTGTGCATGTGAGTAGAGTAGGAGTAGTCCATTTTCATTTCAACACATGTATCCCACTTTTATTAATTGATCCAGCTCATGCTTGACCTACTCTACAAAGTTGGGACTCATCTTGTATCATTGTTGCATGATTGGAGTAGCATCCGGCTTAAGAAAAATACGATGATGATATAGCTTCAGATCTTGATATAGCTTCAGATCAAAGCCTTTCATATCCACATACACCCATGCAAAAACATCTTTGTATTATTGCAATAAAGCTATTAGTGCCTTCTGGAATTTTCGAGCAAGCTCTAAACAAATTTGGACTAGCTTTGGATCGTCAGTAGTACCAAGGTTTACTACTTCCAAAGAATCTTCTTCTACTCGAATCTTCCCAATCTCCATGGGGTCTTTTATCACTAGGTCGACAATGTCTTCGTCATTTTGTTCCAAAGGTTCCGTACAAACTATGGTCACCATACTATCCTAGCCTCGGTTGATGACTGAATTCACATCTACCACTCCGAAAGATAGCAAATCTCTATTCGCTTCTAAGAATTGTTTCTCTTCATCATTCTCGAGCCCGTCCAGCATATGCGAAGGCTTTGCTAAAACTGGTTTATGTTTAGGGAGGCAATGCTTCTCTTTGTCTAATGGAATGGAAAATTTTGTGTGTCCTCTTCTATGTGATTTTCTTTTCATCCCAATTCTATCTGAATTTAGCATTTCATAACCAAGGCAAGCCCAACAACAATTTATAATCCAAATTCTAACCCTTAATTTCAAGCACAACAAATGTAATATTGAATAGGACCTGAGAAATACTGATAGGGATGTCCTTAACCAGCCCCACTGGCTGCACCTACGATTGATCCGCCATCCAAACAAAGAAGGAAGTTGGTTCTATTCTATTCTAGCCCATTTGCTTACATGTGGTGCTCGAAGCGATGTTAATGTTGGACCCACCGTCAATCAAAACCTTGGGAATAGCTTTATTTTTATATCTTACTGTAATTGTAGGAACTGCATAATCAAGTACATCTCTTACCATCGAGACGGATGGTTCCAGACTTAGAAGTGGTGAATATTTTTCCTATCATTGTCGTAATAGCTACTTCCGAAATGCTGGGACAAGCTCCAATAAAGCTCCCAGTGATAGTTTAATATGTGAATCTTGCAAGAACTCACAATACTCACCATTCATTGATGTTCCAAAGTCGGTATTCTCTTGTCTCTATTCTGTCCAGAACCTCGGGCTCCAAAGCTTACTAGTCTTCTCCTGATCAGTAGACCTTGCTTGTAACACTTCAAATACAGGTGAATCTGTTGGTGGCCTGGAATTCTCTTTTGTCTCTTGAATAGATTTCCTAGCCTTCATACCCAATGTGTTATATCACTTTTTTTTTGGAAGGTTCCACCGGAACTAATGAAGGCTCTACATAATGTGGTGGATACTCCGAAGCCCACTCTACTGCTTTCTTGAGTGTTTGCTTTTGTGCCGCTGGTGCTAGATACACCAATTTCTGTCCACTCTGATACTCTTTTTGCGACCTGGTGACCACTGATGCTGAAGGCTCTAAGTGTTCTAAGGTCACCACATTGGCCATGGGTGCCTTAAGCTTTTCTTCTTGTTTCCTCTGATCATACTCTTTGGCCTCCTCGCATTCCCATTGTCTGTGGCCATATTGTAAACAAAACTGGCATTGAATCGATCTATTCCCTGAAATCCCTATTTCAGGTTGTCGTAACCTCTAACCTCGACCAAATTCTTGTAGGTTTTGCCTGAACCCATGTCACTACTCCGGAAATTGTGGTGGATTGGAATACTATGTTGGTCCTAAAAATCTGGCATCTTGAATCTCCTGCCATTGTTCGAAGGAGGTTGATGGCTTATATCCAGGTATATTCCCTTTCCACAAAGGAACATCCACTTGTGCAGTAGCCACTAGTGTGTTTTGTGCATTAAATCGACATTCCTCTAAGATATGGTTAGTCTTATTACATATTGGACAAAATACCTAATGTTTCTCTAGCACAATGGTAAGCACCACGTTAAGAAGCTCCACCTCTTTAATGTCAATTTGTAGAAGAGATAGGAGTGATATGAAGATCGTGAACGCAAAATGTAGTGAGAGTGAAAGTGAGAGGCATAGAGATGCACACACACAAGAAAGAGACAAGCAAGACACAATGGAAGGTTGAAAGTGGATTCTATTACTCAAGAACACTCTTATAAGGTCAAGCTCACACTAACTCATACAAGCCTACAGTAGCTAACCTCAAAAATGAGCTCTCTAGCTCTATTTATAGTTTTTTGACTAGCTTTGATCGGTTTCATATCTAGTGTTTGACATAGTTAAAAAAATAGGTTCTAGGCACTATTTGAAGGTCTAAATGAGATCTAAAAATAGCCAAAAATGGTACTCTTATTCTACTTAAGCTCCTCAAGCTCAAGGACTCCTCAACTTGCACAAAAGGGAGTGTATAATGACAAAAGTGTGTGCTTCTATGATACATATGGTACAAGAGTGATGAAAATCACTGTTGAGGGTTTTGAGAAAGTAATATAAAACATGTTTCTTTGGAAAAAATAAACTGCCTGGCTCCCCATGACTCTTTGTAGTCTGCCTTCACATGCTTCCTCATCGTCTATGCCTTTGGCTACTGCAAACACCCCCCTCCCTCTCGCGTCTATCGTCCCTGATAGAACCTTGTTGTGGGGTCTGCGTGATATAGTTTTGTAGGAGGTCATGAGTGAGGGTGTGCTCCGCGTTGTGAATACTTTGTGCAAGATCAGCTTCAAGTTTTTCCCAGTCTATGGGTTGAGTTTCATTGGGAGGCAGAAGTCGATAGTGTGTGGAGTACACTAATTTTTCACAAGAAAATAATTGAAGTAGGTGTGTGGGCTTGCTTATAAAAACCTCGGAATGGTACTCCCAAAAGCCGATGGTAAACATCTCTTCAAATGTCATCTTATAACATGTCGTTAAGTACTTGATTCGGCAGTGCCAAGCATAACACACCCGGAGTGATGGCATAGTGCTCATATCATATGCCAAGTCCTGGTTACCATGCTCAAATCCTGGGGTGTTGACATGCGGTGCTTTGATGCAGGAGAAGATCTTAAATACAGTCTGCATCATATCAAATATTGTGACAGTCATATGTGGTGCAACATCATCCATGCGTTGTAAGTGGGGGAGCCAGTGGTGAATGGTGGCTACCATATAGCCGACGATAGGGGGTCCGCGGGGTGGAGTGAAATAATGATAATTAAGCCAGTCCTGGCACTACTTATTATTTTGAACTTTGATCACGAATGCCTTCCATGAGCGGCATCGAGGCATAGGTCCCCAACATGGGTTGTACTTCAAATGCAAGGGTTTCTTGACCCATGTGTGCATCATCTCCGAATATGCTTGTAGTAACTCCTAGTGCCAATTTGGTTGAAAAATTTTACCTTTTTGTGTTTTCGATGGCAGGTCGTCAGGCTCGAACTGAGTTGCATGAGATGGTTTCTTACCCGTCTCCTTTTCAATCACCAATTGATATTTTCCATCAACATGAAGTACATTTTATATTGAAGCTCATGGCCTGAGATATATCATCGAGGGGCCAAGTGAGCGAAGTAAGGTGATTGTAAGATGCATTCCTCAATCATAGCCATGGCCTGTAATTGTGCCTCAACCCGTGCAGAGTGGGTTGTGCCAAGTTCTTCTACTGACTTCAGCCATGCAGATGTAGGGAGTTCAAAAGTATCTTGGCCTTCGGATGTGACACGTCCGCCTGGGATGGGTTGTGGTTCATGGGCCTCTTCATAAGTTTCCTCCATCGGGATATACACAATTTCTTCATCAACCAGGAGTTCAGGTGGGGAAACTAGCTTGGGAGGCTTGGACTAAGCAGCAATCTGCACTTGAAGAGTTAGTACCTGTGCACATAAAGTATTGAGTTCCTTTATAATGTCTGGAGGTGTGACTTCATGAGCCGGTGGTGGTTGTTGTGCACGTGTTCGCAACAGTAGCAATTTATGGTCGTTTTGTAACTTCTAATGTGCTTCATTCATGTTCTCATAATCCTCTAAGAGTCGTGCATGATAGTCTAATAATATCTGCATAGATTCAGAGGGTACTGCTTCAAAGCGGCTGGGACTCAGAGGTTCATCCGGTCGATCCAAAGCTGCTTCGAGATTTTCTCTATTTTGTTCTTGCAATCGATGATTCTCTTCCTTAGCCACTGTGAAGTGTCGTCTTAACATTCCCATATTTCGAGTGAGAGTAGCATTTTTTATTGTTTGTGCTGGTAATAGGTTTTCAATATTGCTAATGGCTTCCTTCGTCTTCTGTTCGCTTTCTAGTTTGAGGGAATGGTAGGCCTCACATAGCTCTCGATATCACGCATTAAGTGAGACGTTCTCGATGGTTCAAGAGTTTCATTGCACCTGTAAATCTGTAGTTGTTTAATGCAATGCATGGTAGCTGGTCGCGAGAGATGCAAATTCATCTCGAACTTGTGTCATGCAAGAAAATATTTGTCAGAAAGTGGTGTCGATCGTGGGCGACAATATTAATGGTGGAATGAGTGAAGATGATGTGGGTGTGGGTGTTGATGCAAGTGGAAGGGGAAAGGGGGGTGGGAAGGTGGATGCAGTGGTGAGCATGGAGAAGTGCGATGTGTCTAAATCGGGTGATGAAATAGATGAGGTGATTGATGGTGTGATGGATGGTGAAATGTCCATGTCACTGGATGTGGTGTCAAGTGCAGTGATTGTGAAGAGTGGTGTGATAGTGGGTGCATGAGTGGGTGTGAACACAGGATTTACAAAGGTGGACGAATAAATTACAAATTGGGTTTCACATATTGCTTGGTGGAGAGGGGAGGATAAAGGAAAGATAGTTGGGCGGGGAGGTGAGATGGGTGAGAAGGTCATTGGAGGGGAAAATGGGAATATAGGCCGTGGAAGGATGGGAAAAGAAGGGAAAGATGGAGTGAGAAATGGATTGGTCAGAATAGTAGTAGCTAAAGAGGGAAGGATAGGTTGGAGGGTTGCGAGAAGAGTTTGCAGGGTGGAGGCAATGAGGGCTTCTGCTACAGTACTACTTGTGATGAATGTGGACAATCTAGGAGAGGTAGGGTGTACAAGAGAAACTAGAGGGGCGGGAGGTGAAAGACGAGCAGGTGGTGTGGTGGGCACTTCGATGATGGTAGTGGGAGTTACAGTGGATGGATGAGGTGGGGAGTCGATGACTATGGTCGCTTCTTCAAGTTGGGCTTTTGAAATAAGTCGAGCTTCTCTGGCATGGTGCGAAGATTGGGCATCTGTTGGTACGTGAATATACTGACCTGGCTTGGATAGTAAACGGATGCATTGTGGGTCAAACTTTGGTAGTGGTTTCCTCTACAAATAATGTAGTGCTTCATTGGTTTTGATTGATTTAACTAACTCCTTGAAGCCTTGAATGAAAGCTTCTTCAGTAGCGAGTTCTTGTTTGATAATTGCTTAATTTTCTACTTTGAATAGTTGTTTGTGTGCCCAGACTGCCTCCATAGTGCGATATAATTTTTTAATTGCCAAAGTGTAGGCAGCAGCTTCGAACATGTCGTCCTCATGTGTACTTGTATCACCTTGAGCTTTGGTTTGCTACTCATGCTCGTCATTTTGCATGTCCTCTTGAGAGTCGTGGCTATCCTCAAAGACTTGAAGGAACAGTTGATTTTTGCTGATGAGGTTATACCAGATAGATCACTTGTGCAGACCGTTCTAAATGGTCTTCCTGATTTATATCAGATTTTTTCTTCTACTCTTCGTTTGATGATGAAAGGCAATCCAAATGCCTTGTCATTTGAGGAGTTAGTCTCTGTTCTATTGCAAGAAGATCACTCCAGGCAGAACAGGTCCATTATGTGTGTTGCAAATCAAGCTTTCCTGGCTAGTTAGAAGAGAAAAGGAAAATGGAGCTCTTCTACTAGTAAGCAGAAATCTACAAATGCTGCACATTCAAAGAACCAAGACAATGATGAGAAAAAATTAAAAAAGCTGAAATTATTTTGTAAGTACTATAAAGGGAATGATCATATCATAAAGAACTATCCAAAATTGGCTCCAAAAGAGGCAAAGAAGAAAGAGGCTCGAATGGTTGTTGCAGAAGCCTCTACACCAAAAATGGAGTCTGCTAATCTTGTGCAGGAAGAAGAATGGGCATTTACTACCATTTGCAGTTTTGACCCATCTTCTCATGAGCAGTGCATGTGTGCAGTAGACTCAGATGTTTGGTACTTTGATAGTGGGGCGACCAAACATAGTACCTCGCAGTGCAGTTTCTTCTCTTCACTCGAGCCTGCCCCTACAGGGAATACTGTTACATGCACCAACAACTCCTCTTATCCTGTTATGGGAGTTGGTAAGATCATTTTGACTACTGCTGATGGTAGTTCTTTCAGTTTGTTAGATGCTTTATTTGTGCCAGGGATCAAGAAGAACATGTTATCAGTTTCTGCATTAGCCAAGATTGGCTTGGTTGTGAAATTTGTTGATGATAGGTGTACAATTCATGATCTATCAAATGGCGATGTGATTATTGCTTCAGGCGTTTTATGTCGTGGACTGTATAAGCTCATAGACTATGAAAGATTTGTACATGATTTGGCATGTGAAGTACATGATTCTCAGGCTATGTTAGATGCAAAGCTTTGGCATGCATGCTTTGGTCATCTGAATTTTGCTAGTTTGCTACACCTGCAGAAATCTAAAATGGCGTCCTCTTTGCCCAAACTTGAGGCACCTAGAAAACATGTTTGTGAAGGCTATATTTTGGGCAAAATGGAGTGTTCGTCCTTTCCAAAAGATGGTTCAGTTCGGGCTACTCAGAAATTGCAGCTTGTACATAATGATGTCTGTGGTCCTATGCAGACACCGTCTTTTGGGAATTATCTTTACTTCGTGACTTTCATCGATGATTTTTCCGGGCATGCATGGGTATATCCATTGAAGGCAAAGTCCGAAGTGTTCATGTGCTTCAAACAGTTTTTGGTTTTGGCTGAAAATCTGTCAGCATGTAAAATGGGCACCCTCCGTTCTGATCGAGGGGGGGAATATATGTCTTCTGATTTTAATGCATTTCTGGCTCAACGTGGGATAAAACACCAGTTTATAGTGTCGTATACACCTCGACAGAATGGAGTTGCTGAACAAAAGAACAGGTCACTCATGGAGATGGCAAGGTGTATGGTCAAGAGTCAGGCTTTACCACATAGTTTCTTGCTTGAGGTTGTCATGTGTGCAGCATATGTACTGAACAGGTGTCCCACTAAAGCGCTGTAGTCTATCACTCCATATGAGGCTTGGCATGATCGCAAGCCATCTGTTGCTCATCTGCGTGTTTTTGGTTGTTTGGCATATGCATTAGTGCTTGAACAACATCGCAGAAAATTGGATGATAAAGCAGTAAAATGTATTTTTGTTGGGTACAGTTCTCAAAGTAGAGGCTATCATCTGTATCATCCACAAACTAAACGCATTCTGGTTAGTTGTGATGTTTTTTTTGTGGAAGATGCTATTCATCCATTGCTTTCATGTACTAAGGAGACATCTGTTAGCTCCAAAGACATGTATGATACTTTGCTGCCTCTTTTTACAGGTGAACAGTCTAGTGCTAGTCCCAATGAGGCAACTTCTCAGCCTTTGCAGGTTTCATGTGATGATGCAGATCATTCCATTTTTTATGCAGATTTACATGATGCACTAGTTGATGAGAGAGCTGATATTGAGCAGGCAAAAACTATGCCAAAATGGCTGGTGCAGACTTTGTGTGACAAAAAATTAGATGCACCTCTGTCATATTGTACTCGTTCAGGCTCTCATAGTGCCTCTTTTGCATCACATTGCTATGCTATGGCTGCATCTAGTCTCTGTGATCAGAATGAGCCTATTTCGTTTGATGAAGCACAAAATTTAGAAAATTGGATGGCTGCTATGCAATCTCAATATGATGCTATAATGAAGAATGGTGCTTGGCCTTTATGTGACTTGCTTACAGGCAAGAAGGCCATTGGCACTAAGTGGGTATACAAGCTGAAGCGTAAACCGGATGGTACAGTTGATAGGTATAAGGCTAGGCTTGTTGCAAAGGGTTACGCACAGGAAAGAGGCATTGATTTTGATGAGACCTTTGCACCTACATGTCGTATGACTACTGTTCGGAGCATCTATGCACTTGCAGCTCATCATGGTTGGAATATACATCACTTGGACATTAAAACAGCTTCTGAATGGTGACTTACATGAAGAAGTGTATGTTTTTAAGCTCCATGGCTTTGTGCAAAAAGGGCATGAAAACCAGGTGTGCAGGCTAAAGAAGGCATTATATGGTTTAAAGCAAGCACCACGTGCTTGGTATGAGAACGTAAATGCCTATCTGATTGCACATGGTTTTGAGAACAGTCCAACTAAAAGCACCTTATATGTTAAGCGTGCTAATGATGTGCTTCTGATCATTGTTGTCTATGTCGATGACATGCTGCTCACTGGTCCTATTGAGAAGCATATTGCTGATTTTAAGGCTGATTTGCATGCCTCGTTTGAGATGTATGATTTGGGGCATTTGCATCACTATTTGGGCATTCAGTTTATGCAAGTTGATGGTGGAATGGCTTTGTGTTAAACGATATATATTGACACATTATTGTAGCATTTTGGCCTTGAAGACTGTAAGCCTATTGCCACTCCTATGGAGACAGGTTAACGATTGAGTCTTCATGATGCTGGAGATGCATTTGATGTTGTCCTCTATCAGCAAGCTGTTGGATGCCTGATTTACTTATGCATTACTATGCCAGATATTCATTTTGTTGTCTCACAGATGAGCAGGTTTATGCATTGCCCAGGTGTCAAGCATTGGTAGGCGGTTAAGCACATCTTTCGCTACTTGAGTGGTACTCAGCTACTTGTGTTGTTTTATCCCAAGGGGGGATCACTACCGCCAGACTTGCATGCTTTTTTTTCTCAAACTGGGCTGGTTGCTATGACACTCGTGTGTCCACTAGTGGGTTTTGCTTCATGCTTGGTAGCTCATGTATATCTTGGTTGAGCAAGAAGCAGCCTACTGTGGCCACTTCCAGTTGTGAGGCTGAGTATAGGGCAGCTTTCACAGCTACTGTTGAGTGTGTGTGGCTCAGATGCCTTATGGCTGATTTGGGTGTTGGTTAGTCTTCTGCCACCACCATCTTCACTAACAGTCAGAGCGCATTGGCAGTTGCGAGGAACCTTGTGTTCCATGCTCGCACTAAGCACATTGAGGTGCATTATCATTATGTTAGGGAGTGGTTCTCTGCTGGGGAGATCAGCTTGGCATATGTGCCCACACAGGAGAACATTGTAGACCTTTTCATGAAGGCTCTGCCTAGGGAGAAGTTTGAAGCTTTCCGCAAAGCTTTGGGCTTACTTCCTTTTGTGGAGTGATTTCCACATAGCTTGGCACTTCCTTATACATGAGTGCCATCTACTTATTCACCGCATCACTCACAGGGGGGATTTGTTGATATATTTAGGTAGTGATGTGTGTGAACACTCTAGGACCGCTGGGGCACTTTTTTTCCATCTTTAGGAGGTTTTTTTCGCGGCTTGTATATATGCATGTTGCCCTAATGGGCTACTTATCTTTGTATATTCTCTAGTAATAGATTCTGTATTGTGTGTTGTGCTCCAAGCTTCTTCTTCTTCTTCCTTGTGCTATTCGCATGCTTCCGCAGACATCTAACTCCAACAGAACATTCATTCTTCCATCCTTGGTAAATGACCCCCCTTATAAGAAGTTTTATCTTTCAAAAGATCTCATTCAGGCTGCGCTTAAGATCCACGAGACTCACACGTTGATGGAGCATGAAAGGCTTATTCCAGATCCCATGAAGCATGGGGATGTTTTGAAGTGGACAAATATTTCGACGATTACACCGGAACTCTCTAAGCCATTGTGCATATGTATGCAACATTTTGCATTTCCAGCTCAGGATGGCTTTACTATTCCTCAAAAGCGCATCTGGTTTGGTTTGTATTTGATCACTACAGGACCCCAAACCATAGATCTGGCTAGTTGGATTATTGATAAGTTGTATTTAGCTTAGCAATGATGGGAATGCAAACATGTCATCCATGGTTGTTGCACCCTTACTAGAATTGTCTACATGTGTTTGGCATATGATTTGCCCATAGAATGCGTAATGACTAGTGAAGAATTAAAAGCATTCACAAGAACCACTGTTAAACGTTAAACTGATGTTAAACTGTTATCCAATCTGGGTTCTTGGGATGGTTAGGGGTCTGTAAAACAGAGGTCTTGTTTGTATTTTCCCAAATCTACAGATTCAATTGTATGTCAGTACACGGACTTAATGTTCCCAATTAAACTACCTTTCAATTACTTATCTGTCATGTGCATTACACATTCTGCACCACAGTATGCGCAACTTCGTCACTTTACCGCAATGTCGCTTAACTCAATAATTGTTGAACTTAATTAACAAAGTAACAGAATACTCAAAGTAATCATAATATCAACAATGCATGCTACGCTCCACTTCAAGCATTCGCTCAGACCACAGTCCGACATCGACCACCCTCTGTTTCATGTATGCCCCTTTTCATTAATCAAAAACGTTACAACGGTTATGCTACGCCCTTTCGGTGTGCGTGTGTCCTTTTAGGATTACATTCCGGTGGCTCACACTGGCACGCACGGTGAACTCGAACCCAAAATGATTATACAAAATTTAAGATTCATCTATAATGCCTTGTATATACATAGAGCAGGCTAACTTAAAGGTGCGGGCTATTGTATGCTTCAAAGAATCTAGCATATCTTTCAAAATTTGGGGCTCGACTAAATGGGCATCACTTCTGACCGAACTGGCAACAACCACCTGACTGATGAATGACTCAATCTGAGTCTGCAGGAAGGCTTCTTGTAAGTAAAAGTCATTCGCAAGAGCAACATCTCTGTGTAACTTCATTTTTGTGACTTCTGCATCAATCCTCGACAAACGCTCGGCCTGAATTCCTAACTGTTTTTCCCTGTGTTTGATTTCTTCATATTGAAACTGCATTGTCTTGTAGAAATTTTGTCGTTCCTTCTTAATGGCTTCAATCCCCTTCTTTAATTGGATGTTCTGGCCAATCTCTTCTTCCAAAGCACGACTTTTGTGAAAAAGCTCGTCGGTAACTTGCTTGAGTTCTTTCTCAGCGTTTATTACATTCGTAGCTAGTGTCTTAGAAGCTTCTTCTAATATACTGAGCTTATCCTTTGTTTCATGAAGCGCGGTACCTAATGCAGTCATTGCATCTTGTTTATTTGTAACTTCTTGCTTCAATCCATTAATTTATGCATCCTAATTAGCGATAATAATATCTTTTTCTATCAATTGTTCCTGCAATCGCTGAATTTGGATTTGCAGTGAGTGAATATTTGTTTTTGCCTCGAGGAGTTCTTCTTGGAGAGGTGCTATATCTTCTTCCAGGATGTCTACTTTAGTTTGGAGCTCCTGACGAATAGCTTGGTGTGCCGTCTACAGTTGAAGGGGTAATTGGTGGGATAATTGTAATAAAAACTCACCCATGGATGCCAATTGGGTGAACATAACAGGGGTGGGAATAGGAGGTGTAGACTGCGATGGTTGGGCAGAAAGGAGGTGTGGAGACGAGGGTGGAGAGTAGTCGGGAGAAGAAGGAACTTTGGATGAAACCTCACGGAGTGTGACCGGAGGTGAGGAGGGAGAGGCAACAGTAGCGTCAAGAAGTGTGGTTGGAGGAGGAAGAGGAAGAAGAGGTGTCTAAACGAGGACAATGCCTCTTGCTTGTCGAGGCAAAGACGGAACTTTGGCAATTTCGGTAACTGCCTCTTGAGCGCTTTGTTGTTGCTTTGTTGTGTCTGCTTGATCATCTGCTAATTGTGGGGATGATGGATGACAAACAATGGCAATGCTATCATCCACTGTATCCTTCACAACCGTATCATCTAGGTGTTGTACTTCATCCCGCCATGAAGTTTCAGCCACATCTTCCATGCTAACATCGGGATCCTGCTGCTTAATAGGAGAAGATTGGGCAGATGCTACATGTAATGAAGTTGTTGTATCATGGAAGACTTCAACCTCTTGTACAGCAGTTGATCCCTGCACTTGACTTTGTGATGGGCTGATGCGACTGTGCTTGCACTGGAAGAAGTGGAGAAAATCTTCATCATCATCGATCTCTAACATTTGTGTAGAATCCTCATGTAAGAGAATTGTAGGCAAAGGAGGAGGTTGCACGGCCTAAATTGTCGGAAGGAGGAAAGTCAAGAGGTGCAGCAAGCAAGTGCGGGGTATTTCATTCTTGGCCAATTGCTTAGAAACGGCCTGGCGTTCCCGGTGGATGCGCCAGAAAAAGAAGGAAGTGAAGTTAACTACCTCTCGTGTTGCAGTGTCAATCATCGAATAAAAGGGGTGAGAGATGTTGTAATTGGCATTTTTGGAGATTCAAGGCAGCGATTAGGAATTGAAGTGCGGTGCACTCCGGTTCGGGACAACATAAAATGGCAAACTCATTAGACGAGTGCCTGGGAAAGATTTCCTTCATTGTCGACATGGGAAGGAGAGGTCCATCGACCAGACCATCATGAGGGAGATGAAATCCCTCAACGACTATACTAAGTGTGACGACGACACGGGGTTTAAGACATGCCAGCGGCCAACATTGTTCTGTAGCAGGCGTAGCAGCAATGGTAGAGATTATCTGCGTTAAAAAGGGATGACACTCCACTGAATGCCAAGGCAATTCATCGAAGGCCAGGAGTCCATGGACACGTAGATACTCGCTCACGTCTGGAGTGAGACCAGCTTGGAAGGTGAGAGTGTTAGCTAGAGCTTCCATGGCGCAAACGCAAATACACAAAGGCACAGGTAACACAGAGTTCGCAAGCACACTAGGACACAATAGCGAAAAACAGCATGAAAAATAGGATTAAGTAGAAACACTGGAAAAATCATACGAAAAGAAACCTAATCATCACGCAGTGTGGAAATATACAAATATAATGATGACATGCACACATTAACATATTTGGAGACACAGAAGGCGGCTACTAGCTTCGGCCCATCGTAATCCATGCATGCAAGAATATATATGTTACTGGTAAGTGTCGTCGGAGGTGTAATTGGTCCGATAAAATCCAAGCCCCATTTTTGAAAGGGTTCGAGTGGTAAAACTGGTTGGAGCAGAAAGAAATGTCTCTGTAAAGGTTGACCTGAATGCTGACACGCTTCGCACTGTTGCACATACTTGGTCACATCATGGTATATAGTAGGCCACCATAAGCCACTCTGCAAAATCTTCCGGTGGATCAGGTCAACCGCAAAATGACCTCCAACTAGGGCAGAATGGGCCATAGTGATTACTGAAGCAGTTTCATGTGGTGGTACACATCTTAGCAACACTCCCAAGTGATCCATATAATATAACTGCCCTACAATTAGCCGAAATCATCAACTATACATGGCCAGTTTCCGTCGAGCAGCAGGAGAGGTCGTATCGGGAGGACATCCACTAGTCAAGAAAAGCATCAAAGTGTCATAATAGGAGGATTTTACCAGAAATTCTTGTTGATCATCATGTACCGTCTCTGTTGCATAGATAGCGGGTGTGGTATCATCAACGCCTTCCAGAAGTTCACCAGAATCTAACTGAGATAAAAAGTCAGCAAGTGCGTGTGTGGACCCTGGTCGATGTACCACTAAATAATCAAACTCTTGGACAATACCCATCTTGCTAACCTTTCTCCCAGATGATGTTGGCAAACAAGGTATACCAAGGTTGCATGATCGGCATGGAAGGTGAAGCGGCGTCCCAGTAAATAATGCCGGAATTTCTTCACCAAATACACTAATCCGAGACATTCATGTTTGGTGACTGAATAATTTCGCTCTGCCGGAGCCAACCTACGACTTGCATAATACATTGGACGAAACCATTTTTCCGTTTGCTACATGAGCACGCTGCCAATTGCAATATCAGACGCATCCACAAAGACGTGAAAGGGGAGTTCCCTGTTTGGCGCTTGTAGGTGCCTGTGTTAACAGGGATTTCAACTAATCGAAAGAGAGCTGACATGCTTCAATCCATTCAAACTGGTGAGGATTATTGATTATTAGTCGATTGAGTGGTGTGGTCAGATGAGCAAGCCAACGCAAATGTCGCCCATGCTACCGGATTTGTCCCAAGAAGCGCATCACTTATTTGGGTGTCTTGGGTGTAGGTGCCTCCAGTACTGGCTTCACCTTATCTGGATCAACTTGGATCCCCTGTTTTGAGATGATATGCCCTAACAACTTTCCGCAAGATATAGAGAATACGGATTTATTGGGGTTTAAGCACAAACGGTATTCTCGACACTTCGAGAAACAACACCGTACATAATACAGATGTGCCGAAGTATCACCAGATAAGGAGAAGTCATCCAAGTAAACTCTCATGAATGTAGTTAGATAAGGAGAGAAAACTTCCTGCATACAGCACTAAAATGTACTTGGAGCATTTTGCAGACCAAACCACATCACTGTACACGCATAAACGCCCCAATTGGTTATAAATGTTGTCTTTGGAATGTCCTGCTCCGCCATTTGTACTTGGTTATAACCATTATACCCATCCAAAAATGAGTACATCTCACGACCTGCCACATCATCTAACATTGTGTCCAAAAACGGTAGAGGGAATGGATCAGGTATTGTGGCTGCATTTAATTTCCGGTAGTCCACACAAATTCATAATTGCTTATTCTTCTTAGGGACTATGACAATGGGGGAAATCCACTCCGCATGCTCGATGGGGACAATAAACCCCACCTTCAGCAATTGATCCAATTCTGCTTTGACATGAGCCGCATAGTGAGGATTCATTCTATAGCTGGATTGTTTTATAGGATGTGCATCTGGTTTTAGCATAACCCGATGTTGATAGATGCGCGGATCCAACCCCTTCATATCACGGTAATCCCAAGCAAATACATCAGAGAATTCACGTAGTAACTTCAGTAAGTTATCTTGGAAGGTCTCTGATAGTCCCTCCTTGATCTTCACTGGCCATGGATTGGCTTCATCACGTAAGTTGCAGGTAACCAATTGGTTTTTCGATATGTAGAACTATCGGGGCATGGTAAATTCATCAACTGGCTAAAGCAATTGTTGTAGCATCGTATCATCCAAGGTCAGTGCTGCCCGTGATTCTGGTTCAGCAGTCAGTGGTACTATTGTACAGGCCACTGGACTCCAGCTATCTGCAACTGTTTGTAAGTCCACAGTTCCCAGCGCCATTAGATCCTTGTTGGCTTTAAGAAAAGCTTCCTCTTCATCATCTGACAGACCATCTAGCATGTGTACAGGTTCTGCTACATATGGACGTGCATGCAAGCACAAGGCTTCATGTCGTCCAGTGGAACGACATATTTTCGGTGGTTATACTTAAAAATCAATTCATGTGCTGACCAATCCTGAACTACCTTAGCTTGCTTTAACCATGGTCATCCAAAGAGCAGGTTATAATCAAGGATGGATTTGGATAATTCCAGAACAATGAAGGTCATTTTAAACAAAACTCCTTGAAGAGTAATAGGAATGTCTCGCACCAATCCAACCGAATGAACTCGGGATTGATCAGCCATGCAGACATAAAATTGGACAGGTTCGATGTGCATCCATTCCATCCATTGACAAAGTTCAGGTGTTGCAATGTTTACTCTAGATCCTCCATCAATTAATACTTGGGTTATTTTATGATTCTTATACCAAACCGTAATCAAGGGCACCGTGTGGTTCACCATCGGATCTAGTTTGGGTTGAATTGTTGTTGTCGAAGGAGCACATGAAGGTCCTGGACTGACTTGTTGTTGGAATTGTTGGTGCACGCCAGGGACCAAAGCCAATAATTGTCCCCATGTTAGTGTAATTGATGCCTTGGATAAGACATCCCAAACCGGCTCAAATTTTGTTGTTTCCGGTACGGAGTCCAGTGGGGACTCCGGTATTGTTTGGGTCAGATTTCTTCCTTTCGGTACTGCCTGTGGTATGCTTTGCTGCATCACCGGAACTGGGTCAGGGAAAAGAGTTTGTTCCTAGGTCACCCACTTGCTTGCTTTAGTAAACACCTTCTACTGTTCACAAATTCTAGGTTCAAAAATCTCCGTAGGTGGCTATAATTGCTTTCCCGAGCGTGTTTGCACTACTACCATTTGAGTGTCTATTGTTGAAATGTACACCATGTTCGCCATCCGGTGTTGTCTTTCCTTTTTCCTTTTATTGTACTCAACCGAACTTTATAACTGTGTTTAGTGAAATCTGAAAAATTCACTTTACCGAAAGCTTTGCCTTTCCTTCAGACTTCAATTCTGAACTGATTTATTTCAATCTTTACAACTCTTTGTATGCTTACTATTAGATATTTTTTCCATCACTCAGATGTGCCAAAACTGAGTTTTGAACTCACCAGAATATCACTGGAACTTCACCGAACTAATACCCGATTGTCACCGTAATCTCACCGTAATTGTACTCGAATGTTACCGGAATCAATAGCAATTCTGTTTGTAGTTACTTCAAATGATTATAATTGAAGTAAGGAAGTAATACCTGAGCTTCCTTCAGTGAATGAACTTTATCTGAAGTTTGAGAAAAAACTTCACCAGTTCTGGATGTCTTTACGGTCAGAAACTGTACCATGTATACATGTCCTGTTTCACAAAACTCTTTTGATCACTTTGTAGTTGAGACTACTAGCTTCAAGATGAGCTATCACTTATGAAAAACTTTACACTGTACTGCAAGATCTAACTTGTAGAAGTACCGTAAAACGTGTACTGAGAAAACTATAATTGTTAACTAACTTTCACAGTAACATGAAATCACTTAGATTTCTTCACACAAGAAGAATGCGCTCAAACTTTCCACATAAGTATGTGTTTTCTATTAGAGAAGATGTGTATAAAATGGCTTGGCCTTCCTTTGCTCATAGCCATGGAAAACTCTCCTATGCTGAGTAGTTTCTCCTTACCATCTCTCTCTCAGATGAATGCTTGACTGTTCAGGTTCTATTATGCATCTCTACATACGCGCACTTTCTAAGCCTCTCTCTCCGGCTATCTTAGGCTCACTCAGCCTCTTCTTTTTTTTTTATCAAAACACTCTCTCAACTCTTTTATATACATTTTGATCCGAGATTCAAAAACTCATAATTCTGGAAGTTTCTACCTTGTATATTACAGACGTGAATTTGTCCCTTCAGTAAGGCTTTGATTTTTTTGAATGCTTTGTTTTTGCTTTTCTTCGTCTTTCTTTATCCTTCATACATCTTTAGGTCTTGATGTCTAATTAGTGATTGAATCTCCAACAATTTTAGAATGTAGATCAGGACAAGCATTGGAAATCCATCTACAGATACAGCTAGAACGAAACTCAAAGCTTCAGTGAAATATGGCCCTACTCAAGCGACACCTGGCAGCCGCTCATGAAGAAAATCGATGCCTCCAACTACAAAATCAGGAAAACTTAGAGGCTACCATCGAAAGCACACCAAGGGCAACAATCAGTCCCTCAAAATTCTAAGCATTGACCCCGGAAAACATAAAGATAATCCTCAAAGATTATGCTATACTACTTGAGGCTCATGACCAGTTATCAGAGGAACTGGATCAACTGAAGCAGAAACAATAGAAAGACACGATCACTGCCCCTCAAACCACCTCCTCCACTGCTTCACTTCTCATGGAATCAGAGGCCCTAAAAGATCTCTAGAAACAGGTCACAAAATTACAAACATGCCTACTACAATACGAAAGACCACCCTTCCCACCCAAGGCTCCCACCGACGAAGAAACAGTACAAATTCTTGTGGAGCAGACATTTGAAGAGGACTACGAGCCGCAACCCATCCCAGGGGGACAGCAAACAGAAGAAGGCCAGGACACTTTCGAAGCGCCACGACCTCCATGGTTAAAACAGGTGGAAGAAATCGGGAGTTCTCATGAAGAGCGCACGGTGGTGCAGAATCAGGCCATGAGTCATAGAAGACATAGTATTACAATCTAGTTATTTCAAGAACTTGTCATCTAGACATCTCATCATATCATCAGAACTCCAATACAGGCCTTACTACTTCATTCTGGTATATTACAATTCAGAAATACAGAGAGTCATAAGAAAGATTCCTTCCTTTGCAACACAGTTTCAACCAGAAGACCTTCCTCCAGAAGCACAGAAAGGCAGAATCTTTCAACCAACATAGCGGCAAAAGCTTCTAGAGACATATCCTGAAATGCTCCGCACATGGAACCACGCTCCTTTGCATCTACTGTACAATCCATGCTACGGCCCAGTTCCACGACGCAGGTCATGGAAAGCATTCAACATTAAAGTGAAGAACAATGCCCAATGTAAAGAATGGCTAAACTATCCTTACATCATGCCACCACAGGGGCCACCATCAATAGCATACATGATGGCAACAATTCGACATTGGATGCCTCGATTGAAGCCCATGCCAAATGTGGAAGCCCAAATGATGCTCAAAATTCTGGATATGATGTAAGTTGTGCTCAAAACTTTTACGAATGTAGAAGCACCACAAGTACGTCTACCGGGGTTTACTAATGGAAATTACGATTTGGTGTATGACATGAGCACCACCCCCAGCATTCGTGTGGCTTACGCTTGGCATGCACGCATCAAATACCTCCTCGCATGCTTTAAACAAACATTCGAAGACATGTTCAGATCATGTCTCTAGGAGGTCTTCGCACTGAAGCCTACACACCTGCTTCATCTCTTCGCATGTGAACAAGCTATGTACTCCGAGTACTACACGACACCGCAACCCGATGTCCCAGGTGCAATAAATTGGGATGCACTACAAGCTGATCTAGCACGAGGATTACAGATAGGAGAACACGAGCTAGCCACCAATGTTATCCAATACTACATTGACCACCCTATAGAACAGAGGCCTGTCAGGGGCGACAGACACTAGGAAAGGGGGAGTGTTGGCATACAAGTCATAAGAAGAGCATACAGACACAAATGAGCAGTCATGCACAATATGGCAACAATGCCTAATCATTTTTTCCATGGACTATTCACAACTCAAGTGATTTTAATCACTACACAAACATTGTAAATTCCGTTTTTGGTAGAACAGACTCCATTTTGTCCAATCCGAGGAGTCCTCGAGCTTGAGGGGTGTTAGAATTAGCTACATACCAATTTTCATAATTTTTAGACTCCATTTGAGCCCTCAAATAAACTCTAGAACCTAATTTTTAACTAGGCCGGACACTAGGTCTGGACAAGGCCAAAGCTAGTCAAAAAACTATAAAAAAAGCTAGAGAGCTCATTTTTGAGGTTAGATTGTTAGTGATTTGAGCTTATGTAAGAGACTTTTCGACTAATGCAAAGAAATCCATTGTTCCTCTCCTTATTCTTGCCTTGTGTGCACACGTGTGTGTGTGTATGTGTGTGCATGTTAGTGTGCTTCTCACTCACACACTTGTGCCATCACTTGCTCATAGCCTTCATACTAGTCCTCACGTCTCCACGGATTGACAATTATGAGGTGGATCTCATTACATTGGTACTCACCATTGTGCTAGAGTGACAGCTTGTTTCTTGATTCCATAGGTGTTTCTACAAATCGAAACCTTTGTTCCACAACTACCTAGCTTTTTTAACATTCCAAGATTCAATACCTTTGATGCCCTTGAATAAGAACCAGATTGAATCATTTTGTCTAATACTGGCAGCCCATTTCCAATCAATTCCAATCTTCATTGATCTTGACAAATTGTTTCACCTTGTTCCAACTCTTCCATAGGTAGCAAACTAAGGTCAAGCCTTTGGGAGTCACCCACCCTAGAAGGCCCACAAGCCTAAGAGCACTCTTGTTTCTAAAAGTTAGTTTGGCCCAAGAGGCATCTTTTTTGCTCCATGCTTTAACTAACCACTTGACCACTAGTTTATTGGGCATTTCTTCAATGTCTAGAATATCCAAACCACCTTGATCTTTTTGGCTTAAGAAAGTAGCTAATTTAATTTGGGGACATTTCTGCAAATTCTTTCCAATTTGACAATCTCTTGGTCCTTTAGTCTTCAACAAGAGAGAAAGTAAATAATCGAAGAAAGAAGGAATGGGTCAAAGATGGATCTATGCTCTTTCTAATCTCAATAATAAGTTGGTATACTGGAAAGGTATGCAGATGGTCAAACTATTTTCCTTCAACGTAAGTGCTATATGAATGAAATCCATAAACTATCAATATTTGTTCTTCTAATGATCTGCTATGATCTTGTGCATCCTCATAAGTCAATCATTTAATCCATGTCTTTTCCATTAATGAGTTGCACCCAAAAACTATTCATGCCTGGGCTGCACCCAAAAACTCTAGAAATGTTCACAATCCGATCAACGGGATGATGGAACTTTTTTTTTAGACAGCCCCAAGTCTTTTGTATGTGTTATGTTGAACCCATAATCTAGTAAAGATCATTCAGAGGATGATTACAACATCTACGTTGGAATAAATAGTTGCAAGAGGACGGTTGTAAAGAAGATATCAAAGAGAAAAGCTGACATCGATGCTACCTTGTTTTCCAAGTTGTCGAAGATAATGGTGTCATCTCTCTCTCTCTCTCTCTCTCTCTCTCTCTCTCTCTCTCTCTCTCTCTCTCTCTCTCTCTCTCTCTCTCTCTCTCTCTCTCAATTTCATACACATGTCCAGCCGAAGACCTGAAACCATACGGGTGACACACACATACACACACATGCAAGCATGCACAGGTTCATGCATACATACACACAGTTAATTCACACACACAAATCATGCACAGGTAGTACATGCACATGCACACACACACATGCTTACTTACACACAACACATACACAACACTCGTGCACTATTGGTTTTATTTTCTTTAACTTAATTCTTAATTTTGTTTTTCTTTTCCTTTTTTTGTTTACCTTATTTCTCACGTTTCTTTTACTTTTGTTTTTTTATTTGTTTTTATTTGGTTATTTTTGTTTTGTTTTTAATTATATTGTTTGACCTTTTTTTTATTATTTTAGTGACTTATTTCTTTTTGCTTTTGATTGAAGGTGACACACACATTTCATGTTAAAATACAAAACACACACACACACACACACACACACACACACACACACATATATATATATATATATATATATATATATATATATATATATATATATATATATATATATATATATATATATATATATATATATATATATATATATATATATATATATATAGCTTTTGAACACACATCTATGAGACCATGTTTCCTAAAAGTCAGGTTCACAAAACATAAAAGACAAGTATATATTCAATATACATAAGATTAGTTACACTCATTAGCACACATATGTTGATATAGAATCTTCAAATGTGTTTTCCATACATAAGATATATCAACACAGAGGACACCATTTTAGATTTCTATAGGTATAGCAAACTAGCATAATTCACATGACCAAAGCATGCATGACAAAGCTTTGCATCTGAGATAGTGTGAGAATCTTGTACTTCACATGTTGAATCATTCACAAATTTTGCATAGTCTATGAGCTTATATATCCCATGAAATAAAATGCCAGAAGCAATAATAACATTGGCATTCGACAAATCTTGAATTGTATATATGTCATCAATAAATGTGACAACCAAGCCGATCTTGGCTAATGTTGAAACTGGAAACACATTTTTCTTGATGCATGGCATAAACAAAGCATCTAACAATGTGAAAGAACTACCATTAGTAGTAGTCAAAATGATCTTACCAACTCCCATTAGAGGATAAGAGGAGTTAGCACATGTGACAATATTCCCTGCAGGGGCAGGCTAAAGTGAACTAAAGAAACTGCTTTGTGAGGTAGTATGTTTTGTTGCCCCACTATCAAAGTACCAAACATTTGAGTCTACCAAAGACATGCACTGCTAATGAGAAGATGGGTCATAGATCCAAACAGTATTAAATGCCCATTCTTCATCCTACACAAGATTACTAGACTCTGTTTTAGGTGTAGAAGCCTCTACAACAACCATTCTAGACTATTTCTTCTTTGCCTCTTTTTTAGCCAGTTTTGGAAAACTCTTTATGACATGATCATTTCCTTTAGATATTTGCAAAATATTTTCAGATTTTCTGTTTTCTTCACATCATTTTCTATGGAAAGGGTGTTGAGAATGCCCTAGACGAAGCGGCAATGTGCTCTAACACCAATTGTTGGAGTTTGATGTCTACAAAAGCACAAAACACAACAAGGAAAAAGAAAAATCTTGGAGTACAACACAAAACTAAATGAATTACCAAGTGAATGTACAAGAAAAACTAATCTGTTAGGATATATGCATACATGCAAGTAGGGGAGAAAAAAACCTCCTAAAAAGGCAAAAAAGTGCCCTGACAATCCTACGTGTGTTCACACGTATGACTACCGAAATATATCAACATTTCTCTCTATTTGTAAGTGTGTGTATGTCTATGTGACTAGATATCCCCTTTTTGCTTAGTGTTTGCTTTTCATATACTCCTCTTTCTTGTCAATTCCTTTGGCATATGTCATTTCACTTGAATTGACTTGCATTTACACGTGTATCTTAGTGGATATTAGTATATTTGAGCCTTGGTTATGCACCCCACCTTCCCACTCCTTGGTGCACATATTTTCCCAAGCCTTTATAATTTGTATGATGTTTTTCTCTTCCTTTGCTCTAAAATCCTTTCACCAAGATCTTGTCATATCCACTTCAATGATATGCAATTTTGTCTTGTAGCGATTTCATAGAAAACAAAATTTTAATGGTGTCTAAAAAAAAGGCTTTTGCACTTTATGTAACTTCTTCACTTTTGACATTGAATTCTCAAAAATGTACACATAAGGGAAGGTTCACATAAACCTTCAAGCCACTCTAAAAACCTTAAAACCTTTCAAAAGACCCTTTGAGACCTATAATTAACTTCACTAACAACACAATTATGAGCCTACATATTGTGCACTACCTGTTCCTTGGCCACATATGCACCCCCTATGCACCACTTTTCCAAGTTAGCACCATGACATGCTCCAGAGCATGATCTTGAAAAATATTCCTTTCCAAGAATTTCATAACCCTATTTTTGTTCTATGTAGATTTCATCTATAAAATCTATACAGAAAGAAGGAAATCTTCATATGCTTTGGCCATATCTAAGCCCTCTTTTGCAAAATAATGCAAATAACATGCATAATGTAGTCATCTTGACCACTAGAGAGAATATTTCCTCAAAATAGAATCCTTTTTTTTCTTAATCTATTTGCAACCAATTGTACTTTATATTTTGGAGCATCACTATTCAATGTGAATTTCAACTTATAAGTTCATTTACAAGGAAATTTTTCCCCATCACTTGACAAATCAACATCTTCCAACTACCATTCTTGCAAATGGAGTCTCACTTTTCATGGGACAATCTCACTTGATATGATCATCTATCTACATAGGCTCTCTATACTATCAACATAACAAAATACCGCCTTCACACAAGTCTATCATGTGGAAATACATTTCAAGATCATCTTGAAGGATGTTGATTAGGTACACTTGCATATTGTTCTTATGTAACACTTTTATCAACACTTCTTTGTGTAGAATTCTTGTGCATGCTAATGGGAGTACCAACATTCTCAAGCACCACTATTTACATGCGAAATGAGTTGTCTATGCATATTACTTTTGTTGAATCGGACATCTCTACTTATTGATCATTGATTGTGATTTATGATCCCATAACAATATGAAAATTTTCCATGAGTCCATATCCAAGAAATATGTATTTTCTAGAATTAGGATCAAGTTTTTACTAAAACCCTTGGGACATGTAGATATTTCACATCCAAATGCTCTAAGATGATTGTCGTGTGGTGGATTCCCTATCCATAGCACATATGCCACTTTCAATCATTTGGTAGTACTAAATGATAGATTAATCGCATGTAGATTGCTTCTTTCCAATATCCTTGAGGAAATTTTACATGTTTGTTAGTAGGAAGGCAAGAATTAGGGCACATTATTTTCCCATCCAAATGTATAGAATAATGGATAGGAAGTCATGGTAAATTCGTGATTGTAACTATTAGTTTAGTTAGAACAAATAGTGAAGGATATCTGTTAACCTTTGTAATTTATTTCACCTTTAGAAATGTGTACAAAGTAGAAGCCACTAGAAAATCCCATCCCCCTCACATCTAAGGAGACTTTGTCATTTTGCATAGGTCTCTTCTTGTAATTTTATCTTCCTTCTTCTTTTGCAATTTTTTCAGTTGAATGGTTTTGTGTTCACATATGCTTGAGGATTGTGAGTCCCATACTAGTTCTCTAAGCACTAGTTGATCATTTCCCTCTATTCTGGGAGTATTAGCTTGTTGCATGTTTCTATGAGTATGGTTGCCTATCCATCCATTTGAATGCAAATCAATCATAAATTATTTTGGATTTGAAGCATGCTACATTAATAAAGATCATCACGATATTTGCAATAATACCAAAGATGCCTATGTTTGGGTAAAAGAGCTCCAAGTTATAGCAAAATTACTACTTAGAGGTAGTTGGAGTGCGCAACTTTGGGGCAAAAGTAGTGTTGAAATTTCTTTTTTTGTTTGTGACAGTCCATCTTGTTTTCCATAGTTACTTATTGAGTTGTTCCTAATATTCTTAGAGATTGAAATTTGAAGTTTTGATCTCATACTACAAAATAAAACATCTTTTGGCAACATTTTTTGGGAGAACATCTATAAGAGGTGCTTGTGTGATGATAAGAAGTATTTTGGAAGCTCAAGGTAAGTGCTAAGAAGCATGTATTATTTTTGTAGCTCTATTTCGATGCAAGCTCGGCCCAAATTCAACCTAATATGGATTGAAATTGATTAGTAGAGGAGAAAGTGTTAAGTTGCTAAATAAGGTTTAAGGAGTTAATATTGCAATCATATGAAGAATTTACAAGCAAAACCGATTAATGCTTGATTAATTTCATGCAATTGAATGATTTTTGTGGGTGGGGAGCATTGAACGGGAGAACTAATATGATTTGGTGCTAGAAAAGATCCAATATGGCTGCATAGCTGTATTACAATGACATAATGACAAGGTAAAAGACAAGTAAGTTTTGAACGTGTGTGCACCATCAACTCGGCTACTAGAAAAGTTGATTGTAGCCTAAGGAAAAATTTCACTACGATATTAAATTGAGAAATGACGAACCAAATAGAGAAAAAAAAGAGCTATTAAGAAAAAAACAAAAGGAATGATAAGTGAACATGTATTTGCATCATAAGGTTGATATTTATGATTAAAAGTGCACATACAAGTCGGTTCTCTACATCACGGGTATGATGGGAGATTGTTACTAATGGGTTTATTGAACGAGGTACATGAGGATTTGGATGTACATGTTAATGTTATTATTTATAAATTTTTATATGAAAAACATAAAACACAAGACCAATGAAGAGGAAGGCATATGTGGGATTTTGCTGGTAATAATCACTCGGGCAAGGAGAGTTAGAGAGAGAGAGAGAGAGAGAGAGAGAGAGAGAGAGAAAGAGAGAGTAGTCGATGAAGCATCTAGCTATCAACAATGGCTAAACAACAACAACAACATAAGTAGGTAATTAGTAATTCTAAGCCTCAATTAATTGTATTTTGATTAAAAAAAAGCTAGTTAACAATTTATTCACTACCATAGTACATAAACCTAAGGTTCTAGTAAATTAAGTGCATTGGGATGAGAAGATAATTATGCACAAGTAGCCACTTGATCCATGGCCAAATGACTCCCCCTCTACAAGGGACACAAGTGAAAAGATAGTGGATCATAATCTACCACGGACACGATTTTAAGGACATAAATTGAGTTGATAAATGCACCAAAGTTGGGCATGGCCTCATACAAAATTATACCTTTTTAGGGGTCCATCACTCTAACACAAAAGAATCTTCAATCATTTATGCACCAATAAATCGTGACAAGCCATTGAAGAAAGAGAGGATATTAGAATTGAGGAAAAAAAAATGAGAGGAATCTTCAATCATTTATGCACCAATAAAGCCTGAGAAGCCAGTGAAGAAAGAGAGGGTATTTAAATTGAGGAGGGAAAAAAATTTTAGAGAATCTATGAATTGCAATAAAAGAGGGAAAGCATGCATAATTTCAACTCTTTTCGTGTCCTCAGCATGTTTTTGTCCCTAAGTGCAAATCGTGTGTGTCTCTTATAAAAATGGGGCAAGGAAAAGAGTGCATGTGTTCAGTATCTTGGCTTTGTCATTGGAGCGTGGCATTACCTTGGCAGATTGTTTCATTAAGAACTCACAAGTTCTTGCACTAAATGTGAAATTCGAAATGCCTACATGCATGGAGGCATGTGTGCAATGGAGCAAAATGAGTCAAAGAGGGAAAAATGAATGGGGGACAGCTTTAGTTGGTTGTAGAAGTTTGGAGACAGGTAGTTGAAGGGGGCATATCCATGTTGTTTGAGTGTGTAGAAGTGAAAAACTGGTTGCATGAATGCATAAGTTTGTGAATATGTGCTCAAAATTTTACATGAGCATACATGATTGAATGTTTAATCCACAAGTGTTGCACTGACGTGAATATGGCATAAAAGTTTGATTTAAGGAGCGACTAAACCACCAAGAGTGCAATTTCAAGGTCATAATTAGATGAGTAAATGCTTTACCAAAATTCAAAGTAAAATAAAATTATGTGAGTATAATTTTCTTACTTATTTGAGAACAAATAAAGTTTTAGGACACAAGTGTGACTTTTGGCCAAACAGGTAGCCAACAAGTATGACTAAAACCTTTGGAGATCGTAGATGTGGCTTTGGGGGATTGGCACTATACAAAATTTGTGATAGACTTCAAAGCATATGTATTGGAGCCAAAACTAATTATACAAGCCTTGAAGTCTAGTACAAGAAATTATCACCTCAACCAACCTAAGTGTGTTCACACACATCTTTGCCATAATCTATTTACATGTGCATACTTCATAACATCTCTTTATGGTGCACCAACTATTTATCTGTATGGCTACATTGGGATCCCTAGCTAAAAAATGATAAACATTACATTCTCAAGAACATTCAAAACAGTTTAAGGTCAAGGGCATTCTACGAGGCAAGTGTAAGAAGCATTGTTCTAAGTATAAAATATTAATTCACAACTCTTAGTCGAAGACTGAAACCCAATTGAATGCATCCATTATTTGGATCGTATCATGGGAATGAGCTAATGCATTTACATCCATGTTCTATTTAGATTAAATTATTATCCTCCTCAAGTGGCAAATCATCATTGTAACAAAGGGCACCCAAGTTATCCATCCATTTCAATGTCATTGAGCCCACTAGTTTAGCCACAACACACCTTGATCGACTTTAAGTTAACAAACAATATTGTGTGAAAAATCATCTTTCCTGGACTCATCTCCTTATTGTATGACATTATTAATGGACACTAAAATACATATACGAGTGAATGGGAAGGGAGAAAGACACGCAAGTGATCCATTGCAGTGAACAGATGTGTATGAATCATTGTATCAAATAATACACGTCAAAGTAACATAACAGATCATGTATTATCTGTTATGTATTGTCCATAACAGATAATTGTGCAAGGTAATGGACTAAATGGCTCTGGCATATCATTTGACCGTACTACTTCTATGTTACTATACTTTTTTGAGTTTAAACTAAACTTTGAAAGAGCTCTACCGTACTACTTCTATGTAACCTTGAGCAAAAGAGTTTGCTGGCCAACAGCTCTACCTACTTCTGGACATATTTGTACTTGAACGCCTTCGATGGCCGATGCAAATTGATCTATAAGTCAATGGGAAAGCGAGCTACATTTTTTCCTGCCTCTTACCATTTTTATCAGATCAATCTTCAAATATGACACTTGGCATCATCTCAGCAAAAAGTCAATTGCCTGGCGCTAACATGGATACATCTCAACCATGGGGAAGATATCTAGCAACCACGGCACGTAAAACTTTTAAGGCCTCAAATACTCTTAGAGATATCCTGCTCAGAAATCGACACCAATTGCCAATGATGCTCCAGGCATCCATCTTCACAATATCTAGACACACATGACAGCATTGTAGTGAGGATCAAACCTTTTGGTTACAGTCACCTGCTTTATTGGGAGGCCAACTCATCACTCATTGACAAGCCATAAGAGTCCGTACCTTTTTCAATTGCATCATTAGGGGCGTCCTTCATGACTGAAACCTCTCAAACACAATGAAAACCATTCCATTCATTCATCAGATGGCTATGTAATACATCACTCTCCAAGATTCTGATCGTACATCCAATGAGAAACACAAAATCCAAAAAGTCGCCACGGATTATGATTGGGTGCAAGTACATTCACATCGATTTTTTTTCTCTCGTTTCATGTTTAAGTATAAAAATGCCCAGTATTTACATATTCTCCTTTCACAGCCTCTTTAGAGATGGTGATCAGCCAATACAATCCACCAACACAAATCCCCGTAGTTCACATTAAAGGTCATACCAAATGAAATGTCACATCCCTGATTGGAAATGACAATCACGTTACCATTGAGCAACGGCAACCTAACAACATCCTCTACACAGAGGGATGAAAACGATCATTCAAACAGGTAATACATAACGACATACAAAACAAATCCAAAGTCTTCAAGTTTGAACCCCGGTATCCATATCACCTGGTAACATTTACTCCCAACTCTAAAAGAAGCCCATAGATAAGCAATTTACAAAACTCTGTAAGATATAAATGTGACGTTAGAAATCCTTTTTTTTATTGTTGTTACTGTTGTCTCATACCACAAATTCTGTGGAATATGTGAGGGCAGGAAAAATAATAACAATGAGCAATGCCAACTGAACAGGGCAAAGAAAGCATGTACATCATCTAGAGGGAGCTTGTTCTGTTGCAATGAGCAATGCATTCAGCAAAACCTGGACCATTGCATCATATACAACATTGCAATAATGCATACCATCTGATGTGCATTTAACTCCACAACCATTGCTTATCTCATTCAAATTTAAAAGCATGAGGGGTCCTTTTGGCTGCAAAACCTTACTGCTTCTCAACTGTTCGTCATATAATTTGCACAGCTTGTTTGTCAACTTTTCTCTTTTCTCTGCAGTGTTCAAAATAGGGCTGACAAGCTTGGGGACATTCATCCAAAACATCTGTGGTATGCCTGAATTGCTTGCAGTCCTTGCAGCAAATGTTCCTGATGGTAGAAGGTTAAAATATGAGGATATTGGAAATATAGAGTACACCACTCTCTGCAAGTCCAGCAAGCTTTCAAGGTAATCCGAGGCATTTGTCACATGAAGCATGTCCCAAAGACCATCCCCCATGATAAGTACATCAGGATAACTCCTGTTGTGCCTGAGTTTCACAATCAAGCTCGTAAGATTGCTTACATAAGGTGCCCATATGAAATCCAGTTTGATATTATGCCTTTGAATGGAGTAGTCACTGTGACGCTTGAACAAGTCCTCTCGGACAAACTCAGTTGAAAGAAGAATGTGATCAAGGAGGGCCAAAAGAAGAAGCCGAGCCTGTGAATCTCCAGCAATCATTATCCATGAACCCCTGAGTAACTGTGAAGTATCTGTTCTATTCACCTTCTGAAAACCACAAATTGCAGAAGAATTTTTATTCCACAACCATAATCGGTTGAGTACACATGGATCTGATAAGCTACGGTTAGAAACATTGTAATCTTCATCTTCACTATTGAAATTGTCATCTTTCCAAGCGATATCATGCAAAAGTGAGACACAGAGTGTTTGCCCACCAATACTTTTGGCAAAAGTCTCACGAATGCCTGAAATTGACCACTGTGATTTCAATGGTATAAGCAGAGAAGAGAATGAGGGGAAGTATGGTGCCACGTGTACAGAAACTGCTAATGTGATAAACAATGCCACACTGAAGAAGAGTAACCTGTTACGTGTGAGATGTAAACCTGCCATACCAAGTGGGAGAAAGACAACTATAAAGGCTGCAAGCAGCCCAAACTGAATGGCGAGGCCCATATCTAGTGGTTTGAGAGAATTTCTGGTGCACAATATACAGAATGTCGGTAAGACCTTTGCTTTATCAAATCAAAGGGCCCATCAAAAGATCTTAACTTGACTTGGCAAAATCGTATCCATTCAAGGAAATCCAAAGCACATTTCACTGCGGAACAAGCAAAAAATAGCGTTCTTCTTGATCCAGATATCGATTGAGAGAACATAACAACAAAAAAGAGGGAATCAGATTAAGGTATCACTTTTGTCTCACTCACCTATAATTGACGCATGTGAGTATATTAGTCTCGCATGGCCATGATGAAGCACGTCACTGGATAGAAGATCGTTGTCAAAGCCACGGCCTCCCATCTGGAACAATCAGCTTCATTTGCGATTGTTGGCAAATGATTACTGCCGTAGGGGATTGCCGTTTAAACCATCCCTCCCTTTAGAGTTCCAACAAATGTGAAAGAAACAATTTCCTTGGACACCGGAATTTTCATGTACTGATCTATCAATTATGGACCTGACATAACATAACTCTTCAATCGTTTCAGTGCACTTCACGCATCAACACCTGCAGAAAAACACAGAATCAACAAAAAATGCAGACTTCTTTAGAATAGGGTGCCTCGTACATTGAAATAGTAGTTTTTAAGAAACGGAAAGGAAAATTGCAATCCTGACATTGGTCACAGCGAGAGCAAACAAGAAAATAGGTGCATACCTGAAAAAGAGAAAGCAGACACAAGGCGCATGAAAACGTATTCGTATAACTTCGCTTTGCTTCGAAGAGCAGAGCTACGGTGGAATCCGAAACGCTAGCGCCGTAAGATATCGGTAGCCCATCGCTCTCTGCGCGCGATGGAGCCTGCCTTCAGGTCTGCATCTCCGTTTGATTTACCACTATAATTGTTCGAATAGAGAACAGATGGCTAGGAAAGTAGGAATGATAGTCGATACTCACGAAATGCATATTTTTTGCACGCTCTTATTAATGTATATACGACTTTATATAAGGAAAGTGCAATAATAGTCGCTTACCGAACCTGCATTTATTAAAAAAAAAAAGTGCAACAAAATAAATTTAAAAATACATTAAATAAGAAAAATAATTTTTTTTCCTCGAATTTTTTTACAATCAATAAGATTTATACGTTGAAATTTCTTTTCAATAAAAGGAAGTTTGGCCAAGGTCTACTGTTCCGGACTTTAATTAAAGAAAAGAAAGAGCAAATTACAAGTGAATGGGATAAGTGTCCTTGGGACCCTTCGTATCTCACAAAATCAAGGCCGATTTGTACGTTGAATCTTCGGTGTAAGACTCAAGAGTGTTATTATTACACCACATTCATTAGATTGATCATCTTGTTTTTGAAGTAAACTTTTGTTAGTATATTTGAGTAGTGATGTGTGTGAAGACACTTGAAATGTTATGGCACTTGTTTCCTATGAATGGGGTTTTTTCCTTTTTTTTTGTATACATGACAACAACCAGATGGGTTCTTATTATTGTCTATTCCACACATAGTAATACATTGTATGTTGTGCTCTTAAGTCTCTACTTCTTTCACGTTTTGTTTGTGTGTGTTCTTGCTCTGCAAACTCTAACCATTTGTATCAGAGCATATCATTGCTTCTCAACTCATATAGCTAGTAGACCCTTGCTCATTTTGTCACATCCCTACAGAACTTGGTGACCATTATCAAGGTGATACACACTACAAAAGATCTTGAAGAGTCCTGTGTAGCTCGAAATTTGATTTCAGCTTGTTTCCGAGCCCAAATGCACTATCAAAATAATTATGTAAGCAATTTTTCCATTGTGCGTTGGTCTTTGTTCCAGTTTTTGTTTGCTAGTACAAGCAGCCAAAAGTCTGCTACAAATGTGGCAGAATTACACAAAGTGTTTCTTTTCAACTTGTTTAAGAAAGGATCAATTTTTTGCATCGAGGTGTAATCACTAGCCATGGTTGAGAACAATGATGTATTTGCATGTTGGCTCTTGAGGATAAGTTGGATGCTTCCAACTACCCCTTCAACGCATACATGATGCACCATGTATTGGTTACAAAGGGACTATGGAATATTTTTTAGGATGTAAATAAGTCTTATTACAACTGCAAACGTTCCAAATGTAGTTGATGTAGATTGTGTGAGTATGTTGCAAGGTTTCGATTCTCATGCAATTGTTATTTCTAGTCCTATTGCAACTCCTATTTTGACTATGTCAAGTACACAACTAGGGAGAGCAAAATCAATGGGATGATAGAGATGCACAAGCGCATGCCTTGGTTGCTTTTTTTATCAATCTTGCCATTATACCTTATATTTGCTCATGCAAAGTAGGTAAAGGGTGCTTGGTGTTATATTCCAGAGATGTACATGCTTGGAGGAACGAGAAGTTCCTTGCTCGGGGGATAGCCAAGGCCAAAAGCCAGAGAGTTCATATGAGGTGCCTACTCATGATGGCTAGATGAGTAAAGGGGCCTTAGAGAGAACTCTAGATGGTGACTAGGCAAGGGCTATAAATAGGCTGGGAGGTGAGTCCCAGGCATGTCATTCTCCACTTTTCACATTTGGTATCAGAGCCTTAGGGAGAGAGAGACCTTGGGAAGGAGATGGAGAGATTCATTCAAACCTGGTGGCTCATTTTCATCTTCATGGTATGCTTGGAGCAGCGTTGGAGACCTATGCATCTCTCGTGACTACGCAGAAGCAAAAAAACAAAAAAAGACGGGTTTCGGAGGTGCCTTCTTCTGCGCACATGCATCAACAGGTAATAACTCTTCAAATCAAAAAAATAGAGGGCACCCGCCGCCTTGCAGAGCTCAAGGATCGAGCCCATGAGCTCCCCAACCCATCCAAATGGTGTATCCATTAAGCCATTGTAGCTTGATGATTCAAAAATCGCGCATTAATATATCATGATATATGTTGTTGCGTACACAAAATACAAGAAGAATACAAGAACATAAAGCAAAAAAAGATAGAGAAAAAGAAAGAGATAGATAGAGAGAGAGAGAGAAAATGAGAGAAAGGAATAGAGAGAGAAGAAAAGAAGAAAAGAAGGAAGAAGAAAGAGAGATCCATGAGAGAAGAAAAACAAAAAAAACAAAAGAGAAGGGATTAAAGAAAGAGAGAAAGAAAGTGAAGGAGGAAGAGAAAAGGATGAAAGAAGAGAAAGAGAGAAGAAGGATAAGATCCTAAGTGAGATAAAGTGAAGAATAGAGAGAGAATGAAAAGATTAGAAAGAGAGAGAAGAGTAAAAAAAGAGCAAGATTAGCATACCTACATTCACGAAAATGGACATACATACATTTTCATCATATTTTTTCTCTTAAATATATTCATTTGAATACCTCTCGCATCAAACTTTATAATTTTGCATTGTATTTTCTTCCAGTTTTATGAAATCAACATTGGAAGGTGCATGAAAGATAGTTTTTACATGAATTTATCTATGCACATCAAGTTACACTAACTTATGTTGATTCATAAAAGCATACGCAAAACTTGTTTGTGTGTTTTAGAATCTTTTACACGTATTGAAGGCAGAAAAAGACATTGTAATGAGGGCGTGTAGTGCCCAACAACACATTTTGGCAAAGTTTCTTATTTGCATGTTTCTGGAGTAAAGAAAGTGGTTTGCCAACCACTAAGCCGATGCCTATCATTGTAATTGTTATTATTATTTTGTTTTTAGGCTTCATTTTTCTGGCAAAATGCTATCGGAAATTTTGTAGCCACATGGCGTTATATGCCATGTGAGAACTAGAGTGATGCTGTGTTGTGTGAGAGAGGAAGTCTTATGTCTACATAGCTAAAAGCATATAAATTGATTGAAGTAGAGAAGAAGATGCATGAGTGAATGCATGTATACATAGACGATATGATTGCTAGAAAGTTGAAATGCATAATGCATTTTTTGTTTATAGAAGGTCACTTTTATGTATCACCATGGTGAGTTAGGTGAGCACGAGGTATGTGATAGAGGTATCATGCATAGGCTAATTGTGCCTTTAGAGAGTAAAGGACAAGGTATATACATCAAGAACAACTAAGACTTGTTTTTATCTAGTAACGCATGAGCACATAAAATGTTTTTCATGCAAGTCTATGTACTTGATATAGAGGTTTATCTCGAGTCCGCACAAGAGTGCTATGGTTATGATCATCAATACAAGTATTAAATTCTTGTATGTGATTGTTTTTTATGAAGTTAACGAATGTGCAAGAAGCACAATGAATAGAATGACGTCCATAGATATTCACTTTCACTAAAAGGTGGATACTATGTAAAGAGTTGATTTTTTCCATGAGACGAGTTGGATGATTATTTGGTTTGCATTGATCTAGATGATCATTATAGGCATGGATATGTCTCCATGTCATAATCCATCCAAGAAAATGAATGAGTATGTTTAATCATAAGGATTAACATGTCTCATCACTTTTAAGTTTAAAAAAATGATTGAGCAAATAGTTAGTAAGGTAGCAGTCTCATAGAGATTTGGATGCTACTCTTTGAGGGAATGCCCAAATTTATTGAAATTTGGAGGGCAAGTAGCTCCTAGCTTTTTCTTTAAGCTGACCAATTTTCAAGTAATTTGGAGCTTTTAGGTAGGTCAAATGACCTTTGCACTAAAAGTGTTGCTACTAGAGGTAGAGGCCTGAAACAAGTGACATAGTACTGTTACAAAGGGCATTTCTCTTAATTGGTACATCCAAATGGCATGATTTTTGCTGGAAATGAAAGATTGAGATATGCACTTTGGGCACACCGTTTTTCATTATTTTTAAAGATCCTTTGATAGATCAAAGAAGCTCTGCACATCAAAGTGCAGCCTCTGGAATTTATGAACTGATCAGAGACCATGTCATCTAGAGGTGATTGGTTTGTTACACTTATGTGTTCCTCGAGTAGCTTTGATGTGAACCTTTTCCCTATACATGGGCACTTTTTACTCTAGTGCTGGCTAGAGGTTTTTTCCCCATGTTATCACATACATGATTCACTCATATGTGGTGGTACTTTGTACTTAGGGATATTATTCAGCTCTTACTTCAATTTAGTTCATCGTCAATAGAGAGAGCTATTCCAGCCATCGTCTTCTCGTGTGTCTTGGTGCGTTTGTGCTCCTTGTGTGTGCTTCTCGTGGAAATTTCAGCACTCATTTCAGCTTTCATCGAAGTGAAGATTTGGTCACATTCTTGTTCCTTTGTGAAATGGCGGGCAGCAATGACTTGATTGGCATGCTTCAAGCTGAAGATAAGCTTGATGGGACCAACTATCCGATGTGGTCTTACATGATGAAGCATGTTCTTGTTGCAAAACAACTTTGGAACATAGTGGCTGATGTAGATCGAAGACTTGCAGGTGCTTCTACTTCACAGTCTACTGTCACAGATGGAGCTTCTTCTTCGAGTACAGTGGTTTCTCCTTCTCCACCTACACAGGAGCAGCTTAGATGGGATGGAAAAGATGCTCAAGCTCATGCTTTGATTGCGCTTTCAGTGAAGCATCATATAGTTCCACACATTCGGTCCTGTTCTACATCACGACAGGCAAGGGACACTCTTGCTTCTTTGTATGCCGTGCGTAATGAAGCATGTGTTGCATACTTGAGGATGCAACTTGAGGATGTATGTATGGCTGAAAATGAGTCGGTGGATGTGTATGTAACACGCATCAAGGACTTAAAAGAGCAATTGGCAAACATAGATGAGATTATTCCGGATGCATCACTCATTTCTACTTTGATGAAAGGATTACCGAAATCTTTTCAAAGCTTTGCTACTACACTCTGTTTGGTTGCAAAAGGAAATCCTAATATTTTGCAAGAAGAGCAATCTAAAGTGAATAGGAGTGGTTTGATTGAGGGAACACAAGCACTTGCTATCTCACAAAAGGGGAAAAACAAGTATGGTTCAACTTTGGGTTCATCAAAACCAAAGCCTCAAGCTTCCTCTTCCACTCATTCCTCTAATGATAGTGATTTGCAAAAGAAGAAGAGATGCAAATATTGTCGGAAGGCTGGTCATACTATTGATGAGTGTAGAAAGCTTGCTTAACACAATGAAAAGAAGAAGGAATCTGGCATGTCTATTGCTGAAAATTCAGCAAATGTAAAGAATGATGAAGCTAACATGGCTCAAGATTTTTGGGCATGTGTTGTTACATGTCATTATGATGCTTCTTTGCATTCTAAATGTATGGTTGTAAGTGAGGCTGATTCGGATTGGTTCTTTGATAGTGGTGCTTCAAAGCACATAACATCATACAAAAGATTTTTTGCCTCTTTGAAAGATGCACCCAAAGGAGGACATGTGGTGTGTGCAAACAATGCCTCTTATCCTATCATTAGAGTAGGAAAAAATGAGCTTACGGCTGCAAATTGAGGTGTGATTCTCTTGAAAAACGCATTGTATGTGCCCGGTATCAAGAAGAACTTAATTTCAGTTCCGTTGATTGCCAAAGCTGGACTTCATGTACACTTTGTTGATGATAAGTGTATGGTTCATGATTTCAGCAATGGCGATGTTATCGTGATGTCCTGTACGTTATGTAATGGTTTCTATCGCATGGATACATATAAGAGGGCTGCCTCAAATGCCTTGGTTGCTCATACTTCTTCCATGGCTGAAATGGAGCTTTGGCATGCTCGTTTTGGTCACTTGAACTTCAATAGTTTGCTTTACTTGCAAAAGAAGGACATGGTTATTGGTTTGCCTACACTTGAGTCCATTGAAAATCATGCATGTGAAGGTTGCATTCTTGGAAAAATACATCGTGCTTCTTTTCCAAAAGATAGTCATACACACACTACAAGAAAATTACAACTTGTTCATAGTGATGTATGTGGTCCCGTCAAGACTCCATCTTTTGGGAAGCATGTATATTTTGTTACCTTCATTGATGATGCTACTCCCCTTACATGGTTGTATCCTATGAAAGCAAAGAATGAGGTATTTTCTTGCTTCAAAGCATTTTTAGCTATGACTGAAAATTTTTCTTCACAAAAGCTTTTGACTCTATGCACGGATCATGGTGGTGAATACATGTCACATGAGTTTAATACTTTTCTTCGTGAAAAAGGTATTTCACACCAATGTACGGTGCCATATACACCTCAACAAAATGGTGTTGTCGAGCGTAAAAATAGAACTCTTCTTGAAATGGCACGATGTATGGTTAAAGGAAACATCTTCCTGATAAGTTTTGGATGGAAGCAGTCATGTGTGCAAATTATGTGTTGAATTGCTACCGTACAAAAGCATTGAGAGTCATCACTCCTTATGAGGCTTGGAATGGTCATAAGCCTATGATTAGTCATATGTGTCTGTTTGGTTGTTTGGCATATGCTCTTGTGCCATCACAACAACATCACAAACTTGACGACAAGGCAAAGAAATGTATATTTGTTGGTTATAGTGGTGAAAGTAAGGGATATCGTTTGTACCATCCATTGACGAACACAATTATTGTGAGTCGAGATGTGGTATTTGCTGAAAATTCAGTTTTCCCTCTCCTTGAATGCAAAAAACAGCCAACAGTTAGCTCACAAGATGTGTTCGATACACTCATGCCTTTGTTCCAAAATGGTGGACTTGACTATGGCCATGTAGACCAGCCAACTGAGGTTCAAATGGCTGAAAAATTCCAGCCAAATAGGGTTGAAAATGTAGAGAATTTCCAACCAAACGTGGTTGAAAAATTTCAGCCAAAAGTTGTAAAAACTGCTGGAAATTTTCAGCCACATATTGCTGAACATTTGCATCAAAATATGGCTGAAAATGAGCATGAAATTCAGCCCACGCATGATGTACATGTTGAAGATGTATTACATAATGAACACATGTCTATGAAGAGTGCACAATCTATGCCAAAGTGGCTGAAACAAGCTTTGTAGGACAGCAAATTGAGTGCACCTTTAGTTGGTAGAACAAGATCAAGCTCTCACCATGCATCAAGTAATTTTGTGGATTATTCTCTTATTGCTATAGCATGTAATGAAGAGCCACTTTCTTTTGAAGATGCATGTGACGATCCACAATGGATGAGTGCTATGCAATCAGAAATGGATTCCATACATAGGAATGGTACTTGAGAGTTATGTGAATTGCCAAAAGAAAAGAATGCCATTGATACAAAGTGGGTTTACAAGATTAAGAGAAAATCTGATGGTAGCATTGATCGCTACAAAGCTAGATTGGTTGCCAAAGGATATGCGCAACAATATGGCATTGACTATGAGGAAACCTTTGCACCTACTTCACGCATGACTACCATTCGTACCATGGTTGCATTGGCTTCCCATCAAGGTTGGAAAGTGCATCAATTGGACATAAAAACAACCTTCTTGAATGGTGATTTGCAAGAAGAGGTTTATGTGAAGCAACCTCCTGGATTTGCCATGGAAGAAAAAGAGCATATGGTTTGTCGCTTGCATAAAGCCTTGTATGGTCTCAAGCAAGCTCCACGTGCTTGGTATGACAAAATCCATAAGCACTTGATTGTTCTTGGCTTCACATGTAGTCCAATTGAAAGCACACTCTATGTACGCGAAAATGGGGCTGATCTCATAGTGCTTGTTCTTTATGTCGATGACATGCTCTTGACTGGGTCTTGTGATGCAAAACTTGACATTCTTATGGCTGATTTGCAGCATACTTTTGATGTAAGTTTCAAAAGGTTGGAGAATTTCATAGATTTTGGATGAGTAAAAATTAGTTAAAATTAAGATTTAATCTACTGCTGTTGGAAATTGTTTATGTAGGAGACATTGTTGAAAGGAAAAGACTTTTCACACGTTTTTTATGATTTTTTTTTTTGACATGGTGTGATCACCATGGGCTAGCTATGCCCTAGGTACTTTTTTATTGAGCATTGCTTTATGGTGACCATTATTAATAGGACAGAGGAGATTCTGTCGAAATTTTTCAGAATATATATAGTGTCATGAGAGCATGGAACAGGAGAACTTCGCTAGTTGTTCTCATATCATATAATTGGATTCATACAAGTTGTATAAATTCCAATCTATTGTCAGTTAATATTTCATACAAGTCACATGAGTTGAGTTGATTTATTAAATAGCTTATCAGTTCTCAACTCAAGATGAGTTGATGTTAGAGATAGTTATGAATGATAGAGTCATAGGAATGACTCTGTTCTTTCCATCGAGGGAAGGAAACACTTCAGGAACACTTCATGATTTCATTACATTATTTATGGTTGTGAGTACTCACCTATCTATTCTTGTATTTTTTTTAGAGAAGTGTTTGACTTTAATTTCATACACGCATCTATGTGGGGTATAAAGTTTGGTGGTATGGGACATCAAACTTTGTATTCTACCTAGGTGTAGGATAGATGGTATGGGAGAGAAGTCTCTGAGATTGTATTTTTTATATGATTTGGAGTTCATTTATGTGATCTTCTGGTATCATCTTATTATTAGATAACAGAGGGGCAATTGAGACAATCACTCTATATGTGATCGCAAACAAGGCAAGTCCGCAGCTTAGTAGCCTAGAAGCGGAAAGGCAAGGTTGGCACATAAGAACTATGAATAGGCAATTGCATTGAGAAGACATTTATAGAGTATGTACTACTTTATTTGATATGCCTGAGAATAGGCCATGGTTCATACATAGTGTGTATGAGGTGAGCTAGATGCTTAGCCTAGTGGGTTATGAGTGTGCACACATCTACTTACCATTTTTTCAATGTATTTGGTGGACTCATATTATGGTCCTCATTATATCTGGGAGTGCCAGATTATTACAGTAGTTTGCTTGAGACACCTCATTCCTAGTTAGGAATGATTTGATCATAGTGATGATCAGATGGTGATCAAAGATAAAGCAAGTTTCATCCACTTGGAACATCTTGCATGTTATTATTGAGAAGGCGACGGTAGTTCCACTCGTTGCTATACTTTCCTAACACGTCTTCACTTGACATGATGGATTTGATTCCAGTGAGTGGATTAGGATTTACTTTGTATGGAAAATATTTTGATCCATAGTTTGGATTATCATATATGATAGATCGAGATTTTGATCCATAATTTGTATATTATATATGACAGATCGAGATTTTGATCCAGAGTTTGGATTATCATATATGATAGATCGAGCTTTTGATCCATAGTTTGGATTAATATATATGACACATCGAGATCTTGGTCCATAATTTGGATCATTGGCAGATTGACATCTTGTTCCATAGTCTGGATCATTGATAGATTATCATCTTGGATTCACAGTTTGGATCGTGATGAGATTTTCTTGAGTTTTATTTCATTACAATGAGTAAATCAAGCAGATTTACTTGAGCTTAGAGATAAAACACTGCTTGGAAAAGATTTTCATTTATCTTTAGTTTTTTTTTTCCACAAAGAGTTGGGATATAGTCACATAGTTTTGAATGAGCATAGTATTTTTTTATCAGTCTAGTGGAGTAAGTGATTTTTCATGATTATACCATATGAAAAGCTGCCAGTGGGTATTTTAGGGAGACAAGGGCAAGTGAGAAAAGGGGAACAACAGACCCTAACCGCCTCACATGGAAGTGAGAGGCTCTTCCAAGAGGAGTTGCAAGAAGTGCAAACAACGCACACACACCCACGTCCATGAACAATGGCACCATGGCCAACGTCAAAAGGAACAAGGGAGGGCAATGCTCACACACAAGACAACCCCAAATGCCAAACCCACACACATGGATCAATGCCTAGCACACAAGGAGAAATGTGGAAGCCAAATGAACCTTCATTCCATTAGCATGGAGGCCAAGGCCATGGCCAAGGGACCTCCCTTTTACAAAATGAGCCCCTCCTTATATAAGAGAGGAGGAGGGATCCGTTGAGTACAAGTGGCCAAAGGCTTCATTAACTAAGATATTCTAAAAATGATAGGTAGTTGGGAAAAATCAAAAAGGGAATCTTCTTAGAGAGAGAGAGAGAGCTCTTGCACGTATCCAAAAGAGAGCTCTCATTTCTAAAATAAGGCAAGGACTAAAAAGAAGCCTTTTACAAAAAAGAAGGATAAGGTTGAGTTTTTATGTGTTTTCTCACAAAAGGAAGTAAGAGAGAGTTCCTATGAAGAACTTGTATACAAAAGGAAAAAATGGGAAATTTGAGAGACTGCCACACAAGGATTTGAGCCTCCAAGTATCCTTAGCTTCAAGGGAGGACTCCAAGTACTCCATAGCCTTCATAGCTTCATGGGTCCTTCATAACTTCAAGGTTCCAACACCCTGCCCCACCTAGTCTTTGTCGTCCTCGACAAAGCTGAGAAAAGGATCATACACAACTGAACTGGATCAATCTTGAGTCTTCAATTCTGAAAAGCTCTAGGTCTGCAAATCTTCCATTATGCAGTTTGCAGTCTTCAAGTCTCCATACTCTTCATTGATCTTTGAACCTGCACCACATCAATCTTCAATCTTCAAATCTGCAGCACTACAAGCCCTCAGTCCGTCCTTCGGGCTGCAAATCTTCGATCTTCAGAGTTGGGGGACACAATCCCCTTGGGGGGCAATCAGCCTAGCATGCATCCCATTGTGTCATCTTAAGTAGGATGGTTGAAGCTCTTGCAAGGAGCTCCAAAACCTGAAATGTCATAAAAAAAGGAGCAAGTAGACTGCATCTAATAATGAGATAAACATTCACTTCAAATTTAGTTTCCACTTCAAGGGCATCCTCCTCTTTTGCAAGACTTTTCTTCTAGAGAGAAGTCCTGAAAATATGATTGTTCCTGCAATCCAAAAAGTACAGCGAAAGAGCAAAGATCATCGCAAGAACCTATATATCCCTTATATCTTCATTCTTAAATATGCTATCCCCAAGTGAGTGTGAGACATATTGTATAGCCTGAATGTTGGGTTCATGGTGATTTTATGGTCCTGCCATCACTTAGACTATGCTCATATCAGCAAGATTAGCATGAGTATTATGTTTCCACAAAAGGATTAGACAATAGTGCAACATCATGGCTCCTATTATTCTACAAGCATTCATGAATTTCAAAACAGCTTATCCAGAGTTATGCCTGCAAAGCACAATAGCAAGTTATCTATAGGAGTTGAGAAGGATGAGTGCTAAAGTTCTGAGTGTGATGGCCTGCAATTGCAAAATAATGCTTGACATAAGCATTGTAAAACTAGGGAGTTACTTCACTCATTTTGTTGGGACTTTACACTTAATTTAGTTCAAAACAGGTCTGAAAAAATTTCACCCCCTATGGGCATGGTCACCTGCAACCATCTTTTAGAGAATACATGCTCATGTCATAAATAACATTTTGAAGTACAAGCATTATGCATCCATGTCCCATATATTTAACTCATTGTCATGAAGTAAAATGAGATGACCACTCCAATTAGATCAAAGCAAGTGTGAAAATGAGGTCAATCATGTACCCAACTATTCCAGAAACATCTAATTGAGGTACCAATAGTAATCCTGCAAACTTTTATAAGCAGAAACATTTATACAAGTACATAGCATAACTGTCACATAGGATTTAGACTCCTCAAGTTATGGAAGTAGAGGTTATGTCCATTTGTAATAAAATCTTCCAAGCAGTCGGGTCTTCAGGTGCTCCAAAGAGTATACCACACTACCACCAATCCTATCCGGAATCTTGTTCGTTGTGAGGTCGCCTACCTGCAACCTATCATAACGTGATCTTTAGAGTAGAAATATGGGACAAATCATGAGTCAATAGATGATTGGGTAATCAAACAAGGAGAATCAAATCATTAGAATCACCCCAACTCCTCAGATGTGAGGGAAGTGGACCACTGTATGCTCTGAAAACATCTTGCAAACATACAATATGACTGCATTTCAAAGAACACTACCTCAACAGAAAGCAATTGTACGAAGGGTTTCAAACAGAGTATCTGTTCATATTGGTTGTGATGACAAAAAGTAGAAAATAAAAAATTCCCATATGATGACATCATCTACCTTTCTACTAAACATACATAGCAGAGCATTGAACACACAAGACAATTATTCACTTCTATTTGTAGTAGCTTCCTTCAACGGGATCAGCAGAAAAAATCCCAACGACAAAGAGTCAACCATCCATCAGAAACTTGAACCTTAAGATTTGTAGTTCGACTTTCATTCAGATGCTCGTTTCCTCATCTATGTCCTTAAAACTCATATAGGTGTTACAGAACGCATTGAATCATGAGGTGGGGAAGTTTCAATGAGTGCCTTCTACAAATGTCCTTGAGTTTTCCATTGATTTAGAATGCATGATGCAGACATTAATTGGTAAGAACAACACATTATCTCAGATGTAAGCTACAATATTGCACATAGAACACTGCGAGGGCCATACATGGGGTGGGAATGTGATGAACCCTAAAGTCCTTATCAGAAGCAAGATGAAACTTCAGATTAACAACTAATATATTGCATTGGCAAACCTCCCAAAAGGGAACAACTCCTTCCTTCAAGGTATGGCAAGCATCTTTTGGTTTAGTGATATTTCCTGCAAAACAGGATTATACAAAACATACTCCAGAGTTCTTCCATTGAATGTGAAACAGCAAGCCCTGTAGATTATGTCAAACAAAATTCGTTGTCGAGCATAATAGATTGATTGTGGACACCTTCCATAAGGGGAAATCACAGCACTTAGCAGCATACCTGGAAAAATCCATCCCAAAATATCCCCTTGCTTTCCCCATTCACCGAAAACCTTTTCACAAGAAGACGTTTACCAAGGAGCTTTAAATACAACGAGAGTCTTCCGTGCAAGTTTCTAAAAATCGTGATCTCTTTATAGTCGTTGTAGTATAGTGGTGAGTATCCCCGCCTGTCACGCGGGAGACCCGGGTTCGATCCTCGGCAACGGCGCCAAATTTGGTGTCACTCTAGCACAATGGTGAGTACCAACGTGAGAAGATTCACCTCATAATTGTCAATCCGTGGAGACGTGAGGACTAGTATGAAGACTATTAAGTGAAGGCACAAGTGCGTGAGTGAGAAGCACACAAGCATGCACACACATACACACACGCACGCACACAAGGCAAGAACAAGGAGAGGAACAATGGAGTTCTTTGCATTAATCAAAAGGTCTCTTACATAAGCTCAATTCACAAACAATCTACCCCCAAAAATGAGCTCTCTAGCTCTTTTTATAGTTTTCTAACTAGCTTTGGTCTTGTCCAGACCTAGTGTCCGGCCTAGTTAAAAATTAGGTTCTAGAGTCTATTTGAGGGCTCAAACAGAGTCTAAAAATTATGAAAATTGATATGTCGCTAGTTCTAATACTCCTCAAGCTCGAGGACTCCTCGGCTTGCACAAAATGGAGTCTATTCTACCAAAAACGGGATTTACAATGTTTGTGTAGTGATTAAAATCACTTGAGTTGTAAATAATCCATGGGGAAAAAAATGATTTGGCCTTGTTGCCGTATTGTGCATGACTCCTCTGTTGCTTTGTATGCCAACACGCCCCCCTTCCTAGCGTCTGTCGCCCCTGACAGACCTTTGTTCTCTCCGGTGGTCGATATAGTATTGGATGACATTGGTGGCCAGTTCATGTTCTCCTATCCTTAAGCCTCTTGCTAGATCAGCTTCCAATGCATCCCAATTTATTGCACCAAGGGCCTCTGGTTGCGGGGTGGTGTAGTACTCAGAGTACATTGCCTGTTCACAAGCAAAAAGTTGGAGCAGATGTGTTGGCTTCGGTGCGAAAATCTCCGAGTGATACTCCCAGAAACCTGATCTGAACATTTCTTCAAAGGTCTGTTTGTAACATGCAGGGAGGTATTTGATGCGCGCATGCCAGGCGTAAGCCACACGAATACTGGGGGTGGTGCTCATGTCATACACCAAGTCATAATTTCCATTGCTGAACCCCGGGAGACGTACCTGTGGTGCGGCTGCATTTCTAAAAGTTTTCAGGACTACCTGCATCATATCTAAGATTTTAAGCATCATTTGCGCTGCTACATCTTGCATGGGCTTCAAGCACGGCATCCAGTGGCGAATGGTTCCCATCATATATGCTACCGACGGTGGTCCCTGTGGTGGCGCAATGTACGGGTAGTTCAGCCATTCCTTGCATTGCGCGTTGTTCTGTACCTTGATATTGAATGCCTTCCAAGACCTGCGGCGTGGGACTGGACCGTAGCATGGATTGTATAGGAGGTGTAAAGGCGCGTTGTTCCATGTGCGTAGCATTTCTGGATATGTCTCTAGAAGTTTCTGCCGCTAGGTGGGTTGATGAATTTTGCCTTTTTGCACCTCTGGAGGAAGGTCTTCGGGTTGAAATTGGGTCGCAAAGGTAGGAATCTGACCCGTGACTCTTTGTATTTCTGCATTATAATCAGCCAAGATAATATAATACGGCCTGTATTGGAGTTCAGATGAGAGGATCAGGCGTCTCGATGACAGGTTCTTGAAGTAAGCCGATTGTAGCACAGTTTCCTCTATGACCCTCATGGCCTGATTTTGCACTACTGTGCGCTCTTCGTGTGAACTCCCGATTTCCTCCACTTGACGTAGCCATGGGGGCCATGGTGCCTCGAATGTGTCCTGAGCTTCTTCTGTTTGTTGGCCTCCTGGGAATGGTTGTGGATCGTATTCTTCGTCAAACGTTTGTTCCACAGGAATTTGCACAACTTCTTCGTCCGTGGGAGCCTCTGGAGGGGAAGGTGGTCTCTCATATTGTAGTAGACGTGTTTGCAATTCAGTGACCTGTTTTTGGAGATCTTTTATGGCCTCTGCGTCTGTGAGAAGTGAAGCCGCGGAGGGGGTGGTTGGAGAGGCTGCTGTTGGTCCTTTTTGGTGTTTCTGCTTCAATTGTCCGAGTTCCTCCGATAGCTTATCATGTGCTTCAAGCAGCATGGCATAGTCTTCCAATATGATCTTGATATTATCGGGGGTCACTGCTTGAAACTTGGATGGGCTGATGGGTGCCCCCGGTGTGCTCTCAATAGCTGCCTCCAGGTTCTCTTGATTTTGTACTTGCAGACGTCGATTCTCTTCCTGAGCGGCCGCAAGATGGCGTTTGAGTAGAGCCATATTTCGTTGAAGCTTTGAGTTGCGTTCCAGCTGTGTCCGTAGGTGACCTTCTACCACCTATATCGCTTCCTGATCTGTGTTCTGTAACTGTACCTCCAATATGCCATGAGCTTCTTGGAGAGTTTGGAACTGTGTGTGGAGGCGAGCATTTTCCTCTTCTAGTGCCGCGAGGCGGTGCTGTAGTGTTTCTGAGTGCTCATGCAGGCGTTCATTCTGTTGCTGGAGCTGAATGTAATCTGTCCTTAAGTTTGATATACAAGCAAGCATGGTGTCCAATGCACTTCCTATAGATGAGTGGGTGGTGTTTACAGTGGGAGATGCATGGGAAGGGAATTGGGGATGGGGAAGAGTGAATGATGTGTCTATTGAAGTCGTGTGTGTGAGTGAAATTGGTGGAGGGGGAATGGGAGGAGGTGGAATCATGGGGGGAGGTGCCGTGGGTGGTGAAATGTCCATACCTTCAGGAGTGGGTGCGAGTGTGGGGTCTGCCATATACATTGGGATGGTAGGTGGTGTGTGTGTGGAAGTGGTGAATAGATGCGAAGTGGGGTGGGGAGCTGAAAAGAAAGGAAATGGTTGAGACCCTGGTTGAAAAGTTCTAGCAAGGAGGTCATGGAGGGATTGTAGAAATGGAGAGAGAGAGGTTGGGGGTTGAGGTCGTAAATTTGAGGAGGGCGCGAAGGGTTGCGTGGTAGCAGGGAAACCCATGAATGTGGATCTAGGGTCAGGATGACCTATGGATGAGGGCATGGGGGATGGTTGCCCTAGGGCAGGCTCTAGGAGCGGTTCGGTGGATTGTGTAGTGATGGGGGTTGCTTCAAAGATTGGGTTATCAGTGGTAGAGAATAGGGTGGAACTAGAGATGGGAGTACAGAAGATGAAGGTTGGTTCGGTGGGTTGAGTGGTCGAGGTGATTTCCACTGTTTCTGCTCTAGGGGGCGAGGGTGGGGGTGTGGGTGGTTGTGGCTCTGTGGACTCCTCATGGGTGACTGGGTGCTCTTGGCTAGCCGTTTCGGTTGCTTGGGAGGTTGTCCTGATAGGTTCAGATGTAATAGTTGGCTCTTCTGCAGTTGTAATGGGAATCTGGATATTCTTACCTGAGCGTGGTCGTGTCTGGAACCTTCGTGGATCATATTGAACTGGAGACCTCCGAATGGTAGTGCGCACTGCTTCCACTACCCCATATGTTTCTGCCATCAATAAGAGACCTTCCCTATACTCTGAGTCAACTCCTGCTTCTTCCAACAACTGAGTCATGAGTACTCTGCTACTCTGTTCAGTGAGTAGTTGTTGCGATCGCACTCTTTCCATAATCTGATACAGCCTTCGGAGTTCTGCTGTATAGGATGGGGCTTCAGTGGTCTCCTCTTCATATGCTCCTTCTTCTTCTAGGTGTCCTTGTTGTTGACCTTGCTGAGCGTCACTCCAATGTACATGTCGACCGTCTGTAGACTTTCTTCTTCTTCGTGAGGATGTGCCTTGTTCCTCTGCATCTGAATAAAACTCCACATCAGAGAATTGTGTACTTTGTAGGAATGCTTCGAAGTCCTGGGGGTCCATTCCTTCAGCATCTCCAGTGGCAGCAAATTCGAATTCAGGTGGAACAGGAGGAGCCGATGGGGTAGCTTGTGTCGTAGTTTCAGATCCCGACCTGGGTATCCTAATGGTAAAGGGAGGTACAGTGGTCTCCCTTCGTGGCGATACCTCAGGAGTAGTCAGAACTTCCCTTGTCTGGACACAAGGGATCGCACCCCTCATGCGCTTGGATTGATGTGTGGACGTCTTGAGCTTCTTAAACATTTGTAATTGTGCCCAAGTTAAGGCACGTTCAATGGGAACATCGTATGCTAGGCACCGGTAAATAATGCGTGTGATTGCAGCATCCGTTCACCACTAATTTCCTAGAAGACCATTTGTTTGCTTCATACAATTGATCTATAATCCATACCGGTAGCTTAATGGGTAACGCACCTGCTTCCGCTAAGTAGAGAGCGAACCAGATTCTCTTGTGTGGTTGTGTGAAGCGGTCTTGGCCGGGAAAGGCGAAATGTTGCATGCACATGCGGAGAGGGATGGACACGTTTGGTGTGAGTGCTGCCATGTCTTTAAGCTTCAATAGTTTCCTATCCTTCATGTTAGTGGGAACAAGAGCATCCTTTTCAGAGGGTACATGCGTGCCGTGCATATTCAAAGCGTCGCTTACCAACTCCACCGTAAGTTCAAACCTCTTCAACTCGTTGTTGCCCAGCAAGGAGGGAAGAACAAATGATCCGGGTTTGTCCTTTTCTTCATTAGCTTGTAATGTGGAGACCAAATAGTAACATCGGAGGAGATCTAGTTTAGGTAGTGGGGCTTCAAAGTATTCTGCCAGCCCTGCTCGTTGCCATATGGTCTGGAGATCCTCGGTGTTCTGTAAAGTCTCGAACTCCTTGGAGAAAAATTGGAATCGAACCCATGATCTGTCATACTCGCACTTAGACTCCCATATATACTTGGCCTCTCCTAATGGACCTGGCATGCCATTGAACCAATGAGAATTGGCATGGACTCTTTCTGTGATCCCTGTGGGTGGATCCGGCACCGGGATTTGCTGAAGGTGCTGCAGCTCCACTGGTCGTTCAGTTGGTGGCACATCCACAAGTAGACTATCCACATCAATTCCTGCAGTAAGTATCCCTACTTGTGAGCCCGAACCTGTCGCTTCTGCCATTTTACTTCTTGCCTTCTGATTCTGTGAGAATATAGAATCATGTGTTAACATCGTAATGGACAGAATAAATCCGTTGTTGTCCCCGTTACAACATTAACATGAGGTAGATGGTGAGTTAGTGGTTAGTAAGTGCACGAAGACAGTGTGTGTAGTTAATGCTTGGGTATTCCTAGGAGACTAATGCAGTTAGTAAGTGGGGGTGAATTTACAAATTGGGGTCGGGGGGTTTATTACAGGTCTTAAGCTGCCAAATGCAGTGGATGGGTTTTTCTCTTGGTTTCGTAGAGACGCTAGAGAACATTATAGGTGTATCAGCTTGAACATCAGGCCTTTTAGGGACCCATTTACAAATGATTCTGTTCGTGCTCATGGGCCTTGGTGTGTTCGTGAGTGTTGAAAACGAGTGGATGCCGGTTGTGCGAGTGAATGGGTTACGCTGTATAGGTTGTGGCTTCGGCGTAGCTATTTGCGCCCGCAAGCAAGCCTTAGGCACCCAAATTTGTCTTGATTGTGGGCTAGCCTTCATCAACTTCTTGGGCACCCAAATAGATTTCACGTTAGCAGAAGAATTTCCGAAAGACTTCTTATTAGTGTCGTGTTGTTGGTTACTAATAAGAGGCTTTGCCCGTGTGGTTGGCTTGAGTGCAACCGGGTGTTCGCCTTTCCGCACCCACACTTGTTTCACTTGCTGGGACATTTTGTTGCGCAGGTACTTTGGATCCCGGACATAGGTAGTACTCTGCTTCTTCTGCCTTTGATCCACCTTTGGTTGTTGCCTCCTTCTGGCCTTTGGAAAAGAAGGGAGTTCCTTTGCATCCCTGACTCCTTTTTTGCGAATATCATTCCTCTGCAACACATAGTTTTGGACAAGAACAACATGGTCATCTTCATGTGTATTCCTGGAAGGACCAGGAGTCTGTGCCTTTCCTAGTTCCTTGAGTGCTCCATTATCTAACTCTACTGTTATTCGACTATGATTGACCCAAACCTGAAGAAGTCCACTTCTTAAGTTTAAGTTGACTGCTTGGTCATAGATCCAATCTTGACCCAAGACAAGAGGTTCAGTGAGATCCTCGTCTTGACACACTAGTACTTTAACTGTTATAGCCTCATCATGAATATAGAGGGGAAGTTCCACCTCGCCCATGCAAGGGGTTTCCACGCCTCCCAATCCTATGAGATACGCTTCCACAGGATTGACAGTTAACTGCAACTCTTGACAGTAAGACAATTTAACAGCACTAGTGGCTGCACCTGAGTCAATCAAGGCTCTTACGGTCCTTGCACTCTTTCCTTGTCCTATATCTAGGGTTATGAAAGGACGTCGATCAATTATCCTATGCGAGCTTGTTCCTGCGACTTCACACATGGCCATAGGATATCCTTGATCTGCATAGTCATTCGTTCTAGTCTGATCTCGGCCTTGCCTTCGTAACTTCATCCTTCTGATGCGTTCTAAAGCTTTTGCTTGAGCTTCTTCTCGAATTCGCTTTTCTTCCTCTTTGCGTTTCTTAGCAGTGTTGAGTCGGCTGAGCATTTCCTCCGTGAGGGGTTCCTGATACAACTTGACTCTGCAACCGCTAATATAGTTTGGGAGAATATCACCCTCTAACGTGGCTAATTGTACTGCTCCACTCGTGGAGATCCTATTGATAATCATAGGTCCGTAGCCTCTCTTTTCTAGCTTCCTTGCGTGTTGTTTCAGTGTATAGACTAAAACTAGATCTCCTGCTTTCAAGCCCTTATCCTTCACATGGGCATCGAAATATGCCTTCTGTCTCTTCTTGGCTGCATATATTCCTGCAGCGGCTCTCAGTCTTGTTTCCCCTAATCGTTCAAGGTCAAAGATCCTAGAGGAGAGCTCATGACCTGTCCATTCGTGTTCTTGTGCTACTTTCAACGTAGGAATCAGGAAATCCAAGGGTAGCACAGCGTTTTGGCCGAATACCATCTGAAAGGGGGTGGCTTGGAGTACCGTTTTGTAGGCAACTCGGTATGCCCAAACAGCATGGTGTAGCTGTTTGTCCCAATCAGAGCATTTAGTGTTCACTAATTTCGTCAGTACATTGCATAAGATCTTATTAGTGCTCTCAGCTTGTCCATTAGCTTGAGGGTGATAGGGGGCAGACTTCTTGTGTATTACCAAGAATTCTTGGAGTAGATTTTCAATCACTTCATTTAAGAAATGAGTGCCTCTATCACTTACAAGCTCTATAGGTAGCCCGTATCTTGTGAATACATTCTCAAACAAGAATTTGGCAGTTGTTTGAGCATCGTTCTTTGTCGTAGCCTTTACCTCTACCCACTTGGTGAGATAATCTGTTGCAACAATGATGTATTCCGCATGAGAACCTTTAGCTGGGGGATTAATAGGACCTACGAAGTCTATTCCCCACTTAGAGAATGCACGTCCACCCATCATAGGTTTCAGTGGCATCTCATCTTTGCGTATAGGATACTGAGTCCTCTGACAGACATCACACCGTTTCACATAGGTATGTGCATCCATGTGAAGGGTAGGCCACCAGAAACCCGCAAATAGTATTGCCTTGATCACCCGATCCGGTCCAAAGTGTCCTCCTGCTACACCTTGGTGAGCAGTTTCTAAGATCTTAAGATATTCACTTTCATGGACACATAGCCTCAGGTAACCATCTTTACCACGCTTGTATAGATTATCACCAATGAGTGAGTAATCCAGGGCTTCTTGTTCTAAACTCCTTTTCCTAGCCAGAGTCATGTCTGGAGGGAATGCTTTCGTCCTTAGGAAGGATACTAGTGGTTCACTCCAATCTGGCACAATGGATACTTGATAAAGAGTGGCGTGTTCCACAGGTGGCTTAGTGCAACAGATTGGGCATTCCTTGCACAACTTTTGGACATCCGCTTCCATAGTCGGCCAATGCACTCCTAGTCTTCTTAGTATCTGTAAAGTTCGTTGCTTTGAATGGTGTTGCTCTAGTGCACCTACATGTGCTAATTGCAACCATTTAGCGTACTCATCCTCTTCTACGCAGCAAGCCAAGATCCCTTGATCTGTGTGCTTGTACATACTTCCTGCCATGATGTGGTACTTTTGGGCTTTTACAACCTCTCTATTCCGTGTGTTTACCATTGGATGGTTAGGCCCGTATGTCAATACTGGTACCAATGGCTTAGCCCACTGCGGTACAACTTCCAAATTAAACAAGTAAGCATCAGGAAGGTCATCTGACACTCCTTGTGGGGCTTCTCCCGATGTGAGCCTAGAGAGGTGATCTGCTCTCAAGTGAGTCCTCCCTTTCCTTACCACAACCTCAAAATCATATTCCATTAGCAAGAGAAACCATCTCACTAATCTTCCTGTATTGCAAGGCTTGTTTACGAGGTATAGCAATGCTTGATGATCCGTAAAAAATTTAAACTTATTTTGCAAGAAAATAGTGTCTAAATTTCTTAACTGCATATACCATGCCTAAACCTTCTCTCTCCGTAGTGGTGTAATTTCGTTCAGCCGCATTCAACTGTCTACTGGCATAGGCAATTGGAAGGTCCATATTACCTTCACCAGTAGGTTGTGCAAGTACACATCCAATAGCATAATTGGATGCATCCACGTGAACATGGAATGGCTTATTCCAATCTGGTGTGGTCAAGATTGGTGCTGAACATAATCTTCGTTTAAGCTCTTGGAAGGAATTCTCACATTCATCCGTCCACTCAAAGTTAGTCAGAAGCCCGTACATGGGCTTTGCAATGACAGCATACATGTGTATAAATCGTCGGTAATAACCACAATGCCCCATGAAAGCTTGTACTTCCTTGACATTCTTTGGCCTAGGTAGCTCTGCTATGGCTCTCACTTTTTCTTCGTCGGTAGATATGCCATTCCTTGACACTATGTGTCCTAGAATCTTGCCTTGCCTGACCATAAAAACGCACTTTTCTAGGTTCAGGTAGACTTGATATTCTCTACATTTGTCAAAGATTTGTCTGAGTTCAGGGATATGGGTTTGTCTAATGTTGGAATGAGCACAAAGATCATCAACGTAGACTTCTAAACTCTTCCTCAGGAACTCCTTAAACACATGGCACATCAGCCTCTGGAAGGTAGCTGGTGCATTGGTAAGCCCAAATGGCATTACTCTAAAAGCAAAAATGCCCCATTCTGTGGCAAAGGCTCTCTTATGTTGATCCTCTGGAGCTATGGCTACTTGATTGTAGCCCGAAAATCCATCAAGGAAGCTGTACACTTCCTTGCCTGCCACTCTTTCTAAGAGATGTTCTGTGATGGGAAGCGGATAGTTATCTCGAATTGTGGCTGCATTAACCTTTTTCAAGTTAATGCACACACGCAGCTTGCCATTCTTCTTGGGCACCACTATGATGGGGGATACCCATTCAGTGTGCTCAATTTCATAGATAAATCCAGCTTCAACCAATCTATCTATCTCTTCTTTGATCTTAGCAGCGTAATTATCGTTATAAGTATAGGGCTTTTGCTTAGAGGGTTTAGCATCTGAGGTCATGGGGATAGTGTGTGAGCATATATCGGGGTCAACACCTTTCAAATCCTTGTAACTCCAAGCGAATACATCTCTGTATTCTCTTAGCAAGGCTATCAACGCATGCTCTTCTTCCTCTGTTAGGTCATGGCCTATGTACGTGCATCTCTCCTCTCCTTCTTCTAGGGCCACTACTATTTTCTTGGTGGTTTCTTTGTTATCATAGGCCTCTCCTGATTGTGCCTCTCGTTTAGGCATTCTTATCATGACTCTCCTGTCATCTATCTCATACTTCTTAAAATTTTCTGGGACCTCAAACAAAGGTTCTTCCTCTTCTGGTGAGGCTTCTCTCTTTTTTCGTTTCTTTCCTTCTTCCTTCGGGGTCACATGTGTTGCTAATCTTACATCATTTGTAACCTCTCCATGCCTCTGGGGTTGAAATTCTACTTCATGGAAGTATTCTTCATCTGATGCAAATGGTGGGTCCATAATGATTGACTCTAGATCGGAGTCACTTGCATCCTCAAATGCATCAGGGCTAGGTTCGCATTCTTCTAGAACTGCCTCTCCCATGATTGGCTCTATGGAGAAGACTGAAATGTCATAGCCATCCTCATCACAGTGAGGTGTCCATTGTTCTTCATTGATGGCTACGTCCATTGTTGCTAAAATTTCTGCCCAACCGTGAGGTTCAAATTCTTCGTCTGGAAAAACTACAGGTGCATAGGCTGGGTCTTGGATTGATCTATGGGTTTCTTTCGCACCTACCTCTCTGGCTTTCTCTCTCTTCTCTTCTTCTACTGCTACCTTGCACATCCATAAGTGAGTGTCTTCATGCATCCATGAGGATCCAGACCCTATGGAATGCACCGATTCTGTATCATCTTTGGCTCTATGGATGGGATTCCATTGGATAGGAGGGACATCTCTATGAGAATAATCCTTGAGATTGACTTTGGTCGTAACACCCAAGTGTTGCAAATACAAGGAGTTGGTTCCCCAATCCTGTACCACTTGCAACTGTTGCATAAATGGTCTTCCCAAAATCATCTCATAGGCATGATTTTTGCTGAAGTCACATATGGCAAATGTATGCTCAAACTCGACACCACAAGTGGTGAGAGTTATTCCTTCTAGCAATCCTAGGGGTCTCTCTATGTGACCATCGACCATCTGCAATTTCATTCTCGTTGGCCTGAGTGCCGGCTTGCCCCAACGCTTCCATAGGGAAGTAGTGGCAATTGCAACTCCTGCACCTGAGTCCAAAATTGCCTTGGTGGTGTACTCCTGGTAGGTGATGGGAAGATAGGTGTTCCCTTCTTCACCTTCACACATATCTCCTATCTTATCCAAGGGAATTTCTGGCACTGTCCTATGGGATCCTACCTGGGAACGAGGTTTTGCTATCTCTGGTACTTGTTTGGCTACATGTTTCCATAATTCAGGTCTAACCCTGAGTAGCTCTTCTAACTTGAGATTGCACTGCACGTTAGTGTTCTTCACTACCTCTGTGTTCCTAGGTATGACTGAATCTTCGTTTCTTACCATGACTGTAGGTGCTCTCATACAGGTGGACTTTGCTTCCCATGGTCCTGTGACGTGGGGTAACTCTTGTATGGAATTAGATTCAAAGTCCAATCTCTCGTGAGATTGAGTATTCTCATGTTCCCCGTAAATAGATGGGATGTCTTGTGGGAATTGGTCGTGTGCATCATCCACAAGTTCAAAGGGAGGGGCGACTTCACTTTCGTTATCCCATTTGTCTTCTTGAATCTCTCGTAGGAAGTCTCGTGCAAACCGATTCATAGAAGAAGAAGTGTCTGGCTCCGTAGAATTAGGCGCATAAGCAACCTGGGAAGGAGGGCTTATTCTATCGTTGGCTCTCTCCTCGTTCTCATAGATGGCTGGAGCACAAGCTTCCTGGGGAGGGTTACTTATTCTATTACTTTTCCGAACAGGCTCATACGCTCCCTGAGAAGGAATGTAGGCAACCTGTGGAGGTACGCAAGCTTTCGAGGGAGGTTCATGTGCCTTTTGGGGGGGAAGATAAGCTTCTTGAGGAGGCACATGGGCTTCCTGAAGAGGCTTGCTTACCCGTTCTCTTGCCCTTTCCTTTCTTTGAGGGGCAGGTTCCTTTTCTGATTGTGCAATTAGCCTCTCTATTCTTTCTAAGGAGGGGAAGTTGTCTGGTTTAGTGGAATTGGCCACATAAACTTCCGATGGGGGATGGTTCATGTTTTTGCTTGCTTTATCTTTTTCTTGATTTTTTTCTTCCTTGGCAGATCTTGCAATTATTCCCTCTAACTTCTCTAGGAATCCATCCAAGTGTAATTGCATCTTGGCTGAGCCCGAGTAATTGAAAAGGCGACTGGCTTCAAACATAGTCTGAGCCAATGCGACCATTTTCGCGCACAGCTTGGTTCTTTCTATCTCTAGGTCAGCTCTAGGATAGCACTTGTCATGATCCGTGACGTTTGGCCCTTCTTGGATTCTGGCCTGATATGCTTTAAGCATCATGTCTATGTCTTCAAGAGTGGGATCAGCTAATAATGATCCTGTTTGGGGTGGTGGGTGGGTTACGTGGGGTGTCTTAGAGGGTGGAGGGATGGAGGGTGATGGGGATGGTAGTGGTGGGAATGTGTGAGAGTGCGGTTGAGATGTGATCTCTATGATTTTAGCCTTGGTTTCTCGTAGACTTTCCTCAAGTTCACTCATCTTCTTTGCCCATTGCCTTTTCATGCGTTCGCGGCTATCTCTCCAAGCTCTTGTTCTCTTTTTATTTTGGCTCTCAGTATCGCTAGCGTCTAGGCTCTTTTCCTTGCCTACCCCTTGGTTTTGCTGCACTGCTTGAGTTCTCGTGACTACCTGTACGAGTGTAGTAGAAGTAACACTTCCGCTGGAATCTACCACTAACTCAATAACATTGATAGGCGTGATTTTTGGCATATTATTGGGGTTCTTTGGGCAATCTCGTAAGAGATGCTCTTTTCCACAATCTTGGCAGAAGCCTTGGATCGTCACTGACTGGTTTTGTGTAAGTGGAGGTAAGGGGCAATCACGAATGAGGTGATCTCCTTGGCATCTGTAGCACGGTCCTCTTGGGAATGGAGGTCTTACTTGCCTAGGTTGAGGCCTAGGGTTGGGGTTTGCATACATGACGTTCGTGTAATCTGACTCCCAACTAGGTTCGTTTGTCTCTTCGCTATAATAGGACTCACCATGCTCAGGAGACTACATGTAGTAGGCCTGGGGGCTATCAACATGTGTAGAAACAAAGCTATGGTCACTCGGGTCACTTTCAGAAAGCAAGGATGTTACAGGGACTATAGCTCTATTCAGGTTCTCTTCTGCAGCAGTATACTTTACCGGAATCACATTAGCTGGGGCTGGGGGTTGTTGTGCTAGCACAGGCTGAGGCCTTTGTTGGTTTTGATATTGAGGTTGGAAATTTTGTTGTGGCCTGCCATATGGTTGTGGAGGGTACAGGTTCTGGTATCTTCCCTGCTGAGGGTATGGCTGAGGGTGGGGTTGCCTAACTACGTGCTTGTTGTATGGGCAATCTTGTGCGGTGTGATTGGTGTATCTCCGTTCTATGGTGCAGTACTAGCTACTAGGATTTACTTGGGGCTGAGCCATAATGGGGCAGACATTCGCCATGTGGTCACCACCACAAGTGTAGCACCTTTTCACAGGGGCAAACCTTGGGATTTGTTTACTAGTTACCCCTAATTTCTGAGCTACTTTCTCTGCAAGTTCCTCAATTGATGTGGATTGCGTGGAAGAGTGACTAGATGCACTATCTGAATCTTTGTAGATTTTGGAAAGCTCTAGTTCTTCCCCTAGGTTATCTTCAATGTCAATGCACATGCGTACACACTCTTCTATAGTCCTAGGGTCTTTCAGATACACATAGGATCTCAATTTCGTACTCAGCAATCCATCAAGGAATAAGGCTACTTGTTTGGCAGATGTGGGTAGCTCCGAAACAGGACATCTTTCAAGGTATTGCCTAAATCTTCTTCCTGCAAGTCTCACAGTCTCTTGAGGGGTTTGCTTGAAGCTGTGAATCAGTGAGGAGGTATTGTGTCTTATGCCACTCTTGGAGAATTCAATAATAAATGCTTCTAGGAGTTGGTCTATGCTCCTGAACTGGCGCTCATCCAATGGTTGAAACCATGTAAGTGCTGTGTTCCTAAGGGTTAGACCGAAGGCATTGTACTGCGTGAATAGATCCTCCACTTGTTCAGCTCTCAAGACTTGCTTGAACTCCGCCACATGATCATAGGGATCTCCTGTGCCATCAAAGTAATTCTTCATGGACTTAACTAGCTGAGTCGGTCTCAGAGTTCTTGCGTGCTCTCTAGGTCTTGGCAGAGGGAATCCATCCACATTTCTTTGGTTCCTGTGAGCTCTAAGCACCTCAGGTTCTACCCTATTCGTCTCCGTCCTCGTTCTTTCTCTGCCCACTGGATTGGCAAAGCTTACTTCTGGTCTATCTCTACTTCTGTCTCTTTGCATTCCATGAGCTTGGGATGTTCCAACTCCAGGGTGACCATAGGATACATTCGATCTTGGTTGAGGGAAAATGAATTCACCCTTCCAAGTGTAAGCATGCCTATCATTTTCTGTCACCACAAAGATCCTTTCCGAAGTGTGATCTAAGTAGGTCACTCTACCTGGGCTATCCGGATCCTTAAACTCATAGATCATGATAGTTTCTATATCAGTTGGCTGATTAGATTTATACCTCCAGAAGGCTTCGTCAGTTTCTCGATTGAGGAGCAACTCTATGCTCTTGTTGTCTTGGGGAACCCACTCAGGTGTGATAATCCTAGTGAGAACAGATTTGCCTCGGGGTGTTCTAGGTTCTACTCCCATGTTTCCTTGTTCCAAGTCACCTAAGTCCGCTTCTGAGATTACATTTCCAAATTCATCTGTCCTATCTGGGTGACTGGTGACTACGTATATGGTTCCTTCTTTGTCCAGGTATGCACCGTTTTCAAACTTGACAGCTGGGTGCTCTAGTCCTATGGATTGGTCAGGGTTTTTAATCTGGACCACGGATCTTCCTAGGCCGTCCTCATAGATGCTAGCACCTAATCGGTTGGTCCTAATGTATTCCAACTGTGTTTTGTAAGGGCCTTCTACCCTGTACAAGTATGGCACACCTGAACTCCCCGTAGGTCTGTCCATGCCTTGAGACATCTCTGACTCACTGGTCTCAGAGCTAGGGTAGTACGAGTGGTGGCTCAACTGCTGGGCCCAAGACCTAGCAGTGTGGTTAACGCTAGCCTCTGAAGATCTAAGGCTTTGTCTCTCCCCTACTAGATGTCGTCCTGATCTAAGGTTCATATGCCTATCTAAGTAGCCCAATTCTTTGCCCAGAGTACAACCTCGTTGCTGGTTACTTTGTATTAGTCACTTGGTTCTTTTTAGTTATTTTATCGTGTTTAAGGTCTTGTCTGATATCACGTCGTCAGGAATATTTGAATGTTATTTCGCACTCACAGTTGATCGTTCCACGTTAAGTTCTTTCCCTTTAAAATTCTCGACAGTACAAGGATTATGCCCTTAGCTTGAGCTTGAAAGTTTAGGTATGCTTCAACTTGATAGTTGCCTCTCGTCGCCCTGACTTACTCCTACTTCTAATCGTTCTTAGCCTAAGCTAGGAATTGATGAAGAGGAGTTGAGAGTATTCCGACCTTTCTTGCTGAACCTTGCTCTTTAGTGCTCGAGAAGTTGATTCTCAAGCTTGCGCAAAACCCTTGCTTGGACGCTCTCAATTGCTTCTCAATAGACCTGCATCAGTCTCAAGGTTAGCTCCAAGTTGACCTTTCAATTGACAGACAATTTATTTCAGACACTTTTTTAATGACCCTTGTTCCCCCTTTTGTGTTGCTAGAAATTTCCTCTAGAGCTCCTTTGGTGTTCCTACCCCTCAGTGTGTCAACTTCCAAATATCCTATCTGAAAATCAACGCGTTATTCTTATAAAAAACAGTTGATGGCGTGTAGTATATGCCACGAGCTTTCCGACAAGCCCTAGAGCTCAAAAAATGGATTTCGTATGAAAAAGTTATGACCGTTCAGGGTTTAGGGGGTTAACTAGACAAACAGAACCTTTCAGGGGTTTTAATGCATTTTTCTAAGTATTTAAGAGTGCAAATATGCCCAAAATTTAGCCTAAATTTCCAAAAATTTACCCCTTAATTTTTGCCGAAAATGTCTGTCTGTCGCGATAGACGGTGTCTGTCGCGATAGACACAAACTATCGTGGGGGCTGTCTGTCGCGATAGACGGTGTCTGTCGCGATAGACGGTGTCTATCGTGGAATTTTGGTCTGTCGCGATAGACGGTGTCTGTCGCGGATTTCTGTCTGTCGCGATAGACGGTGTCTGTCGTGGAATTTTGGTTTGTCGCGATAGACGGTGTCTGTCGCGATAGACTGGTCTGTCGCGATAGACGGTGTCTGTCGCGATAGACTGGTCTGTCACGATAGACGGTGTCTGTCGCGATAGACGCTGTCTGTCGCCTGTCGTGATTTGGTCTATCGCGATAGACACTGTCTGTCGTCTGTCGTGATTTGGTCTGTCGCGATAGACGGTGTTTGTCGCGATAGACTGGTCTGTCGCGATAGACGGTGTCTGTCATCGATTTTTGGTCTGTCACGATAGACGGTGTCTGTCGCGATAGACGGGGTCTATCGTGGGTCTCTGTCTGTCGTCGATTTTTGGTCTGTCGCGATAGACGGTGTCTGTCGCGATAGACGGGGTCTATCGTGGGTCTCTGTCTGTCGCGATAGATGGTGTCTGTCGCGATAGACAGTGTCTGTCACGATAGACGGTGTCTGTCGCGATAGACTGAAAAAACGCAAATTTTTGAGAAACTTCTAGTGATTTAGAGTGCCCTAATGGTGTAGGTTACCGTGCCAAACATGCATTCACAAAATTTTAAGTTTTTTTGTCTGTCGCGATAGACAGAGGTCGTCGTCCCGGGACCTGTGCAGAGTCTGTCGTACCTGCGCACACTGCTGGAGGAGGTGGTACAGCAAGTTCCTGCAACAAAAGCTCAAAAACACACCAAAAACAGATAGCATGCAAGCTCTCTCTCGCTCTCTCTCACAATGAAATGAGGGAAATGAGGTGGGGGGTGTAATATGACCAAAAAACTGAAATTTTTTGTGGAGATGGAGATGGAGGTGGGAGATGGTGGAGATGATGATGGTGATGATGGTGATGCGAAAGTAAGGAAAAAATGAAGAAAAATTAAGAGAAAGAAGGATATTACCTATAACTCCAATGTCTCAACTCGACGTCTTACCATCACACGCTCGTCCTCGAAGCTCTCTCCCCGGCAACGGCGCCAAATTTGGTGAGAAAAGGGGAACAACAGACCCTAACCGCCTCACATGGAAGTGAGGGCTCTTCCAAGAGGAGTTGCAAGAAGTGCAAACAACGCACACACACCCACGTCCATGAACAATGGCACCATGGCCAACGTCAAAAGGAACAAGGGAGGGCAATGCTCACACACAAGACAACCCCAAATGCCAAACCCACACACATGGATCAATGCCTAGCACACAAGGAGAAATGTGGAAGCCAAATGAACCTTCATTCCATTAGCATGGAGGCCAAGGCCATGGCCAAGGGACCTCCCTTTTACAAAATGAGCCCCTCCTTATATAAGAGAGGAGGAGGGATCCGTTGAGTACAAGTGGCCAAAGGCTTCATTAACTAAGATATTCTAAAAATGATAGGTAGTTGGGAAAAATCAAAAAGGGAAACTTCTTAGAGAGAGAGAGAGCTCTTGCACGTATCCAAAAGAGAGCTCTCATTTCTAAAATAAGGCAAGGACTAAAAAGAAGCCTTTTACAAAAAAGAAGGATAAGGTTGAGTTTTTATGTGTTTTCTCACAAAAGGAAGTAAGAGAGAGTTCCTATGAAGAACTTGTATACAAAAGGAAAAAATGGGAAATTTGAGAGACTGCCACACAAGGATTTGAGCCTCCAAGTATCCTTAGCTTCAAGGGAGGACTCCAAGTACTCCATAGCCTTCATAGCTTCATGGGTCCTTCATAACTTCAAGGTTCCAACAGCAAGCTACCGAGGTCTCTACAGGTGACAAGTCGTCACAAGTTAGTGGTCAAAGTCTAGGCATAGGGAGTCCGAGGATATTCCGAGTACTTATGCTGCGCACATATGGATTCATTGGGCCTCAAAGGGATTCCTATAGTATGCCCAAGGCAAGGACTACTATTTGTTGGTGGAAATGCTCAATATAAAGCATAGAGACTAGTTGTCTACTTTTTGAGCATCTAGTGTTTTAGACACCTACCACACTCTACTTTTATTATTTGGAATCACAGATCTTGATTCCCAGGTTTATAACTCCTTCTATATCATTGAGGACAACGATCTTTAGAACGGGGAGAGAGTGTTATATTCCAGAGATGTACATGCATGGACGAACAAGAAGTTCCTTGCTCGGGGGATAGCCAAGGCCAAAAGCCAGAGAGTTCATACAAGGTGCCTACTCATGATGGCCGGATGAGTAGAGGGGTGTTGGCAGCAGTGAAGGCACCCAAGGACTCACAAGACAAGGAAGCCAGAGTGGAGAGAAGGCATAAGCAGACAAAGTAGTCAACGAAGACCTGGTAAATAGGCCATCCAAAATTTCCAACCAAACCTCATTGGAACAGTGATTTTCATCACTATCTTAACCTTGTAAATACCATTTTTGGATAGTTTCAGTTCCATTTTGTGCAAGCCAAGGAGTCCTTCAGCTTGAGGAGCATTAGAAGTACCTACCTATCAATTTTCACATTTTTTAGACTCCATTTGAGCCCCCAAATAGGCCCTAGAACCTAATTTTTAACTAGGCCGGACACTAGGTCTGGACAAGGTCAAAACTAGTCAAAAACTATAAAAAGAGCTAGAGAGCTCATTTTGGAGGTTAGCTTGTTGTAGAATTGAACTTGTAAGAGCACTTTTGAGTAATCTAAAGAACTCCATTGTCTCTCTCTTTGTTCTTGCCTTGTGTGCGCGTGTGTGTGTATGTGTGTGCATGTTAGTGTGCTTCTTACTCTCACACTTGTGCCATCACTTGTTCGAGGTCTTCATACCATCCTCACGTCTTCTCGGATTGACATTAAAGGAGGTGCTACTCATCACTGAGCTACACCAAATTTTGGTGCCGTTGCCGAGGATCGAGCTTTGAGGACGAGCGTGTGATAGTAAGACATAGAGTTGAGACGTTGGAGTCATCCATTCCCACACCATTTCCCCTCATTTCACTTGTGAGAGAGAGCGAGAGAGCGTTTGCGTGTTTGTGCTATTGTGTGTTTTCTGAGATTTTTTTGCAGGAATTGGCATCCCCAGTAGTTGTACCAGCTCCAGCAGGTAAAAAAATTTTGACTGTGCAGGTCCCGAGGCGTTGACCTCTATCAATCGCGACCGACAAAAGAAGTGAACATTTTGCCAAACTAAGTACATAATCATGATGTGCATGCCTAGAGCTTCCTAAATATGTGCTTAAAATTTTAATATGCCTCTGTTTTCTGACAATCGCGATTGACATGTCAATCGCGATCGGCAAACGACGACGGACACTTGCCGACGGACCTGTCAATCGCGATCGACCCGTCAATCATGATCGACCTGTCAATCGCAACCGACAGAGTCAATGACCGACTGACCACAATCGATAGGCCTATCATGCACCACGTGTCAATTGCGACCGACCCATCAGTCGCGATCTACCCATCAATCGCAACTAACAGCCCCGACGGACCTGTCAATCGCGACCAACCCAGTCAACGACTGTTTGACCACGACCGACAGACCTTGTGTGCCACGTGTCAATCGCGATCAACCCATCAATCGCGATCGACAGAGTCAACGATCCTTTGACCATGGTTGACTGAAATTACGGGCCATGTGTCAATCGCGATTGACCCATCAATCGAGATTGATAGCCACGACGGACCTGTCAATTGCAACCGACACGTCGATTGCGACTGACATATCAATCGCGATTGATAGACCACTCGATCGCGATTGACGGGCAATTTCGGCCATTTTTTAGGGCAAAGATATTTGGTCAATTTTTTGACAATTATTTGGGAAACATTAAAGTACATTAGAGCATTGTGAGGCCGCTACACAAGTAATTCGAGAAATCCTACTTGCCTCATCAGCCTGTTTGAACCCTGTTTTGGCCTTAGAACCCTGAACTGTCATAACTTCCTCATATGAAATCCGTTCGGAGTGATCTTAGGTAAAATTAACACCAAGATTATTAGATATAGTATTTTTAAGTTGACCATACCTAGGGGGAAGAAAACTAAGGGATCTTTAGGATTGTTTTCCATAAAGCTAAAGAATAATTTGATCTCTGAATTGCATCAAGGAAAGTGGCTTGTTGTGTCAATTGAATTCAAACCTTGAGCTAACTTTGGGACTTTTACAAGTCCGTTGAGAGCATCGAAGGGCATTCTAAGCAAGAGTAAGTGCAAGCTTGGGAACACGCTTCCTGGGCACACAGGGGCAACCAAGGAGAGAAACTAAAGGTTGGAAATTCTCAACTTTCTTTGTCAATTCCTAGCTTAAGCTAAGTGTGAGTAGTGCTAGAAGTAAGTCAGGGCGACGATAGGCATCTATCAAGTTGAAGACTATTAAATACTCAAGTTCAAGCATAAAGATAGTTTCTTGGTGATCGATAACTTAAAAGATAAGAACTTAACGTGGTACGAACAAACTTAAACTGCGGAAAGTCACTCAAGTATTCCTGACAATGTGATATCAGACAAGATCATAAACACGATAATCAACTAAAAAAGAACCAAGTAACGAATACATATTGAGCTGCAACGAGGTTGTACTTTGGGTAAATATTGGGGCGACTCGATTAGGCATATGAACCTTAGATCAAGACGACACCTAGGGAGAGATAGATAGAGTCTTAGGTCTTCAGAGGCTAGTGTCAATCATACTACTAGGTCTTGGGCCCAACAGTTGAGCCATTATTCACACTACCCTAGCTCTGAAACCAGTGAGTCCGAGATGTCTCAGAGTATGGAGAGACCTACAGGAAGTTGAGGAGTTCCATACTTATAGAGGGTTGAAGGCCCTTACAAGACTCAGTTGGAATACTTTAGGACCAACCGATTAGGTGCTTGCATCTATGAAGACGGCCTAGGAAGATCTGTGGTCCAGATCAAAAACCCAGATCAACCCATTGGAATAGAACACCCAGCAGTCAAGTTTGAAAATGGTGCATACCTAGACAAAGAAGGGACCGTATATGTAGTCACAGGTCACCGAGATAGGACAGACGAATTCGGGAATGTGATCCCAGAGACGGACTTAGGCGACCTAGAGCAAGGGAACATAGGAGGGGAGCCTAAAACCCCTCGAGGCAAATCAGTTATCACTAGAATTATCATGCCAGAGTGGATTCCCCAGGACAATAAGAGCATAGATCTGCTTCTAAATAGAGAAACCGATGAAGCCTTCTGGAGGTATAAGCCTGATCAGTTGAATGAGGTAGGAATGATCACAATCTATGAGTTCAAAGATCCTGATAGCCCAGGCAAAGTGACCTATTTAGACAATACTTTGGAAAGGATCTTTGTGGTCACCGAGCATGGAAGGCATGCTTACACTTGGAAGGGTGAATTTGTTTTCCCCCAACCAAGATCTAATGTCTCTTACGGCCACCCAGGAGCGGGAACATCCCAAGCTCATGGATCTCAAAGGGACAGAAGTAGAGATAGGCCAGAAGTGAGTTTCGCCAACCCAATGGGAAGAGAAAGAACGAGAACGGAAACGGATAAAGTGGAACCTGAGAGGCTTAGAGCTCCAAGAAATCCAAGAAATGTAGATGAATTCTGTCAAGGCCTAGGGAACACACCAGAAACTTGAGGCCAACCCAGCTGGTTAAGTCCATGAGGAACTACTTCGATGGCACTGGAGAAGCTAGGAGTCTCTAGTAAACAAATACCAAGGTTTGCCCCAGTGAGAAGATGCTACACATGTGGAGGTTACCATATGGCAAACGTATGTCCCAGTATGGCTCAACCCCAAGTGAATCCAAGTAGCCAATACTGCACCATAGAACAGAGATACACAAATCACGCAGCACAAGATTGCTCATACAATAAGCAAGCGGTTAGGCAAACCTACTCTCAGCCCTATCCACAACAAGGGAGATATCAGAACCAGTATCCATTACAACAGCATGCTAGGCCTCAACAAACCTACCAACCACAATATCAAGCCCAGCAGAGACCTCAACCAGTGCTAGCCCAATAACCTCCTGCTCCAGCTAATGTGATCCCAGTGAAGTATGCAGCTGCAGAAGAGAACCTGAATAGAGCCATAGTGCCAGTAACACCATTGCTTTCAGAAAGTGACCCCAGTGACCATAGCTTTGATTCCACACATATTGATATCCCCCAGGCTTACTACATGCAGTCTCTTGAACATGGTGAGTCATACTATAGTGAAGATCCGAGTGACTCTACTTGGGAGCCAGAATATGCAAATGTCATGTACGAAAATCCAAACTCTAGGCCTCAACCTAGGCAAGTAAGACCCCCATTCCCTAGAGGACCATGCTACAGATGTCAGGGAGATCACCTCATTCATGATTGCCCCATGCCTGTACCTACACAACCCCAGTCAGTAACAATCCAGGGCTTTTGTCAAGATTGCAGAAAGGAGCATCTCTTACGAGATTGCCCAAAGAATCCCAATAATATGCCAAAAATCACTCCTATTAACATTATTGGGTTAGTCGTAGACTCTACAGGAAGTGTAACTTCCATTGCACCAATACATGTGGTCACTAGAGCTCAGGCTTTGCAACAAAACCAAGGTTTAGGCCAAGAAAAGAGCACCGAGGTTAGTGAAACCGAGAGCACAGCCAAGAAACAAACGAGAGCCTGGAAAGATAGCCGAGAGAGAATGAAAAGACAATGGTCTAAGAAGATGAGCGAATTAGAAGAAAGCATAAGAGAAACAAAAGCCAAGATTGTTGAACTCACCTCTCAAACAAACTCTCACATACCACCACCACTTTCATCCCTATCACCTTCTCCATCACCCTCCATCCCACCTCACCCAATTCCACTACCTCCTAGAGTAGGATCAGTATTAGCTGACCCCACTCCAGAGGACATAGACATGATGCTTAAAGCATATCAGGCGAGAATCCAAGAAGGGCCAAATGTGACAGATCATGACAAGTGCTACCCTAGAGCTGACCTAGAGATAGAAAGAACCAAGCTTTGCACAAAAATGGTAGCCTTTGCTCAGACCATATTTGAAGCTAGTCGTCTCTTCAACTACTCTTGCTCAGCTAAGGCACAATTGCACTTGGATGGACTATTAGAAAAGTTAGAGAGCATAATTGCGAGATCTGCCAAGGAAGGAAATTCCCAAGGAAGAGACAAGGTAAGTAAAAGAATAAGCATTCCCCCACAGGAAGCCTAATTCCACTTGAACCAGACACCTCTTCTTCTATGAATAGGTATTCACCAGAGTTCTTGCGAGAGATTCAAGAAGAGAAATGGGCTAAAGAAAGTGAAGTCCCTCCTCCCATTGAACTTGTGGATGACGCGCATGATCAATTCCCACAAGACATTCCTTCCATTTATGAGGAGCAGGAGAGTGCCCAATCTCATGAGAGATTAGACTTTGAGTCTAATTCGTTACATGAATTACCCCATTTGACAGGCCCTCGAGAAGCTAAGTCTACTTGCATGAGGGCACCCACGGTCATGATAAGAAACAAAGACTCTATCATATCTAGGAATACCGAGGTAGTGAAGAACACCAAAGTGCAGTGCAACCTCACTCTAGAAGAGCTACTCAAGGTGAGGCCAGAACTATGGAAACATGTAGCTAACCAAGTGCAAGAAGTAGCAAAACCTCGTTCCCAAGAAGGATCACATAGAAAAGTGCCAGAACTACCCTTGGATAAGATAGGAGATATGAGTGAAGGGGAAGAAGGAAACACCTATCTTCCCATCACCCATCAAGGATACACAACCAAGGCAATTCTGGACTCTGGTCCAGGAGTTGCAATTGCTACCACTTCCCTATGGAAGCATTGGGCAAGCCAGCACTCAGGCCAACGAGAATGAAATTGCAAATGGCTGACGGTCACATAGAGAGACCCTTAGGGTTGTTAGAAGGAATAACTCTCACTACTTGTGGTGTGGAGTTTGAGCACACATTTGCTATCTGTGACTTTAGTAAGAACCAGACCTATGAGATGATTTTGGGAAGACCATTTATGTGGCAGTTGCAAGTGGTACAGGATTGGGGAACCAATTCTCTATACTTGCAACACTTGGGTGTCACGACCAAAGTTAATCTCAAGGACTACTCTCATAGAGATGTCCCTCTTATCCAATGGAATCCCATCCATAGAGAAAAAGATGATACGGAATCGGTGCATTCCATAGGATCAGGATCCTCATGGATGCATGAAGACACTCACTTGTGGATGTGTAAAGTAGCAGTAGAAGAAGAGAAGAGAGAAAAAGCCAGAGAGGTAGGTGCAAAGGAAACACATAGATCAATTCAAGACCTAGCCTATGCACCTGTAGTATTTCTTGACAAAGAATTTGAGCCTCATAGCTGGGCAGAGATCTTAGCAACAATGGATGTATCCATCAATGAAGAACAATGGACACCCCGCTCTGACGAGGATGGCTATGACATTTCAGTCTTCTCCATAGAGCCAATCATGGGAGACTCAATTTTAGAAGAATGCGAACCTAGCCCTGATGCATTTGAGGATGCAAGTGACTCCGATCTAGAGTCAATCATTATGGACCCACCTTTTGCATCAGATGAAGAATACCTCTATGAGGTAGATGCTCACCCTCAGAGACATGAGGAGCTTACAAATGATGTGAGGTTAACCACACAAGTGACCGCCAAAAATGAAGGCAAGAAGAGGAAGAAGGAAGAAGTCACACCAGAAGAGGAAGAATCTTTGTTTGAGGTTCCTGAAAATTTCAAGAAGTATGAAATAGATGATAGGAGAGTCATGGTGAGAATGCCTAAACAGGATGCTCAAGTAGGAGAGGTCTACGATAACAAGGAAACCACTAAGAAAATTGTTGTAGCCTTAGAGGAAGGAGAAGAAAGATGCACCTACATAGGACATGACTTGACGGAAGAAGAAGAGCAAGAGTTGGTAGCCTTGAGCTTCCTTGATGGATTTTCTCGTTACAATCAGGTAGCCATAGCTCCCGAAGATCAGCATAAGACGGCTTTTGCCACAGTAGGGCATATTTGCTTTTCGGGTAATGCCATTTGGGCTTACTAATGCTCCTGCAACCTTTCAAAGACTGATGTGCCATGTATTCAAAGAATTCCTGAGGAAGAACTTAGAAGTCTATGTTGATGATCTTTGTGCCCATTCCAACATTAGGCAAACACATATACCTGAACTTAGGCAAATCTTTGACAAATGTAGAGAATATCAAGTCTGCCTAAACCCAGAAAAGTGTGTTTTCATGGTCAGGCAAGGCAAGATTCTAGGACACATAGTGTCAAAGAACGGTATATCCACTGACGAAGAGAAAGTGAAAGCCATCGCAGAACTACCTAGGCCAAAGAATGTCAAGGAAGTACAAGCTTTCATGGGGCATTGTGGTTATTACCGATGCTTTATACACATGTACGCCATCATTGCAAAGCCTCTGTACGGACTCTTGACTAACTTTGAGTGGACTGATGAATGTGAAAACTCTTTCAATGAGCTCAAAAGAAGATTGTGTTCAACACCAATCTTGACCACACCAGATTGGAATAAGCCCTTTCATGTTCACGTGGACGCATCCAATTATGCTATTGGATGTGTACTTGCACAACCTACAGGTGAAGGTAATATGGATCTTCCAATTTCCTATGTCAGTAGACAGTTGAATGTAGTTGAACGAAACTATACCACCACTGAACGAGAGGGATTAGGCATGGTATATGCATTTAAGAAGTTTAGACACTATTTGCTTGCAAATAAGTTTAAAATTTTTACTGATCATCAAGCATTGTTATATCTCGTGAACAAGCCATGCAATACAGGTAGATTAGTAAGGTGGTTTCTCTTGCTAATGGAATACGACTTTGAGATTGTGGTGAGGAAAGGGAAGACTCATTTGAGAGCAGACCATCTCTCTAGGCTCACATCTGGAGAAGCCCCACAAGGAGTATCAGATGACCTTCCTGATGCTTACTTGTTTAATTTGGAAGTTGTACCTCAGTGGGCTAAGACATTAGCGCCAGTATTGACATACTGGCCTAATCACCCAGTCATAAACACTCAAGATAGAGAGGTAGTAAAGGCCCAAAAGTACCACATCATGGCAGGGAGTATGTACAAGCATACAGATCAAGGGATATTAACTTGTTGTGTGGAAGACGATGAGTACGCAAAATGGTTGCAATTAGCACATGTAGGTGCATTAGAGCAACATTACTCAAGGCAACGAACCCTATAGACACTAAGGAGACTCAGAGTGCATTGGCCAACTATGGAAGCAGATGTTCATAGGTTGTGCAAGGAATGCCCAGTCTGTCGTATTAGACCATCTATGGAGCACGCTACTCTTTATCAAGTGTCTCTAGTACCAGATTGGAGTGAACCATTAGTAGCCTTTCTGAGGACGAAAACATTCCCTCAAGACATGACTTTGGCTAGGAAAAGAATTTTAGAACAAGAAGCCCTAGATTACTCACTCATTGGTGATAATCTATACAAGCGTGGTAAAGATGGTTACCTCAGATTATGTGTCCATGAGAGAGAATACCTCAAGATATTAAAAACTTCTCACCAGGGAGTAGCAAGAGGACATTTTGGACCAAATCGGGTGATCAAGGCTATACTATTTGCAGATTTGTGGTGGCCAACCCCTCACATGGATGCACATACCTATGTGAAGAGATGCGATGTTTATCAGCAAACCCAGTATCCTATACGTAAGGATGAGATGCCATTGAAACCTATCATGGGTGGACGTGCATTCTCTAAGTGGGGAATAGACTTTGTAGGCCCTATTAACCCCCCAACCAAGAGTTCACATGTTGAATACATCATCGTGGCCACAGACTATCTAACCAAATGGGTAGAAGTAAAAGCCACAACAAAGAACGATGCTCAAACGACAGCTAAGTTCTTATTTGAGAATGTGTTCACCAGATACGGGCTACCTATAGAGCTAGTTAGTGATAGAGGGACTCACTTCTTGAATGAAGTCATTGAAAATCTTCTTCAAGAGTTCTTGGTGATACACAAGAAGTCTGACCCCTATCACCCACAAGCTAATGGCCAGGCTAAGAGCACAAATAAGATTCTATGCAATGTATTGGCAAAACTAGTGAACAATAAACACTCTGATTGGGACAAATAGCTACACCATGCTGTTTGGGCATACCGAGTGGGCTATAAAACGGTACTCCAAGCCACTCCCTTTCAAATGGTGTTTGGTCAAAATGCAGTGCTACCATTGGAATTCTTGATACCTATACTAAAAGTAGCACAAGAGCATGAGTGGACAGGGCATGAGCTCTCCTCTAGAATCTTTGATCTTGAACGATTGGGTGAAACACGATTGAGAGCTACAGCAGGAATTTATGCAGCCAAGAAAAGACAAGAAGCATATTTTGACACACATGTAAAAGATAAAGTCTTGAAAGTAGGAGACCTAGTTTTAGTGTACACTTTGAAGCAACATGCACGGAAACTAGAGAAGAGGGGTTATGGACCTATGATCATAAATAGGATCTCCACGAGTGGAGCAATTCAATTAGCCACTCTAGAAGGCGACATCCTGCCAAGTTACATTAGCGGATGCAGAGTCAAACTTTATCAAGAACCCCTCACTGAGGAAATGCTCAATCGACTCAACACTGCTAAGAAACGCAAGGAAGAGGAAAAGCGAATTCGAGAAGAAGTAGAGGAAGAAGCACTGTAACGCATCCGAAGAATGAAATTGAGAAGACAGGTAGAGATCGGCCTAGGACAGAGGCCTATGCAGCTCAAGGATATCATATGGCTATGTGTGAAGTTTCAGGTATTAGTCCCCATAGAATAGTTGATCGACGTCCTTTTGTGACCTTAGAGATAGGACAAGGAAAGAGTGCAAGGACTGTACGGACCTTGATTGACTCAGGTGTAGCCACTAGTGCCGTTAAATTTTCTTACTATCAAAAGTTAAAATTAAGTGTCAATCCTATAGAAGCATATCTCATAGGATTGGGGGGCGTGGAAACCCCTTGCTTGGGAGAGGTGGAACTTCTCCTCTACATTCAAGATGTTTTATTGACAGTTAAAGTACTAGTGTGTCAAGACGAGGACCTCACTGAGCCTCTTGCCTTTGGTCAAGACTGGATCTATGATCATGCAGTCAACCTAAACCTAAGAAGTGGACTTCTTCAGGTCTGTGTAGATCAGAACCGCATTACACTTGAGTTAGAAAATGAGGCACTCAAGGAACTAGGAAAGGCACAAACTCCTGGTCCTTCCAGGAGTACACATGAAGATGACCATGCTATTCTTGTCCAAAACTATGTGATACAGAGGGATGATTATCTCAACAAACAAGTCAAGCATACGACGGAACTCCCTTCTTTTCCAAAAGCCACAGGGATGCAGCAACCAAAGGCGGATCAAAAGCAGAAGAAGCAGACGACTTATGCTCGAAGCCAAAAGAAAATATGAAGCACGGTGACTCAACCACCAAAACAAGTGTGGGTGCGAAAAGGTGATCAACCTATTGCGGTCCACTCACAACCACTGGCTCAGCTTCATATTAGTGGGCAATGATAGGACACCAATAAGAAGTCTTTCAAAAAGTCTTCCACTAAAGTGAAGTCTATCTGGGTACCCAAGAAGTCGATGAAGGCTGACCCAAAATCAAGACAAATTTGGGTGCCTAAGGCTTGCTTGTGGGCTCAAATAGCTACACACAGATCACACTATGTACAACATGGTTCACTCACTCGAAGAACTGATACCCACTCTTATTCAACACGCTTGAGCACGAGCAGAATCACTTGTAAATGGGTCCCTAAAAAGCCTCATTTCCAAGCAAATCTCTTATAAAGCCCTCTAGAGTCTCCACAAAATCAAAACCAAAAGCCATCCATTGTGTTTGGCCGCCTAAAGCTTGTAATAAACCCCCTGATCCCCATTTGTAAATTCATCTCCACCTACTAACTGCATCATTCTCACACTACATCTTTCCATTGAGCTCATAAGATAATTCATTCACTAACTACACACAATCACCGAGCACTCACTGACCCACTAACCTCACGTTAATGTTGTAACGGGGATAAAAATTGTTCTATCTTGTCCATTACAATGTTAACGCATGCTTCTATATTCTCATAGAACTAGCAAACAAGAATTAACATGGCAGAAGCAGGAGGTATCAATTCCCAGGCTCGGTCCAGCGCCCAGATAGTGGACATTGAAACCCTCCTCCTCGAACCACAACTCATCGAGAGGCCTCAAGAACTTAGAGCTGCGCATGTACTTCCCATTCAGGACCCTCTGCAGGGACACACTTCTCAAGTGGGGAAACACACACATTGGTTCAGTGATGTCGCAGGTCCATTGGGAGAAGGCACCTACTTTTGGGAGGCAAAAATTGAGTTTAATGGCAAATGGGGAAGATACCATTTCTTCAGCCGTGAATTCGAGAAGTACCAGAATGCAGAAGTCATGCGATCTATGTGGACCAAAGCAAGATTGGATAGCTATTTTCGGGCACATCTACCTAAGCCAGATTTCCTGCGTTGCTCCTACCTTATCAGTACCATCATCCCTAGCAGAGCCAAGGCAGGCGATAGTACCTTCGTGATACCCTCACTAACGCCAGGCCACGAGCTAAAAAGATTCAAACTGATCCTCAACCTCGTACGGGAAGCGTTGAACATGCAAGGTATGCATATTCTCATTGATAAAGAAACAATGATTCCCAACAGGATGAAGCACAAGGATCTCAACAAATTGAAGGACATGGTAGCAATGACACCAACCATCGCCCTCTACCTACGAACGATCATGCAACACTTTGCCTTCCCCACCCAAGAACGATTCACTATGCCACCAAAAAGAATCTGGTTCAGCTTGTACTTGGCGGAGATAGAGGATCTCGTAATCAATTTACCACACTGGATCATAGAGCAAATCCACCTAGCACATCAATGATGGAATAAGAAACAGAAGAACGTGCTTCATGGGTATTGTGCGCTAACAAAAATAATTTACAGGTGCCTAGCTTATGACGTGCCTATTCAAAGAGCACTAGTGTGGTCCAGAGCTCAGGAATTCTAGAGATGGCTATCAACAACTGGACCTCCATCTAAGAAAATGAGAGGCTCTGTCGAATTACCGTGTGCCCAAGCAAGGGGAGCCACCACCACACCAGAGGTGACACCTCCACAAACACGACGTGTCAGTCCGTTTACGATACGCTTACCCAGACAGAGTGCAGAAGGACCCAATCTAGTTTTCCCTCCGATTCCCTCTGACCTAGAGTTTCCACAGGGATACACCCTGGATGATCTCACTGATGAAGAAATCGCTAGGATGATCAATGAATCTAACCTCGAACGGAAGCAGAGCAGACCCAAGGACCACAACCTACTACAACTTTAGCCCCGATCCAACCGGAAGTAGTAGAAGTAGAGGAAGATGAAGAAGAGACTGAAGAGGAAGCAGATGAGGAACATGATCAAGAATACAAAGAAACTTCAGAACTAGCGAGTACCCCAGCCTATTCGGCACAAATAAAAAGATTGTATGAAACCATGAAGCGAGTCCAGGAACATCACAAACTGTCGCTCAATACACGGAAGGTGCTAATGATCCAAATATTAGGAGAGGAAGGGGTTGATGAACAATTCATTGAGTCCATGAACCTGCACGCGGATGCCCTGGGCTTGGATGAGGCCATTCATTCACAGAATTCACGAACATCACATCCACCCCACCCATAGTCTCCATCTACACATTTATACATACTTTTGACACCATGGAAACATCACCAGCCACAACACCACTCCCTTCCCCCTCTCTACCACCCTCTCCCGTACCCCCTCCACCCACATCACCTCTCGTGACCACTTCATTCACTATCCCTTTCCCTCTCCCATTCCCCTTGCATCCTCCACCTTCCCTGCATTCATAAATGTAAATAACATGTTTTCTACATTACACCAATGTGTACATCAGTTGCACACAGAATACCAAACCTTAGAAGATCATCATCGCCAAATAACTACTGATCAAGAGCAACTACAAAAGAGGCTTGCAGCTTTGGAAGCAGAAAACACTGACCTAAATCAACGCTCCACTATGCTTGAGCATGCTCACTAGACCCTTTTGGAAGCTCCCCAGCCATCCGAATCCTCTGAAGTTAAAAAACTAACAGCTCTACTAGAACTTTATCAATCAGAACATGTTAAAAGCCATCGCAACCTGACCTTACTCAGAAAGCACATGTCCATTGCCCTCGAAGAGAACAAGCACTTGCAAAGGCAGAACGAAGAAAATTTAGAGGCAGCCATGGAGGGTTCCCCCTAGGAGATCGACCCCGAAAGATTCAAAGCTATTCCATCCGAGACTATGGAGACAATTCTAGAAAGCTATGCGGATCTACTGGAAGCGCATGATGAGTTGGGCAAAGAACGGGATACTCTCCGTCAACAGCTAACGATGCAGGAAGCCCAACCCAAGATCACCGATTCTACCACCACTACAGGAGAGGTCAATGCACTGAGAGAACAAGCTGCGGAGTTGCAAAGCAAGTTAGTCCAATATGAAAGACAACCCCCCCTAGTCATCGAGCTAGAACCAGAAGAATTGGTACCCATAGAAGTGGATGAGTCATATGAAGAGCCATATGTTCCTATGCCAATGCCGGGTGGCCAACAAACCTCTGAGGGATTGGACACACTAGAGGTAGAAGCCCTAGAATGGATGCAGAAACTCAAAAAAATGGCCAATACACATGATGATCGAGTCGCAGTCTAGATTGATTCCATGACCAAGATTGAGGACACCATTATCAAATCAGAATATTTCCAAAGTATGTCTTATCACAGATGGATAGGCACCAACGACGATCAGTATGTGCCGTATTGTGTGCTCTTGGCAGATTACAACGCAGAAATTCAACGACGATGTGGCAAGGCTCCAATCTTCACCACTCAATTCGGCCCTGATGATATCCCTAAGAGCGCCAAACAAGGATCAATTCATCAACCTACCTGGCGGCTACGACTCTTAGAAACTTACCCTGAGATGGTTCGAACTTGGAATAACATGCCACTATTCATTAAGTATAATCCCTGTTATGCCCCCATACTCAGAAGATGCACATGGCCGGAGTTTGCCATCACTGTGAAGAATGTTAAAGGCTGCGCAAAGTGGCTTAGTTACATATACCTGGCACCGCCAAGTGGACAAGCTACAGTGGGCTACATGATCTCCACCATCCGCCACTAGGGAGTCAAAATGTGAAACATCCTAGATGTAATGGCTGAGATGTGCATAAAGATATTCGAGTTGATGTTGGTTACCTTCAAAACCTTCAAAAATATTAAAGATCCACATTTCTCAGGTGTCAGGTTCACAACAGGTAACCTTGACTTGGTCTACGATATGAGTACAATCCCTCCATCCAGGTGATATATGCATGGCACACATGAATTAAATACCTCCCCGCTTGCTACAAGCAAACATTTTAAGAGATGTTCATTATGGGATTCTGGGAATACCACTCTGAAGTCTTTGTTCCTAGACCCTCCTATCTACTCCACCTCTTTGCAATGGAGCGAACATTACATTCAGAAAAACTGCGTGTGCCACATCCGGACGTTCCAGGTCCAGTGGATTGGGATGCCCTCCTAACAGACTTAGCATGAGGGATGCGGCTAGAAGAACACCACCTAGCTTCAGACGTGGTTGAATTCTATGTAAAACGCTTAGCCAAACAAGGGTCTGTCAGAGACGACAGACGCGAGAGAGGGGGGGTGTTGGCAGCAACGCAAGGACTCACAAGACAAGGAAGCCAAAGAAGGGAGCCAGAGTGGAGAGAAAGCACAAGCAGACAAAGTAGTCAACAAAGATCTGGTAAATAGGCCATCCAAATTTTCCACCCAAACCTCATTGGAACAGTGATTTTCATCACTATCTTAACCTTGTAAATACTGTTTTTAGATAGTTTCAACTCCATTTTTTGCAAGCCAAGGAGTCCTTGAGCTTGAGGAGCATTAGAAGTACCTACCTATCAATTTTCATATTTTTTAAACTCCATTCGAGCCCCCAAATAGGCCCTAGAACCTAATTTTTAACTAGGCCGGACACTAGGTTTGGACAAGGCCAAAACTAGTCAAAAACTATAAAAAGAGCTAGAGAGCTCATTTTTTAGGTTAGCTTGTTGTAGAATTGCACTTGTAAGAGCACTTTTGAGTAATCTAAAGAACTCCATTGTCTCTCTCTTTGTTCTTGCCTTGTGTGCGTGTGTGTGTGTATGTGTGTGCATGTTAGTGTGCTTCTCACTCTCACACTTGTGCCATCATTTGTTCGAGGTCTTCATACCATCCTCACGTCTTCCCGGATTGACATTAAAGGTGGGGCTACTCATCACTAAGCTACACGGGGCCTTAGAGAGAACTCTAGATGGTGACTAGGCAAGGGCTATAAATAGGCTGGGAGGTGAGTCCCAGGCATTTCAATCTCCAATTCTCACACTTGGGATACTTTTGCCGCATTATATCGGGCAAGAAATGAGATTTGTTCTGGTTATCTTCAAAAGTAGTTGGACAGTGATCATATGAATGAAGGTGATTCTATGGATAGTTTTCTTATAAAGATTAGGTATTTGAAGGAGCAATTGATTGCTCTAGATGAAATTTTGTCAAGCGGTTCAATTGTGCAGATTTGCAAATCCAAATGAATTAATATTTAAAGAGTTGGTTCCGAAATCGCGATCTGAGCTCGTTTCAGCCTCCGAACGCACTATCGTAGTGCTTGTGTAGGCTATTTCGTTTTTTTGTGCCAAAGGTATATACCAGTTTTTGTTCGCCAATATAAGTGTCTCGAAGTCAGCTACAGGTCTAGTAGAATTCGTCTCGGCAGTTTTGTTCAACTTTTTGAGATACAATCAATTTTCTGCATCAAGGTATTTTAGTCATCGGCCATGGCTGAAAGCAGTGATGTATTCGGTATGTTGGTTGTTGAGGATAAGTTGGATGGTACCAACTACCCATTATGGGCTTATATGATGCGACATGTGTTGGTTGCAAAAGGACTGTGGAACATAATGCAAGGTGTCGAGAAACATCCTATCACACCTACAATTGTTACAACTGCAAGTACTAAAGCTGATGCAGAAGGTGTCGAAGATGATGACATTCTGCATATTCCTGTTCGTGCTACGGTTTCTACTACACCTACTATAGACCAGATCCGCTGGGATGGCAGAGATGCCCAGGCACATGCATTGATAGCTTTGTCTGTCAAACGTGCCATTATTCCTCACATTCGCTCTTGCAGAATAGCTAAGGATGCTTGGGATACACTTACCACATTGTACCAAGCTAGGAATGAGGCTCGTGTTGCTTACCTCCGAAAACAGTTGCAAAGTGAGCACATGAATGAAGGTGATTCTATGGAGAGTTTCCTAACAAAGATCAAAGACTTAAAGGAACACTTGATTTCTGTTGATGAGGTTATACCAGATAGCTCACTTGTGCAGACCGTTCTGAATGGTCTTCCTGATTCATATCAGAGTTTTGCTTCTACTCTTCGGTTGATGATGAAAGGCAATCCAAATGCCTTATCATTTAGTCTCTGTTTTGTTGCAGGAAGATCAGTCCAGGCAGAACAGGTCCATTATGCGAGTTGCAGATCAAGCTTTCCTGGCTAGTCAAAAGGGCAAAGGAAAATGGAGCTCTTCAACTAGTAAGCAGAAGTCTGCTAATTCTGCATATTCGAAGAAGGAAGATAAAGATGAGAAAAAAACAGAAAAGCAGAAATTATTTTGTAAGTACTATAAAGGGAATGATCATATCATAAAGAACTGTCCAAAAGTGGCTGCTAAAGAGGCAAAGAAGAAAGAGGCTGGAATGGTTGTTGCAGAAGCCTCTACACCAAAAACAGAGTCTGCTAATCTTATGCAGGAAGAAGAATGGGCGTTTACTACTGTCTGCAGTTTTGACCCATCTTCTCATGAGCAGTGCATGTCTGCACTAGACTCAGATGTTTGGTATTTTTTGATAGTGGGGCAATCAAACATATTACCTCGCAGCGGAGTTTTCTTCTCTTCACTCGAGCCTGCCCCTACAGGGAATATTGTTACATGCGCCAACAACTCCTCTTATCCTGTTATGTGAGTTGGTAAGATCATTTTGACTACTGCTGATGGTAGTTCTTTCACTTTGTCAGATGTTTTATTTGTACCAGAGATCAAGAACCTGTTATCAGTTTCTGCATTAGCCAAGATTGGCTTGGTTGTGAAATTTGTTGATGACAAGTGTACAGTTCATGATCTCTCAAATGGCGATGTGATTATTGCTTCTGGCATTTTATGTCGTGGGTTGTATAAGCTCATAGACTATGAAAGATCTGTAAATGATTTGGCCTGTGCAGTAAATTATTCTCAAGCTATGTCAGATGCAAAGCTTTGGCATGCATGCTTTGGTCATCTGTATTTTGCTAGTTTGCTACGCCTCCAGAAATCTGAAATGGTATCCTCTTTGCCCAAACTTGAGGCACATGGAAAACATGTTTGTTAAGGCTGTATTTTGGGCAAAATGCAACGTTCGTTCTTTCCAAAAGATGGTTCAGTTCAGGCTACTCAGAAATTGTAGCTTGTACATAGTGATCTCTGTGGTCTTATGCAGACACCTTCTTTTGGGAATTATCTTTACTTCATGACTTTCATCGATGATTTTTCCAGGCATGCATGGGTATATCCATTGAAGGCAAAGTCTGAAGTGTTCATGTGCTTCAAATAGTTTTTGGTTTTGGCTGAAAAACTGTCAGCATGTAAAAATGGGCACCCTTCGTTCTGATCGAGGGGGGGAGTATATGTCTTCTGATTTTAATGCATTTCTGGCTCAACGTGGGATAAAACACCAGTGTACAATGCCATATAAACCTCAACAGAATGGAGTTGCTGAATGAAAGAACAGGTCACTCATGGAGATGGTGAGGTGTATGGTCAAGAGTCAGGCTTTACCACATAGTTTCTAGCTTGAGGCTGTCATGTGTGCAGCATATGTACTGAACAGGTGTCCCACTAAAGCGCTGCAGTCTATCACTCCATATGAGGCTTGGCATGATCGCAAGCCATCTGTTGCTTATCTGCGTGTTTTTGGTTGTTTGGCATATGCATTAGTGCCTGAACATCACAGAAAATTGGATGATAAAGCAGTAAAATGTATTTTTGTTGGATACAGTTCTGAAAGTAAAGGCTATTGTCTATATCATCCACAGACTAAACACATTCTGGTTAGCCGTGATGTTGTTTTTGTGGAAGATCTATTAAGCCATTGCTTTCATGTACTAAGAAGACATCTGTTAGCTCCAAAGACATGTATGATACTTTGTTGTCTCTTTTTGCAGGTGGATAGTCTAGTGCTAGTCCTAATGAGGTAACTTCTCAGCCTTTGCAGGTTTCATGTGATGATGCATATAATTCCATTTCTGATGCAGATGTACATGATGCACTTATTGATGAGAGAGCTGATATTGAGCAAGCAATAACTATGCCAAAATGGCTGGTGCAGACCTTGCGTGACAGCAAATTAGATGCACCTCTGTCATATCGTACTCGATCAGGCTCTCATAGTGCCTCTTTTGCATCAGATTGCTATGTTATGGCTGCATCTAGTCTCTGTGATGAGAATGAGCCTGTTTCCTTTGATGAAGCACAAAATTCAAAAAATTGGATGGCTGCTATGCAATCTGAATATGATGCAATAATGAAGAATTGTACTTGGTCTTCATGTGACTTGCCTCCTGGCAAGAAGGCCATTGGCACTAAGTGGGTATACAAGCTAAAGCGTAAACTTGATGGTACAGTTGACAGGTATAACGCTAGGCTTGTTGCAAAGGGATATGCGTAGGAAAGAGGCATTGATTTTGATGAGACCTTTGCACCTACATGCCATATGACTACTATTCGGAGCATTTATGCACTTGCAGCCCATCATGGTTGGAATGTACATCAGCTGGACATTAAAACAACATTTCTGAATGGTGACTTGCATGAAGAAGTGTATGTTTTTCAGCCCCGTGGCTTTGTGCAAAAAGGGCATGAAAACTAGGTGTGCGGGTTAAAGAAGGCATTATATGGTTTAAAGCAAGCACCATGTGCTTGGTATGAGAAGATACATGCCTATCTGATTGCACATGGTTTTGAGAACAATCCAACTGAAAGCACCTTATATGTTAAGCGTGCTAATGATGTGCTTCTGATCATTGTTGTCTATGTTGACGACATGCTACTTACTGGTCCTATTGAGAAGCATATTGCTGATTTTAAGGCTGATTTGCATGCCTCATTTGAGATGTCTGATTTGGGGCATTTGCATCACTATTTGGGCGTTCAGTTTATGCAATTTGATGGTGGATTGGCTTTGTGCCAAATGAAATATATTGACACATTATTGCAGCGTTTTGGCCCTGAAGACTGGAAGCCTATTGCCAGTCCTATGGAGACAGGTTTACGATTGAGTCTTCATGATGCTGGAGATGCATTTGATGTTGTCCTCTATCAACAGGCTGTTGGATGCCTGATTTACTTATGCACTACTAGGCCAGATATTCACTTTGTTGTCTGACAGATGAGCAGGTTTATGCATTGCGCAGGTGTCACGCATTGGCAGGCGGTTAAGCGCATCTTTCGCTACTTGAATGGTACACGTCTACTTGGGTTGTTTTATCCCAAGGGGGATCACTACCGCCAGATTTGCATGCTTTTTTTGACTCAGGCTGAGCTGGTTGCTATGACACTCGTGTGTCCACTAGTGGCTTTTGCTTCATGCTTGGTAGCTCATGTATATCTTGGTTGAGCAAGAAGTAGTCTATTGTGGCCACTTCCAATTGTGAGGCTGAGTATAGGGCACCCTTCACAGCTACTGTTGAGTGTGTGTGGCTCAGATACCTTATGGATGATTTGGGTGTTGGTTAGTCTTCTGTCACCACCATCTTCACTGACAGTCAGAGCGCATTGGCAGTTGCGAGAGACCCTGTGTTCCATGCTCGCACTAAGCACATTGAGGTGCATTATCATTATGTCATGGAGAGGTTCTCTGTTGGGGAGATCAGCTTGGCATATGTGCCCACGCAGGAGAACATTGCAGACCTTTTCACGACGACTCTGCCTAGGAAGAAGTTTGAAGCTTTCTACAAAGCTTTGGGCTTACTTCCTTTTGTGGAGTGATTTCCACATAGCTTGGCACTTCCTTATACATGAGTGCCGGCTACTTGTTCATCGCATCACTCTCAGAGGGGATTTGTTCATATATTTAGGTAGTGATGTGTGTGAACACTCTAGAACCGCCGGGGCACTTTTTTCCCTCTTTAGGAGGTTTTGTCCCCCGGCTTGTATGTATGCCTATTGCCGTAATGGGCTACTTATCTTTGTACTACTCTAGTAATACATTCAGTATTGTGTGTTGTGCTCCAAGCTTCTTCCTCCTCCTTGTGTTGTTCGCGTGCTTCTGCAGACGTCTAACTCCAACAATAAGGAAAAATATTTTACCTGGCAAAATTGCCTTAATAGTAAAGTTTGTTGATGAAAGATGTATAGTTTACGATCTCTCCAATGGTAACTAAATCATTGTGTTTGGTAACCCATGTCATGGGCCATATAAGCTTAGTAATTATGGAAAAAATTTCAGTGATTATGCATATGCAATTCATGATTTGCAAGCCAACTTAGATGCAAAACTTTGGCATGCATTTGTTTTCCATTTGAATTTTTCTAATTATCTATGTTTGCAAAAATATGATATGGTATCCTCTTTTCCTAAACTTGAGGCACTTATCTAAGCATGTATGTGAAAGTTGCACTTTGGGTAAGATGTAGTGTTCCTTGTTTCCCAAAGATAGTACAATAAGAGTTTAACATAAACCATAGTTTGTTCATAGTGATGTTTGTGGTTGTATCTAGACACCATCGTTTGGCGATTATCTATACTTTGTGAATTTTATGAATGATATTTTTAGGCATGCATGGGTATATCCTCTCAAGTCAAATTCTGACTCTTTATGTGCTTTAAGAAGTTCCTAGTTATAGTTGAAAATATGTCAACATGTTATCCCATCCATTCTGATGTGGGGGAAGCGAAGATATATGGATTTCGAATGCAATGAATTTTCCTTATTGTGGTATAAACATCCACGTATAGTGCCATATACACTACAACAAAATAGTAACGACGAGAAGAAAAACATTTCTCTCATGGAATTGGTAAGATGTATGGTCAAAAGTCAAAATTTGTCAAGCAAGGCCTCAATACTTTTTGGTTTGAGACTATGTTGTGTGTTGCATATTTACTTAATAACTATCCCATAAAGACATATAGTCTATGAGGCTTGGCATGGCTACAAGTCACTCGTTGCTCATTTGTGTGTTTTTGGTTGTTTGGGATATGCATTAGTGCCTAATCAATGTGCAAGAAAATAGATGTTGAGGCTATAAAATGTATTTTTTATTGGTATAATTTTGAGAGAAAAGGCTATGGAGGAGGTGATGGTAGAGTATAGAGATGAAAGGGTCTTTGCAAAATTGTGCTCTAGACAAGCTTATGTCTTGCTTGGCACTCTAATAGATTTCCTAAGATCTTAAATGATGTATAAATGTGACCATAATACTTTGGAGAATTGATCTCAAATGTTTGAGTCAAGACATACTATTTCAAGATTTTGATCTACCGTCTATTTATGGAAGAAGGCTCTCTATAAAAATTCGAGTGCTCATAGCTTGCTATGAATTGAGGAATATCCTTTTGCATAGCTTCAAATGGAAAGGTAATCAAGCTAACACAAGTTATTTCACTTTTCATTGATATAGGGGTAACATTTTTGCATAAAGCATTTTATGTAAAGAGGGTCGTGGTGAGGTTTTCTTAATTGGGAGACACCCAAATGTTGGGGTCTCTTTGGTGATGCAAGTGGAAGACTTACCCAGCCTCACCATAAGAGATGTATGCTAGTTTTTCATAGATGCTTGATAAGCCTATTTGGCTTCTTTTGGGTAACTTATTATATGTAGTGGAGTGAGTGATTCACTATGCAGGTTAATATGTCAGTACTTGCAAGTTTTATGAGATTTTGACACTCGCCATATGCTCATTTTGCAGAGGATACTTTGCCAAAATTTTTCCAAATTTTTTATTTTGTCAACTATATAGTGGTCGATTTACTCCTTGATACACTTATTGGTGTGAGCACATTTATTCTCACATAATCTTTTTGCATTACTGTTCATTAATTAACTTTTTTGGGAAGACTCTCCTGAATGTTTTCCTAGAATCTAACACTTGGTCATCCTTTTTTGAGCCTTAGTGGTGTTTGTACTATTCTAGCTCCATTATCTATCATCATGGCATCATAGATCTCAGACATGTCTGGTGGATCAAGGTCTAGTGACAATGTTCCCAGGAGGAGCTACAACTTGCAAGGAAAAGACCATTTTGAGATCCAAAAATTTGATGGCATAAAATTTTCTCTATGGAAGAATCAGATTAAAGATGTGCTGATTCACAAGAGGCCATGGAAGCCAGTAAATGGAATATCAAAGAAGCTTGCTAACATGGATGAAGATGATTGGGATGAGTTGGATGAAATCATTAGTCTACCATTCTATTGTACCTACCAGATAACGTTTACTTTACAGTATTGGATTGTGAAAGTGCAGAGGAGCTTTGGAAGAAGTTATGCAACACATATGAAAAAGAAACGACATCGAATAAAGTGTATCTCATGAGAAAGCTATATGAACTTCACATGAAGGACACATATAGTGTTGCTGCTCATCGAAATGAGTTCAATGCTATATTCTCTCAGTTACAAGATAAAAAAATTGGAGATTGATAATGAAATGAAAGCAGTCTTGTTACTACGCACCTTGTCATCATCATGGGATACGTTCTGCACAACTATTAGCAATAGTGCACCTGATTGTAAACTGTTCTATGATGACATATGTGGAGCACTCTTGAGTGAGGGGATTCATTGGAAATCTTTGGTTGGCACTCAAAGTGGAGATACATATAATGTTTGTGATTCTTATCAACGAAAGAATCAACAATGTGATAGGAGCAAGAACAAGGAAAAGAATGGTTAATGGAATAAGAGTAGAAGTAAATCAAGGAAGAGGGATATCAGATAAGGTCTTCACCCAAGGAAATGTGCAAATAAATGCACCTATATCGAATTGTCTTGGTTCTATTTCTCGTAACTTTCCAAGCCTATTTTTCCCACAAGCCACAATCATGCCCGATGTGGCTCACGTTTCCAATCCCCAGTAGGATCGCCAAATGGATAAGGTCTTCATCTTGAGGAAATATGCAAATAAATGCACCTATATCGAATTATCTTGGTTCTATTTCTCATAACTTGCCAATCTTATTTCTCCCTTAAGCCACAATTATGCCCAATGTGGCTCATGTTTTCGATCCCTAGTAGGATTGCCAAAATGATAAGTCCTATATCCAAGGAAAGATGCTTATGCACAATGATATTTTGTTCAAACTTCTAGTACTAGGTCAACTTTTCTTCTCCTAAGTCTGCAATTATACTCACATGCATTTGGGGAAGAGCAAGGAATAGAAACGTGAGTACATATGCAAACCAAGACCCAACTTCAATTGACCCTTGGAGTCTCATTCTCTGCCTATTACCACTTTCTTGTTCCACTTACTCTCTCATTCTTTCCCTCTTTCACTCGCTCTTCCACTTTCTTTCACTCTCCTACTTCCTTTAACATTCTCACACTCTCACGCTCCCACTCTTTCCCTTCACTTTCACTTCCCCTACTTCTAATACCTCTCTCTCACTCCCTCCCCCTCACTCTTTCACGTACATTCCTCATTTTTATCCACTTTCCCTCACTTCCCCTCACACACACACTCATGGTTGGGTTCTCCCACTCTCTCACCTACCTTCAGTTGTATCCTCTCTTTCTCTCTTTCCCACTTTCCTTCTCTTTCTCTCTCTCTCTCTCTATTCCCTTTTTTTTTCTCTCTTTCTTCCTATTGTCCTCCCTCACTTTCTCTTCCCCACTCTTTTTCTTCCTCTCCTCCTTACACGCACACCCTCTCTTTCTCTCACACCCCTCTCTCTCTGTCTCCTTGTCTCCCTTACTCACTTTCTCCTCTCACTCTTTCACTCTCACCCTTTCTTACACACACACACACACACTCTCCCTTTTTCACTTTTTCATGAGCTCTCTTCCACTCACACATATACACTCTCTCTTTCTCTCTCTTTTTTCTCTCATTCACTTCTCTTCCACATACCCTCTGTCCTACTCTCACACATCCACACTTGCATCCTCTCACACACTCTTCCACCTACTTTCTTACTCCTCTTTCTCACATGCTCTTCATACACATATACTCTTACACACACCCTCTCTCATACACTCTTTTTTCCACTCTTTCCTACTTGCTTTGTATCCCACACACACTTACTCTCTCTCTCTCTCACTTTCACACTTGCTTACACGCACATACACTCACACAGGCTCTCACACATTTACTCCTATACACTTACACAATTGTAATGACTCTACTGGTAATGTGGCAAGAGTAAGGACATTAGTGCAAGAGAACAAGGATTACGACCACCACATGCTAGAGAGATGACTCTCCTCCCAACCAAATGCCTCTATATATAGCTCTCTCTAGGGGATTGCCTTCTTGGGCAGGTGGATACTAACCATCCATGTGTCAGCCATGTAATTGCATGTGCGCCATCACAGTTAACTCGAGTTAACTCAAGTGCATGCTTCTAGAAGACTCTAGATCTCTTTGGGCAAAATAGTCTCCCCATATAGCCCATGGGGATTGAACCCAAGACCTCTTCCTTCACATCCATGAGACTTAACCACTAAGGTAAGTGGATCACTTGGTTACAAAAGTAAATGACCTTCTAGTAAGTCTAGACTCAAGATCTTTGGTCATATACACAGGTGACCAAACGGTGTCCAATTTCAGATCTATCTGAACCGGGCAGACCGTTAGATCATAGACTTACTTTATTACATTCTTCTCCCTTGGAAAAATATTTTTGTCCTCGAAAATAAAGCTATATATCTACTGTAGGCAACCCCCGAGCCTCATATTCTAAAACTAGAAGAACATGGTCATGTTCTAAAACTGGAAGAAGATGTCTCATCTTTGTGGTGGCATCCCTGCCTAAATGATTCAAAACACTATCTCGCTTTGTTTGATACATTGGTTAAAATACATAGTAGTGAATGAATATAAGGGTCGATCTAAAAATATCCCTGGTCAGTTTACAGTTTTAACTAGGTGCGATCTGGGCACAAACATGTGAACTGGGTGGATTACTAGTCCATTTCTGGGCATGACTAGTGCATGGAATTAGTCACTAAGGCGGGATTCTTATCCCTCACAAGACTTTGAGAACTCGTGATTCACCTGAATTTCGTTTGGAGAACTTGAAATTTCGTTGTCCCAAACATCTAACTTGGATGTTTGCATAATAGTTTACTCATATCTGACAATTACTTGATTTTTTTACCCAACTAGAGGACTAATTTGTCCTAATGAGTTTAAAAATCCTATGTAAACTGTAGAAGAAAGTTTACCATTTACTTTGAGTCAATCATACTATAACTTGGCCAATTCAAATTCAAAATGAAAATTTTCCAACTTAGAACACTTTTCTCAAAGACTTGAGCTAAAAGTTCTTGGGAATCGTCAATCTACAGAGCAATTCCTAACTTCTCTATTTTAGAGTATACCGGAAATGAATAAGTAAATCTTGAACTTTTTATCTTTCGATAATTGAAAAGGTTCTTGTACAGATTATCTATCTGGGATGTATAATTTAGTTACCTGGTTCTATCCGACTAACCCTTGACTTTTGTGAAAAGAATCAGATACCATATCTGAGCCAAATCCAAAGATCCAGAAAGCGAAAAGAAAGAAATAAAACTTTTTTCAACCAATTCAAACTTCGAAGATATGTAAACTTGCTATGAGTCAAAGTCTAGATGACTTAGGACTTTAACTTCTCAAAGATTTCTTTCAACAGGGTATTGAAGCATTTTTCTATCTTTAAGAGAAATAAGCTAGTTTCTCAAAAAGATTTAGAGCAAATCTAAAACATCATCCATCCACAAGATACTAATATGGTAACCAAGATCAGTGTGTCGACCCATGGAGGTTCTGTTGATGAGTTTTGTATTCAAATAATGCTTCACTTGAGATTAAGTTCAGGTCATATTCAGTCTTTGCATCTTGAAATATCTTGAGATACTACTTTTATCCTCATTAAATTTAAACTCCTTCTTTGAATTTTTAATTCTCATGAGGATCAAACCTAACTTCAAGATCCAATCTAGGACTAAAAGATAATTATCATCCACTGTCCGATTTCCCATACCATCTTTCCTACATCAATCTGAGTATAAAATCTGGTGTCCCACACCACCCTATTTTATATTCACATTAATGTGTGGGCGATACTTATCCTAAAGTCTAAACATCTCTTGATAGAGTACCTTCTCACTTCAACTCTTTAAAAGAATTTTAAAGTTTTGGGTTGAGGCTGTAAATAAAGCCACATATTTGGTCAATAGATTACCATGTAAGTCTTTGTAGGGTATGACACCATATGAGGCATGGTGGGGTAAGAGACCTACTCTAGATCATTGCAAAGTATTTGGATGTTTGGCATATGCATATGTGCCATCTCAATTGAGGCATAAAATGGAACCTAAAGCTGAAAAATATGTGTTCATTGGATATGATGATAAGGAGATGGGATATAGGTTGTGGAGTCCATCCACAAAACAATTCCTTGTGTCAAAGGATGTTACATTTGATGAGCAACGTACTTGGTATGCAGGTACAATCAATATTTATGCAGGTGATGAAGAAGTTGTGAATCAAAAGAAAGGTAAATCAAAGGTTCAGATATTTGATGAAGAGGAGAACAATGAAGTACAGGTTGAAGTTGAAGAAGTGCCAAGGTTTGATCCAGAATATAATGAACCAGAAACCTCAAGAAGTGGAGAACTCAGAAGGTCATCGAGACACAAATGACAACCTACAAGGTATAGCTATGACACTTCTTTTTTGGCTACCAAAGATTATGCTTATATGATAAAGGCAGATGAAGACCCTTCTACATATGAAGAGGCAAAAGGTAAGGAAAAGTGGGAGAAAGCTATGCAAGAAGAGTATGATGCATTGACGGAGAATCAGACATGGGATTTGGTTCCTAAACCAAATAGTCAGAAGATCATTGGATGCAAATGGGTCTACAAGACAAAGAGATTTGCATATGGAAGTGTGTCTAGGTATAAAGCTAGACTTGTTGTGAAAGGGTTTGCTCAGACATATGGTATAGATTATGATGAGACTTATAGTCCTGTGGCAAAGATGAAAACTATCAAGACACTCATAGCCATTTCTACATGTAAAGGTTGGAAATTATGTCAATTAGATGTGAAGAATGCTTCTTTAAATGGTTATATTTCAGATGATGTTTTCATGGAGCAACCACAAGGATTTAGAAATGAAAGGTATCCAGATCATGTATATAAGCTCAAGAGAGCTTTTTATGGTTTGAAGCATGCCCCAAGGGCATGGAATTATAGACTTGTGAAGTTCTTGAAAGAACTTGGTTTCCAAGTATCTAAAGCAGATAGTAGTTTGCTTGTTAAAGCAAGTGATGATGGGTTCATTTACATGTGCATATATGTTGATGATATAATTCTTACAGGTACAAATGAGAAAGGCATTCAAAGCCTAAAGAAGCAAATGGAGAAAGAATTCAAGATTAGTGATTTGGGAGACTTGTCATATTTCTTGGGCATGGAGATCTCATACACTCAACATGGAGTGTTTGTAACTCAAGAAAGGTATTTGAAAAACTTGTTGATCAAGTTTAAGATGAATGATTGCAGGATAGCACCTACTCCAATGGAGGTTAATCACAATTTGAGCAGATATGGAGGAGAAGAGTTCAAGGACATGAAGCTATATCAAAGTTTGGTTGGTAATCTGATCTATGCTACATTAACTAGGTCTGATTTGTCATATGCAGTTGGAGTAGTGTCTCAATTCATGCATTGTCCTAGGAAAGAACATTGGGTTGCAGGACAAAGAGTGTTGAGGTACATTAAGGGTACACTCAAAGAAGGTTTGTATTATGGTTTTACATTAGATACAAACATCAAGATTTAGAGTGATACAGATTGGGCAGGTAATCCTGATGATAGGAGATCAACTTATGGATACTTGTGTTATGTGGGAGATAAGTTAATTTCATGGTGTTCAAAGAAGCAACACATAGTTGCTTTATCATCCGTAGAGGCTGAGTACAAAGGTATGGTTGAAGCTGCAAAGGAAGTGATATGGCTTTAGACTCTTATGAAGAGTTTTGACATCATCCAGAGTACACCTACTATTCATGGAGATAACATGAGTTCATTGTATTTAGCTGCTAATCCTGTTTTTCATGCCAAGACTAAACACATTGAGATTCAATATCATTTTCTAAGAGAGAAGGTGATGGATCAAGAGATTGAAGTTATACATACTTCAACAAAATATCAGATAGCTGATATGCTAACCAAAAGCTTGGATGGACCAAAGCTACAAAGATTCACAGACATGGCAGGTATAAAGAAGATAGAGAAAACCTCAATTGATGATTGAGGGGGAGTTGTTGGTGCAAGGCAATCAACTATTGAAGTTTTGCTGAAGTTTAAGATTGAAGAAAAGATCAAGTCATCGGCCTCATTGTCAGTTTCTGTTGTCTCATCTTCTGAGCTGGAGAATACTTGTTTGTGTGGTTGATCGGGGGGCTGTAGGGTAATTGGTACGTTCATACTCTTGTGAGAGAAACTACCCTTCTCGAAATTGGAATTCACTAGAGAAAGCATCATGCATTTCAAAATCAAAGGTGGTGTTTGTTGGTTCTGCCTCCAAGTTAGGTATAGGGAAAGTAAAGGCTTCCGCAACAATGGTAGTGGGAAGTTCTCTTGCTCTAGTGGTAGGTTCCTGAATGGTGATTGCTTGAGAAGTCACTGCACTCGTAGTACCTTTTGTGATAATAGGTCATGAAAGGCATATACGGATGGGCTATACAAGTGCGGGGGGTTCCATTGGAGACTATTGTGGGGATGGCTGAGGTGACGAGGATTCCGAAACTTGCAAGCATGGGATAGAACCACGCATGCGCTTGCCTACCCATCCTTTACTAGCTTTTCTAGCCTTCTTGGTGGTGTGAGCCGCCGAAATGTAATCCTGAAATGGATGCATGCACACCAAAGGGCGTAGCATAACCGTTGTAACATTTTTTATTAATGAAAAGGCGTGTACGGGAAACAGAGGGTGTTCGATGCCGGACTGTGGTCTGGGCGAATGCCTGAAGTGGAGTGTAGCATGCATTGTTGATAGTATGATTACTCTGAGTATTATGTTACTTTGTTAATTAAGTTCAGCAATTAGTTAAGTCTTGATGAAGTATTGAGTTAAGCGACATTGCGGTAAAGTGACGAAGTTGCACGTACTATGGTGAACAATGTGTAATGCACATGACAGATAAGTAATTGAAAGGTAGGTTAATTGGGAACATTAAGTCAGTGTACTGGCATACAATTGAATCTGTAGATTTGGGAAAATATAAACAGGGCCTTTGTTTTACAGACCCCTAACCATCCCAAGAACCCAGATTCGATAACAGTTAAACATCAGTTTAACATTTAACACTGGCGCTGTCTATGGGAAATGGAGTAGCCAGTTGAAGGAAAAAGGGTAAGGTTCAAAGAAGAATCCTTTGATATATGCCGGTAACACGTTCCGACGAATCTTATCCAAAATATCAAAGTGATCCACATCCCTGGGCAATTCTGAATTTGTTAGGAACACCCTCTAGTGGTAGAAGCGAAGAACAATCAAGTTTAGTTGTAGAAGGTCCAGTCAAGCAACCTAGTGGCAATTTTGGTGGCAGTTCGGTGTTGTGCAGAGGCAGTTTGATAGTTTGCGGCGGTGATCCGGTGCGTTTTGGTGACAGTCCGGTACATTCTGAAGATAGTATGTTAGTTTCTGGTTGTACTTTGGCGTAGTGCGGTGATAGTTTAGTGTTATCCGAGGAGAATTTGACGACTTTTGGTGATAGTTTAGCACTATCCGATGCGAATTCGGGTATTTTTGGTGAGAGTTCAGCATTCTTCGGTGACAATTAGGTGATCTTCGGTGATAGTGCGCTATTGTTAGGTAGGAATTTACTGCATTCACCGTTTTCAGGTGCAAGTTTAGCCAATTTCGACACTAAAGTTGAGAAAGGGCTGTTAGATTTTAAGCTAAGTAGTCGGTTCAGAGATATCTTAAGACCGAAAAGTTGGCAAAGTGACCATACGGCCCAGGAACATCAAGAAATACTTCCCTAAAATTCAAGCAACATGAGTAGTTCACAACAACAAAAACAACAGCAACAACAACAACAACAACAACAACAACATATTATTCCATTGCATCCAGTGCCAGCCGGAGTCACATACACAAAATTTGGAGGTTTTTCGAGAGATGATCCTGATGCGCATGTGCGGACATTTGAAATTAATTATGCAGTTTTGAATTACCCAGCAGACCCTGCTTATAAAGCCATTGTGTTCCAGTCAACTTTGGTTAATGAAGCTGCACGCTGGTTAACCGAGTATGACCTGAATCATTTCCAGTAGTATGATGACGTGAAGGATACATTCCTGCAACGATTCTGGTTAAAGAAAAACCCAGCAAAAATTTTTGATTACCTACAGAATAACAGGTAGAAGCCATATGAGAATGTACAAGACTATGCCACTCTATTTCGGACTCATTTACGGCAATTACCACCAGTGCATGCCAATTTACCAGATGGTGTCATTACTCAGTGGCTCATAAACGGATTAAACCCCCAATTGAAACAGATCATGATTATATGATGTGTGGGAGGAATGACCTTGGATGTCGTAATTGCTATGGCGTTATAGTTAGAAAATAAAGTGGGTGGATTCATTGAAGATCTAGAGTGGCTGAAGGCATCCAAGCATTCAAACGAGGATCCTCTGAAACAAATTTAATGTACTAAATGTAAAAACACAGGACACAACAGCTCAACATGCGCTCTGAATCAGATGTATTGCACCATTTGCCATACAACGGACCATGCTATGGGGACTTGTCCTTATAATGCAAAGGTACAGAGCAGAGCAGATGTCAATGCCATTATTCAGGAACAAGAGCAACCGGCCAGTCACTACATACCACCACAAATGAGCGGGTCCATCAGGTGAAGGTGCATCTCCTCCACCACCTAAATGTCATTTTTGCGGTGAAATAGGGCATATCCGTAGGTACCGTAATTTAGTTTCCGAAAGGTTGCTAAGCTATTGATGATTATAGAGGTGTTCTAATATCACTCTAGCTTAGTTCTTGTGGTGTGGCAAATTTCGCAGCTTAGTTTCAAAGCTCTTGCCGCGTCAACAAGTGGTATCAGAGCAGAAAGATTCTGAAGAGCAGAAAGGTCCTCAAGAGTAAACGGAAGTAAAGATACAAGAGAAAGTGAAGAATTCTTCACAAGAAAGGTGAAATCTAAGGAGATCAACAACAAATGGCATCAGAGAAGTGTTCCGAAGTCATTCTCAAGGGTAAAGGTTTACAAAAGATAAAATCCTTTAACGTTAAACTCATTGGCAGTAACAGAAACAAGAAGATTATGGTAGATCACATTTATATTGACAAATTGGACAGAGATAACTATCCTGCATGGGTAATGCGAATGGAAGCCTTACTTATGAGTAAGGACTTAATGATATATGTGATAGGAGAAGAAAAGAAGCCTATTTTTGAAGACGATAGTCAACCAAAGAAAGAAGAGTTAGAAGCCTTGAAGCTATGGCAGAAGAAAGATGCAACGGCAAGAGCATATATCTACAATACCATTACAGATCATCTACTACCACACATTAGAGGTCTGGAGAAAGCGGAAGACGTATGGAGTGCATTGGAAGATCATTTCCAAAACACTACTAAAGCTAGGAAGGCTAGCTTATGGTCAGAATTTACAACGTTCAAGAAAAAACAAAGTCAAAGCATTAGTGATTATGTCACTAAGATGAAGGACTTGGCAGACAATCTTGGATCTATTGACGAAGATATCAAAGACCACAGGTTAATAGCGCAATTGCTTGCAGAATTGAGAGGAGATGAAAGGTGGAAACCTTTCGTAATCTCAACTAAACTTTCATTAGATCATTTTGTACCAGATTTAAATCAGTTACTTGGACTAATGCTAACATTTGAGCAAGATTTGAAGACAGATGGAGATAAAGGACAAAGTTCTGCTATGTATGCAAAGAATAAGAAGAAAGGTGATAAAGGTAAAGAAAAAGATGAAGAAGAACTGACTACTCAAGCAAATTATGCAAGAGGAAGAGGTAACGTCAGAAGTAAAAGCAGAGGTAATACAAAAGGAAGAGGTAATCAGAATAACAACAAGAAAACTTGCTAGATCTGTGGATTAAGCAATCATTTGGCTCATGATTGTTGGCATAATTCTCAAGGATCAAGTCAGAATCAGAATAATAATAGCAGAGGCAGAAGCGGAAGATATCAGAGAGGTAGACAAAGCCAAAGAGGCGGATATGGTAGAGGTGGAGCAAGAAGTTGGGGACATAATCAGTCTCACAACACTACTACGCAGAATGACAATCATACAACATTGATGATGAATTCGATAACCCATAATAGGTTTCAATGGCATCTCGTCTTTGCGTATAGGATACTGAGTTTGCTGACAAACATCACACCTCTTCACGTAGGTATGTGCATCCATGTGAAGTGTGGGCCACCAAAGTCATGCAAAAAGTATTGCCTTGATTACCCTATTTGGCCGAAAATGTCCTCCTACTGCACCTTGGTGAGCAATCTCCAAGATCTTCAGATATTTGCTCTCGTGGACACACACTCTAAGATACCCATCTTTTCCTCATCTGTATAGATTATCTCCAATGAGAGTATAATCTAAATCTTCTTGTTCTAAGCTCCTTTGTTTGGCCACTGTCATCTCTTGAGGGAATGTTTTCGTTCTCAGGAAGGCTACTAATGGTTTGCTCCAATCTGGCACTAAAGACACCTGATAAAGAGTGGCATGTTTCACAGGCGGTCTAGTGCTGCAGATTGGGCATTCCTTGCACATCTTATGGAGATCTCCTTCCATAGTTGGTCAGTGCACTCCGACAAACGATAGACCCCGTTTATCGCAACAGACACCATCTATCACGACAGACACGGACCACGAAAGACGATAGACCCCGTCTATCACAACAGACACCCATCTATCACGACAGATAGGCTCACGACAGACGATAGACCCCGTCTATTGTGACAAAAACCGTCTATTGCGACAGACAGAGACCCATGACAGACCCCGTCTATCACGACAGACTGGCCCACGCGACAGTCAGTGTCTATCGTGACAGACACTCTATCGCGATAGAGAGGCATTTTCAACAAAAAATAGAGGGGTAATTTTTTTGAAAATTTGGGCTAAAAATTGGGTATATTTGCATATTCAATCACCTATGCCATTACCAAGGCCTTAGAAAAATGCAGTAAACTCCTGAAAGGTTCTGTTTGTCTGTTTAACCCCCTAAACCCTGAACTGTCATAACTTTTTCATATGAAATCCATTTTTTGAGCTCTAGGGCTTGTCAGAAAGCTCGTGGATAGGTACACCAAGGGAGCTTTAGAAAAAAAAAAATTGGCAATAGAAAAGGGGGAAAAAAGGATCATTAAAAGTGTCTGAAATAAATTGTATGTCAATTGAAGGTTCAAACTTGAGCTAAACTTGGAATTTTTCCAAGATCATCGAGAGCTTTTGGAGAATTCAAAGCAAGTGCCATTGTGTGCAAGCTTGGGAACGCGATTCCTGGGCAGACAAGCACAACAAGGAGGAGCGACTTAAGGTTGGAACATCTCTCAACCCCCTCACTCCTTTCTTAGCTTAGGCTAAGTGCGAGTAGTTGTCCTCATTGACTAGGGGTACGATAGGAATACTCAAGTTTTAAGCACCTCAAATTTCTCAAGTCTAAGAATAGGTTAAAGTGTAGTCAAGGGACAACTTAAGGGAAAAGAACCTAAGCTAATTGGATGAAGAACAGTTGTAAAAGGATCATTGGGTTAATTGGAAGGGCATATGAACCTTAGATCAGGAAGACACCTAAGGAGACACCATCAAACTATTAGATCATCTGAGGCTAGTGTCAACCATACAGCCAGATCTTGGGCCCAACAATTGAGTGATTACCCCTACGCTTTGGACTCAGAAACTAGTGACTCTAAGATGTCTTACAACATGGAGAGACCTGTAGGTAGCTTAGGAGTGGCATACCTAGAAAAACCCGAGGGTCCCTACAGGACTCAATTGGAATATATCCGGACCAACCGCTTAGGTGCACGCATCTATGAGGATGGTCTGAGAAGATCTGTCATCCTAATTAAAAACCTGGATCAGCCCATTGGACTAGAACACCCTGTAGTCAAGTTCAAAAATGGTTCCTACATAGATAAAGAAGGAACAATGTATGTGGTCACCAGCGAACCTGAAAGGACGGATGAATTTGGCAACATAATCTCTGACCCTGAAGTGGGTGACATAGAGCAAGGGAACTTAGGAAAAGAGCCAAAAAACCTCGAGGCAAGTCAGTTCTGACGAGAATAATCACTCCAGAGTGGGTTCCCCAAGACAATAGGAGCATAGATTTGCTCGTGAATCGAGAGACAGATGAGGCTTTTTGGAGGTATAAGCCTGAGAAGTCGAATGAAGTAGGAGCATTCACCATCTATGAATTCAAAGATCATGATAGCCCAAGCAAAGTGACCTACCTAGATGATGCTTCAGAGAGGATATTTGTGGTCTCAGAGCATGGAAGACATGCATACACTTGGAAGGGTGAACTTGTTTTCCCCCAATCTCGATCCACTGTGTCTTATGGTCACCAAGGAGCTGGAACATCTCAGGCTCATGGAACTCAAAGAGAGAAGAGTAGAGATAGACCCGAGGTGAGCTTTGCCAACCCATTGGGAAGAGAAAGAACGAGAACAGGGATAGATAGGATGGAAAATGAGAGACATAGGGACCCAAGGAATCCAAGAAGTATCGAGGACTTCCCTCTGTCACGGCCTAGAGAACACACTGGAACCTTAAGGCCCACACAATTAGTAAAGTCCATGAAGAATTTCTTCGATGGCACAGGAGACCCGTACGACCATGTAGCAGAGTTTAGGCAAGCTTTGAGAGCTGAGCAAGTTGAAGACTTGTTCACTCAATACAATGCTTTTGGCTTAACCCTCAAGAACACCGCATTGACTTAGTTTCAACTGCTTTACCAAGGTGAGTTCCGAAATATAGATCAACTTCTTGAAGCATTCATCACTAAATTTTCCAAGAGTGGTATTAGGCATAACACGTCCTCCCTGATATACAGCTTCAAGCAAACACCTCAAGAGACAGTGAGGCTCACGGAAAGAAGGTTTAGGCAATACCTAGAGAGATGCCTTGCCCCAGAGTTACCCACTCCAGCCAAATAAGTGGCCTTATTTCTAGACAGATTGTTAAGTACCAAACTGAGATCATATGTGTACTTGAAGGACCCTAGATCCATAGAAGAATGTGTATGCATGTGCATAGACATTGAGGATAATCTAGGGGAGGAATTAGATCTATAAAGATTCAGATAGTTCTACTAGCCTCACTTCCTCACAATCCACATCAATTGAGAATCTAGCAAAAAAGGTAGCTCAGAAATTAGGAGTCTCTAGCAAGCAAATTCCTAGATTTGCCCCAGGAAAAAGATGCTACACCTATGGAGGAGACCATATGGCGAGTGTGTGCCCTATCATGGATCAACCCCAAGTGAACCCTAATAGCCAATATTGCACCATAGAAAGAAGATACACCAATCACATTGCACAAGACTGCCCATATAACAAACAAGCTATTAGACAAAATTATCCTCATTCATATCCACAGCAAGGAAAATACCAGAATCAGTACCCACAACAACAATATGGCAGGCCCCAACAAACCTATCAACCACCCTATCAAGGGCAGCAAAGACCTCCACGATTCCTAGCGCAGCAACCCCCTCCTCCAGCCAATGTGATTCCAGTGAAGTATGCAGCCGCATAAGAAAATCCCAATAGAGCTATAGTGCCAATGACACCATTGCTTTCAGAAAGTGACCCAAATGATCATAGTTTTGACTCTACTCAAGTGATCATAGTGCCCACATGCTTACTACATGCAATCACCCGAGCATAACGAGTCATACTATTATGAAGAACCGAGTGAGTTTAGTTGGGAGCCAGAATATGCAAATGTCATGTATGCGAATCCCAACTCTAGACCTCAGCCTAGGCAGATAAGACCTCCATTTCCTAGAGGACCATGCTTCCGATGTCAGGGAGATCACCTCATTCGTGATTGCCCTCTACCTGCACCCACACAAACCCAATCTATGACAATTCAAGGCTTTTGTCCAGATTGTGGAAAGGAGCATTTGTTACGAGAGTGTCCCAAGAACCCCACCAATATGCCAAAAATCACTCCTATCAATGTTATTGGCCTAGTGGTAGACCCCATGGGAAGTGTGACTTCCACAACCTTAGTGCAAGTCATCACGAGAGCTCATGCACTTAAGCAAAACCAAGACTTAGGCCAGGAAAAGAATGTGGAGGTTAGCGAGACTGAAAGCCAGAATAAGAAGAGAACAAGATCTTGGAGAGATAGCCGTGAACGTATGAAAAGGCAATGGGCAAAGAAGATGAGCGAACTTGAGGAAAGCCTACGAGAAACCAAATCCAAAATCATAGAAATCGCATCTCAAACGCACTCTCACAGCTCACCTCCACTACCATCCCCATCACCTTCCACTCCTCAACCTTCTAACCCACCACACGTCACCCACCCACCACCCAGAGTAGGATCAGTCTTGGCAGATTCCAGTCCCGAGGACATAGATATGATGCTTAGAGCATATCGGGCCAGAATCCAGGAAGGGCCAAATGTAAGGGATCATGAAAGATGTTACCCTAGAGCTGACCTAGAGCTTGAACGAAGAATACTAAAGTGCAGTGCAACCTCACTTTAGAAGAGCTACTCAAGATTAAGCCTGAATTGTGGAAACATGTAGCCAAGCAAGTGCCAGACATTGCAAAACCTTGTTCCCAAGTAGGATCTCACAGGGCAGTGCCAAAAATACCCTTGGACAAGATAGGGGACATGAGCGAAGGAGAAGAAGGAAACACCTATCTCCCTATCACTCATCAAGGTTACAAAACCAAGGCAATATTGGACTCGGGCGCAGGAATTGCAATTGCTACCACTTCCTTATGGAAGCGTTGGGGCAAGCCAACACTCAGGCCAATGAGGATGAAGTTACAAATGGCCGATGGTCACATTGAGAGACCCTTAGGGCTACTAGAAGGAATAACTCTTACCACTTGTGGGGTAGAGTTTGAACATACATTTGCTATATGTGATTTTAGCAAAAATCAAGCCTATGAGATGATTCTAGGAAGACCATTCTTGAGACAATTGCAACTAGTACAAGATTGGGGAACCAATGCCTTGTATTTTCAACACTTGGGTATCACGACCAAAGTGAATCTCAAAGATTTCTCTCATAGAGACGTGCCCCCATTCAATGGAATCCCATCCGTAGAGCCACAGATGATACAGAGTCAGTGCATTCCATAGGATCAGGATCCTCATGGATGCATGAAGACACTCACTTATGGATGTGTAAAGTGGTAGAAGAGGAAGAGAAAAGGGAAAAGACAAGAGAGATAGGTGCAAAGGAAACTCATAGAGCAATTCAAGACCCAGCCTATGCACTCATAGTATTCCCAGATGAAGAATTTGAGCCTCATGGTTGGGCAGAGATTTTAGCGACCATGGATGTAGCCATCAATGAAGAGCAGTGGACACCCCATTGTGACGAGGATGACTATGACATTTCAGTCTTCACAATAGATCCAATCATGTGTGATCCAATTATTGAAGAATGTGAACCTAGCACTGATGCATTCGAGGATGCAAGTAACTCCGATCTAGAGTCAATAGTTATGGACCCACCCTTTGCATCAGATGAGGAGTATTTCTATGAAGTAGAAGCTCACCCTCAGAGACATGAAGAAATTACAAAGGAGGTGAGATTAACCACACAAGTGACCACCAAGAGTGAGGGAAAGAAGAGGAAGAAGAGAGAAGTCTCACCAGAGGAGGAAGAATCCTTGTTTGAGGTCCCAAACAACTTTAAGAAGTATGAAATAGAAGACAAGAGAGTCATGATAAGAATGCCAAAATGCGATGCATAAGCAGGAGAGGCCTATGATAACAAAGAAACCACCAAGAAAATAGTGGTAGCCATAGAAGAAGGGGAGGAGCAATGCACATACATAGGACACGACTTAAGTGAAGATGAGGAGCAGGAGCTGATAACCTTACTACGAGAATATAGGGATGTTTTTGCATGGAGTTACAAGGACTTGAAAGGTGTAGAACCTGACATATGGTCACACACGATCCCCATGACCTCAGAGGTCAAACCCTCTAAACAGAAGCCATACACATACAATGACAACTACACTGCCAAGATCAAAGAAGAGATAGATCGCTTGGTGGAAGCTGGATTTATCTATGAAATCGAACACACTGAGTGGGTGTCCCTCATTGTAGTGGTGCCCAAGAAGAATGGCAAATTACGTGTATGCAGTAACTTGAAGAAGGTTAATGCAGCCACTATCAGAGATAGTTATCTGCTTCCTATCACTGAGCATCTATTAGAAAGGGTAGCAGGCAAGGAAGTGTATAGCTTCTTGGATGGGTTCTCTGGTTACAATCAAGTAGCCATTGCACCAGAAGATCATCATAAGATGGCTTTTGCCATGGAGTGGGGTATATTTGCTTTTCGGTAAATGCCATTTGGGCTTACCAATGCTCCTGCAACCTTTCAAAGACTAATGTGCCATGTATTTAAAGAGTTCCTGAGGAAGAATTTGGAATTCTATGTTGATGATCTCTGTGCTCATTCCAACATTAGACAGACACATATACCTGAACTCAGGCAAATCTTTGACAAATGTAGAGAATATCAAGTTTTCCTAAACCCAGAAAAGTGTGTTTTCAGGTCAGGCAAGGCAAGATTCTAGGACACATAGTGTCGAAGAACGGCATATCCATTGATGAAGAGAAGGTGAGAGCTATCGCAGAACAGCCTAGGCCAAAGAATGTCAAGGAAGTGCAAGCTTTCATGGGGCATTGTGGCTATTACGGACGTTTTATACACATGTATGCCATCATAGCAAAGCCTCTGTACGGACTTTTGACTAATTTTGAGTGGACGGATGATTGTGAGAAATCTTTCAATGAGCTTAAACGGGGATCGTGTTCAGCACCAATCTTGACTACACCGGATTGGAACAAGCCATTCCATGTCCATGTGGATGCATCCAATTATGCTATTGGATGTGTACTAGCACAACCTACGAGTGAAGGTAATATGGATCTTCCAATTGCCTATGCTAGTCGACAGTTAAATGCAACTGAACGAAATTATACCACTACTGAGAGAGAAGGATTAGGCATGGTAAATGCAGTGAAAAAGTTTAGACACTATTTGCTTGCAAATAAGTTTAAATTTTTTACAGATCACCAAGCTCTATTGTACCTGGTAAACAAGCGATGCAATACAGGTAGATTAGTAAGATGGTTTCTCTTACTAATGGAATACGACTTTGACGTAGTGGTGAGAAAGGGCAAGACTCACTTGAGAACAGATCATCTCTCGAGGCTCACATCCGGAGAGGCCCCACAAGGAGTATCAGATGACCTTCCTGATGCTTGTTTAATTTGGAAATTGTCCCTCAATGGGCCAAAACATTAGTGCCAGTATTGACATATGGACCCAAACACCCAGTAGTCAACACTCAAGATAGGGAGGTAGTAAAGGCCCAAAAGTACCATATCATGGCAGGGAGTATGTACAAGTACACAGATCAAGGAATATTATCTTGTTGTGTGGAAGAGGATGAGTACGCGAAATGGTTGCAATTAGCACATGTTGGTGCATTAGAGCAACACTACTCGAGACAAAGAACTTTACAAACACTAAAGCTTGATCCCTGTCTGTCACGATAGACGATGTCTGTCGTGATAGACGAGGTCTATCGTGAGTTTGTGTCTGTCGTGATAGACGGGTGTCTGTCGCGATAGACACTGTCTGTCATCTGTCGTGGGCCTATCTGTTGCGATAGACTATGTCTGTCGTGATAGACGGTGTCTATCGCAATAGATGGTCTCTATCATCCATCGTGGTTTGGTCTGTCGCGATAGACAAGGTCTATCGTGGGGTCCGGTCTGTCACGATAGACGGTGTCTATCGCGATAGACGGTGTCTATCGCGATAGACGGTGTTTGTCGTGATAGACTGAAAAAACGCAATTTTTTAAGAAACTTCTAGTGATTTGGAGTGCTCTAATGGTGTAGGTTATTGTGCCAGGCATGCACTCAAAAAATATTAAGTTTTTCTATCTCAGCTTCACAACTCGATGATCCAATGTAGGCTGCTCCTTAATCAACCAAGATATGCATGAGTCTCCAAGGAAAAAGCAACTACCACTAGTGGATGTGCTAGTATCATAACAATCATCCCAACGACTATATGTAAAAGCATACAAGCATGGCTAATTATATCTGCCATAAAGAAGACCTAAAGTCAATGTGAATTTGAGATATTTAAACACATGTTTTACCTCTTACCAATGCTTAGCACCAGAGCTATGCATGAACGGACACAATTGGGAAATTGCGTATTGTATATCCTACCTTGTGTTGCATGCATTTATAAGACATCCCACAATTTGATGATAAATAGAAGTGTCAAATGCATCACTAGAATCCTCAACAAAGAGCCTAAATCCTATCTCTACTAGTGTGGAAAATTGATTTCAATCCTCAAAGTAAGAATGTTGAATTCGTTTTTCAAAATACTTTGCTTGATGCATAACAATCCCCCCCCCCCAAATGGATACAAACTGAATGCTAAGATAGTAGCTTAAAAGACCAAGATAAGTGACATTACAAGTATGTTGCAAATCAACTGTAAGGATGTCAAGTTTTGCATCACATGACCCAATCAAGAGTATGTCATCAACATAAAGAGCAAGAAGTATAAGATCCGCACCATCTTTGCATACACAGAGTGTGCTTTCAATGGGACTACATGTGAAGCCAAAAGCAATCAAGAGCTTATGGATTTGTTTCATACCATGCACATGGAGCTTGCTTGAGACCATACAAGGCTTTATGCAAGTGAGAAACCATACGATCTTGTCCTTTCATGGCGAACTGAGGAGGTTGCTTCACATAAACCTCTTCTTGCAAATCACCATTCAAGAAAGTTGTTTTTATGCCCAACTAATGTACTTTCCAACCTTGTTGGGCAACCAATGCAACCATGGTGTGAATGGTAGTCATGTGTGAAGTAGATGAAAGATTTTCCTCATAGTCAATGCTATATTGTTGCACATATCCTTTGACACAATCTAGCTTTGTAGTGATCAATGCAACCATCCAAATTTCTCTGAATCTTGTAAATCCACTTTGTGTGAAGGCTTAATTTTATGCTCATTATTGAAGGGCTTTGGTGTGCAGAACAAGAGGAGGAAGGAGGAGATGGAGGGAGAGAGAAGAGAGGAGAGACGCGTGGACATGTGTGGGAGCCTCGAAACCCACATAATGAACTCTCTTGAGGTAATGCTCTATATATGATGTATATGTATGAGTATAGGGGTAAGGTCACATGATCTTTACATCCCCAACAATCTCCCACTTAAGGGTCAATGTGACCATAAGTGGTAACACATATAAAGAATGATGTAGGACTATACACTAATGTACAGGAAGAGTCCAGATCTCAACCCATACAGATCAGCTACACCAACTACCTCGAACAAGGTGTATCCATGCACCTCAAACTGCTCTAGACTCATATCGACAAGAGTCAAGCTCACATATGACTGATGCAAGAACTGATGAAGTTCCTGCAAAGCTCCCACTTGCTTTATGCCTGTGTCAATCATTGAACGACTCACAACTCCAAGTGCAAATGCTCCAATAACAACTGCAATGTTTGGTCTCGAGCATAACAACTCATACATCAGACTCCCCAATGCTCATGAAACATGTGCTATCTTGGCTAACCTAAGTATATCAGCCATGCCTGTATCCAAGGCATCCAAAGCACCATCATCAAGACCAACATGTCCTGACATATATGTGTCAACATCTGGCATGAGCGAATCCAAGAATGACTGAATGATCATTGACTCATCAACATCTAAATCAATCATCCTCTCAACCAAGGATGTGTCTAGCTGTGCACCCTGAGAGCTAAACTGCCCTATCACACACTGTGTACCATGAGAGCAATCCTGCTCTATCACACCAAGTGTATGACCATGTTCCATATGAGCTAATTGCACAACATCAATTCCAAGGTCAAATAGATGATCTAACTCTAACTGAGTATCATCACAATGCTCTACGTGAGCATCCACATCATAGTGAAGATTTACTTATCTTCACAAGGGTCTCACAGTATGATTAGGAGACTATGGGGTATTATCAGGAATACCCAAAGAGTGATTACTTTCACTCATGCACATCACTTGACCAAGTAGTGGAGCATTTTTGCTACACTACTAAGGAAACCAAATAGATGGGATCACAGAGATGGGTTTCATGAGATAGCATTGATGAGTGCTTATGTAATTTGAGTGATGGTTAGGAAGGCCAAAGGTATGGCACTAGCTCAATGATTCAGAGCATAGATCCCTTAGTAAGAAATAGTTGGGGTACCCAATACATATACGTATGTTGGGATCTACAGAGAGGTACTCAGACTCAGTCTTGGTACATAGGAACAAGTTAGTTTGGAATAGAAAGGGATATCCATTGTCACTTGTTGACTAGAACCAAACTATACTAGTTTGAGGACATGGTACTCATTTGAGTCCACTGACATGATTTTAGGATATGGGATTCATTAGAGTCCACTTACATATTCCATTACATGGAATATATATTCGGTTTAGTGTAGGTATGGTACCATGAATTGGAAGAAGTTTTCACTGGTATGGGACGGTGGAAATGACTTCCATTTGAGCACTCTTCTTCTATGGCCAGGGAGAAAAGGACTCATCATTCATGGCATCATGTCTCACTAGATCAGAGGAGAGCTTTTAGTAGACATCTCCTTATGATTGGGAGTTATCCTTCATAGTTTAGGGAAGATTTATTCTTCCACTAGAGAATGTGGTAGGTGATTTTATCACCATGGATATCACATACTCATGTTGTGGGTTTCAGGAAGGATAATTCCATTAGTTTGAATGGATCGTATAGATCCATCCATAGAGTATGGTTAGCATAGATAGTTCTTTACTATGGATACACATGTGTTTACGGTATCATGTCACATCATTGCTGACCATTTTAGTAGAGGGCTTTGATCCTTGTGAGGAGTTTATTTTCTCCACTCTTCACTACATACACCTTCATTAATTAGGGGAGATCTATTCTCCATTATCATAGGAATATATATAATGAGGGATTATGCATCAGTCATGGAAGAGAGGAGCAAATGAATTCATAAGTTTCTCTTTTAAAGAAAGGAGAAAGTGGGAATTAGCTTAGAGATCAAGAAGAGATGTCACTTTATTTTAGTGGTCTCACTTTAGCTCCTTCTCTTTGAGAGAGAAAGAAGGAAAGGAAAATATGATTTCTTCATAGGAGAAGAATAGAGTATGTTTTCCTTTAGACAGGTGTTTGGGAAACATCTCTTAGTCTTTATTTAAGAAGGAATTCATTTACTCTACTTTTCAATGTAATTTTCCTTCACATGGGAGTTTGATTCTCCAATATTTTGGAAGGGAAAACTATGGTGAACTTATGTGCATGTTCTCAGTTATGGATGAGTAGACTAAATGGATTCAACAGAATCTCTTTCAAAGGGAAAGGGAAAGTGGAATAGGTTCCACTGCTAGAGCTCTTTTCCTTAGAAGAGATTGAATAGAGAGAGAGAGAGAGATAGATAGAGAGAGAGAGAGAGTTTCACTTTATCACTTTTAGGTTGTCTAGATAGAAGTGGCACTCTTCTATCAAAGGCAAGAGGGAGATCGGTTAATCATGATGGTTAGATTGAGTCTCACTTGTAAAATCTAGAGAGAAGCAATTATGCTAGTTTCAGTGATAGTCTTTGACTAGATGAGATAATCTAGTTATTGACATTAGTTAGACTGGAAGTAGATTGATGATACTTGTCTTTTGAGTTTCCAGGAGATAGGGATATATCTAACTGATTGATGTCACTCTAGCACAATGGCAAGTACCAACGTGAGGAGCTTCACCTCATAAATGTCAATCCGCGGAGACGTGAGGGCCGGTATGAAGACCAAGAGCAAGTGAAGTGCACAAGTGCGTGAGTGAAAGCATACAAACATGCACACACATACACACACACGCACACAAGGTAAGAGCAAAGAGTGGAACAATGGAAGGACTTGAATTACAAAGGAACTCTTTTACAAAGCTGAAATCTACAACAAGCTAAACCCCTAAAATGAGCTCTCCAGCCCTTTTTATAGTTTTTTGAGTAGTTTTGGCCCTGTCCAGACCTAGTGTCTGGCCTAGTTGAAAATTAGGTTCCAAGGCTTATTTGGGGGCTCAAATGAAGTCTAAAAATTATGAAAATTGGTAGGATGCTACTTCTAATACTCCTCAAGCTTGAGGACTCATCGACTTGAACAAAATGGAGTTGTAAAAATGGAAAATGGTATTTACAATGGTTTTTTAGTGACAAAAGTCACTATATTTATAGGGATTTCTTCTGAAAATTTGACATGTGCTTCTTGGAGCTCCCTACTTGCTCCTCTTTCTTGTGTATCCACTTCTTTGATGTGCTTCCATGCTTTGTCCTTGACCTTGAGCTTCAACACTCCCCCCCCTCTTGAGTTTGTCGTCCCTGACAGACCCATTGTAGCTTGGGCAATTGTCTGGTTCATCATTTTGTCATTGGGACCTTTGTATGGACTTCGTGCATGTATTCCAGCTGGATGGTGTCTTTGTGAGCTTTCAAAAATTGTGACTTACTCGAAAGAGGTTGTCAATGTTGATAATGAGCAACTCTTGTGGTGGATTGCTTCCTGGCTCTGGTGTTGTCGCCGTGATGTCCTCTGGTTCTTCCCAAGATGGCTTCCCTAGTTTCCATACCAAGTACTTGTGACCCACAATGACTTATGGGTAAGTGCATGAGTGCATGGGTTAGAAGAACAATGTGCCTTGTGCACAGCTCAGTAATGTAGCCCTATGCATGCATACTTGGGAAATGCATTGGAAGAATTATGGTGCAAGAAGTTGGAACTTGAGCTATGTGCTCAAGGGTAAGCCGACGAAGAGGCTTCCTGATCGATCATGGTTATGTTGTTGTTGAAGCATACAATTCTTACCATGGTGAAAATTCCGTCGATCTCTAACTCTTCGTGTTGTACTTCCATCATGATGATTGACCATCAGCTTGTCTTCCGTTGTTGATGGTTTGCATTGGGGATTCGTCAAACACACACGCCCATCCTTTCTTTCGTTGCTCTTTTTTTTTTCTTTTAATAACAAGGTCACAAAACAAGAAGAAAGATGTTAGTATCAATAAAATATTTTACATATGTCCAATGTGTTATATGTGCCTAGGATTCTCAATTGTGTCTATGCACGGCTGTGTAATGTGGCCCTAGATTAATGCATACTTTGGAAATGCATGACTTGAATGGTGCAAAAGACAAGGTTATGCCAAAGGCACATGGTTGTTGTGGTCGAGGCTTTTTTTATGTTAATTCTAGACTTGATTCGATCTTTGTTTGGAGGTGTTGACTGAATCTTGCAATGATGTAAACCTCCTTATAGGGATCCATTTGAGAATGGTACATGGCTTTGTGGAGATCACTTCTGGCCCTTTCATCGTGGAATGGTGTCTAAAGTTTGGTATCCAGCATGGTTGGGTCTTTGATTTTGTGGAAGCTGCTGATACTTTTGGCTTCCAAACCCATACCCTTTTTGGTTGCCTTTTTGTGATTGTCGAAGAGGTGGGCTGATCTGCTTTGGTTCTTTGTGTGTGGTGTTGACCCTTGCTTCTCCTTGGCATCTTTGTGGAAACTTTGCTTGTGAGGGAGATTTGTGGTGTTTGTGCATGTAAGAGTGTCTTGGGTAATCACCCTTGTTGAGCTGCAACTAACTTCTTTGACACCCAAATTTGTACGTTATTATGGTCGGCCTCCCTCGATTGCTTTGGTACCCAAATTTGTCGAAGACTATAGGATTGAGCTGGTCTTCGTTTCTTGGTGCTTCTTTTAGCATGGTTGACTTGCCTGACTGGGAAGGGTTGTGGCAAGGTTGGTGGTTGTTCGCCTTTTCGTACCCAAATCTGCGTCATGCCCCGAGCTTCTTTCTTCTTGAATTCCGTCTGTCTACTTGATATAGCAGATGTCATCTTTGCGTGCCTCTTTGGTCGAGTTACACTTGCATTAGTATGTGAAGAAGAAGAGGGGTTTGCTGGCCTTTGAGCTTTTGATTCCATGATTGAGTCCTTTTGGTTCGTAGGGTTTTTGACACACACGACATTTTCTTTACAAAGATTAGTTTCGGAAGAACTAAGAGAATGTGTGCTACTTGGCTTTGTGCTCATGCAATTCTCTAATTCTAATGTGATACATTGTTCAGGTGCCCAAACTTGAAGGAGTTGATGTCGTAGGTTCAAGTTGACTGCATGGTCGTAAATCCAATCTTGACCCAGGACAAGTGGCTCTATAATGTCTTCATCATGACATACTAGCATTTTGACTTTCATTGGAACATTTTGAAGGTAGATGGGAAGTTCCACCTCTCCCAAACAAGGGGTTTCCACACCTCCCAAACCTAGGAGATAGGCTTCTATAGGCTTTATGTTCAATTGCAAGTCTTGGCAGTATGAAATTCTAACTGCACTAATTGCTGCACCTGAGTCAATCAATGCTCTCACAGTCCTTGCATTCTTCCCTTGTCCTATCGCTATGGTCACAAAGGGACGTCGATCAATTATTCGAGAAGCAATTGCACTTGATGTTTGACACATGGCCATGTGGTATCTTGGGGCCTCATGATTGATATCTAGGCCTAGGCGTCTTAACTTATTTCTCCTAATGCGTTCTCTAGCATCTGCATGTGCTTCTTCTCTAACCCTTAACTCTTCTTCTTTTTGCTTCTTAGCAGTGTTGAGTCTTTGTAGCATATCCTCTGTAAGAGGTTCTTGATATAGCTTGACTCGACAACCACTGATATAGTTGGGCAAGATATCACCTTCTAGTGTGGCCAATTGAACTGCACCGCTGGTGGAAATTCTATTGATGATCATGGGTCCATATCCTCTTTTTTCCAATTTACGGGCATGTTGCTTTAGTGTATAAACCAACACCTCTTTCAAGCCTTTATCTTTGATATGTGCATCGAAGTATGCCTTTTGCCATTTCTTTGCAGCATAGATGCCTGCCGCTGCTCGTAGTCTTGTCTCACCTAAGCGTTCGAGATCAAAGATCCTAGAGGATAACTCGTGTCCATTCCACTCATGCTCTTGTGCTACTTTTAAAGTTGGGATTAGGAAGTCCAAAGGTAGCACAGCATTTTGTCCGAAGACCATCTGAAATGGGGTTGCATTGAGTACGGTTTTATAGGCAACTCGATACGCCCAAACAGCATGATGGAGTTGTTTGTCCCAATCATAGCGTTTATTATTTACGAGTTTGGTTAGTACATTACATAGGATCTTGTTTGTGCTCTCAGCTTGTCCGTTAGCTTGTGGATGGTAGGGGGCAGACTTCTTATGTATCACCAAGAACTCTTGGAGGAGATTTTCAATGACCTCATTCAAGAAGTGAGTTCCTCTATCACTTACTAACTCTATTGGTAATCCATATCTCGTGAACACGTTCTCGAATAAAAACTTTGCTGTAGTTTGAGCATCATTCTTTGTTGTGGCTTTGACTTCTACCCACTTTGTGAGGTAATCTGTGGCTACAATAATGTATTCGGCATGGGAGTTTCTAGCTGGGGGGTTAATAGGACCTACAAAGTCTATGCCCCACTTCGAGAATGCACATCCTCCCATCATTGGCCTCAAAGGCATCTCATCTTTTCTAATTGGGTACTGGGCACGTTGGCATGTGTCACATTTCTTCACATAGGTATGTGCATCCATATGAAGAGTGGGCCACCAAAGTCCTGAGAATAGAATAGTCTTAATTACTCTATCAGGACCAAAATGTCCACCTGCAACACTGCTATGGGCAGTTTCTAAGATTTTCAAATAGTCTGATTCGTGAACGCACAATCTTAGGTAACCATCTTTTCCTCTCCTATATAGGTTGGCTCCTACAAAGGCATAGTCTTTAACCTCTTGCTCCAAGCTTCGTCTTCTTGCTAGACTAGCCTCGCTAGGTAATGTTCCTGATCTCATAAATTCTACCAATGGAGCACTCCAATCTGGAATTAATGATATGTGATAAAGAGTCGCATGGTCCACCGGGGGTCTCTTTTGGCACACTGGACAATTCTTGATCCACTCATGAATTTCTTTGTCTATACTAGGCCAATACACTCTTAAACGTTTTAGATTTTGCGATGTTCGTTGTTCAGAATAGTGATTCCCTAGAAATCCTTCATGGGCTTGTTGCAACCAACTACTATGTTCATCATCCTCAACACAACAAGCTAGAACACCTTCTGTATCTTGTTTATACATGCTTCCTGCCAATATCTGATAGCTTTGTGACCACACAATTTCATCCTTGTTCGTCTTCACCTTCTTATTTGCAGGTCCAAAGGTTAGGACTAGTACCAACTTATTTGCCCATTTAGGAACAACTTCTAGATTGAACAGATAAGCATCGGGCAATTCATCAGACACTCATTGTGGTGGCTCTCCTGAAGTGATGCGAGAAAGGTGATCCACTCTGAGGTGGGTCTTACCTTGCCTAACAACCACTTCAAAGTCATATTCCATTAGTAAGAGGAACCATCTTACTAAGCATCCGGTGTTGCAAGGTTTATTGACCAAGTATAATAAAGCTTGATGATCAGTGAAAAATTTGAACTTGTTGGCCAATAGATAGTGTCTAAACTTCTTCACAGCATATACCATGCCTAAGCCTTCTCTCTCAGTTGTTGTATAATTTCGTTCTGCAGCATTTAGTTGTCTGCTCGCATATGCTATGGGCAAATCTAGATTGCCTTCACCTGTAGGTTGTGACAACACACATCTGATTGCATAATTGGATGCATCCACATGTACATGGAATGGTTTATTCCAATCCGGAGTGGTCAGTATTGGTGCTGTGCACAAGCGTCTCTTCAGCTCATTGAAGGACTTCTCGCATTTGTCGTTCCACTCAAACTTTGTCAACAAGGCATATAGAGGCTTAGCTATACATGTGAATAAACCTACGGTAATATCCACAATGGCCCATAAAGGCTTGTACCTCTTTAACATTCCTTGGCCTTGGTAGCTCTGCGATGGCTTTTACTTTGTCCTCATCTGTTGATATTCCGTTCTTAGAAACAATATGACCTAAGATTTTACCTTGACGTACCATGAACACACACTTTTCTGGGTTAAGACACACTCGGTATTGTCTACACTTGTTGAAGATCTGTCTGAGCTCAAGGACGTGACATCTCCTTTCCTGGGAATGAGCACATAAATCATCCACATATACTTCTAAGTTCTTTCGCAAGAACTCTTTGAACACATGACACATGAGCCTTTGGAATGTTGCAGGTGCATTGGTGAGCCCAAATGGCATCACACGAAATGCAAAGACTCCCCACTCTGTGGCAAAGGCCGTTTTGTGTTGATCTTCTGTGGCAATGGCTACTTGGTTGTTTCCTGAAAATCCATCAAGGAAGCTATAAACTTCCTTGCTCGCAACACGCTCCAATAAATGATCAATGATTGGAAGTGGATAGCTATCTCTAATTGTTGCGGCATTAACTTTTTTAAGGTTAATACACACACACGTAACTTTCCATTCTTCTTGGGCACCACTACAACGGGGGACACCCATTCAATATGCTCAATCTCATAAATGAACCCCGCTTCAATCAATCTGTCGATTTCCTCTTTTATTCTGCTGCATAGGTGTCATTATATGTGTAGGGCTTATGTTTGGTGGGCTTGGCATCTGCAATCATGGGGATTGTGTGAGAACAAACCTTCGGATCTATTCCCTTCAAGTCTCTATAGTGCCACGCAAACACGTCCCTATATTCCCTTAACAAAGCTACCAACTCTGCTTCCTCTTCTTTACTTAGGTCATCTCCTATGTATGTACATCTCTCTTTGTTTTCTTCAATGGTGACTACGACTTTTTTGGTCTTTTCTTTGTTATCATATGCTTCTCCTATTGTGGCCTCTCTCTTAGGCATTCGTACCAAAATTTTTCGGTCTTCAACTTCATATTTCTTGAAATTTTTTGGTACCTCAAAAACAATGATTCCTTCTCTTGTTGTTTCACTCCTTGTCTTTTCTTTTTCTTTTGACCTTCTTCACTTCCATCCTTTGAATTGACAGTTTTAATGCTTGTGAGAGGTTCTTCTTCCTTTTGGGTAAATACTCCTATGTCTTTTAGATAGTGCTCCTCTGAAATAAAGCAACTATCCATCACAATGGACTCTAGTTCATCATTGTTCTCTTCTTTTTCTATGAAGTCACTAGGGTCACATTCTTCGAGCAAGGGCTGACACATGAAAACTGAGATATCATAACCCTCCTCATCACAATGAGGTGTCCATTGTTCTTCATTGACTGCAATGTCCATGGTAGCTAAGATTTCTGCCCAGCCATGAGGCTCAAATTCCTCATCTGGAAATATCATTGGTGTATAGGCTGGGTCTTTAACTGGTCTATCTCCTTGAGAAGTTCCTTTTTCTCTCGCTTTTAGGCGTTTCTCCTCTTCCTTTGCGACCTTGCACATCCACAAATGAGTATCTTCATGCATCCAGGATGTCTCAGATGAACTTTTAGAATGCACAGAGATCGAATCTTCTTGCTCCTTGTGGATAGAATTCCACTGTAGGGGTGGTACATCTCTGAAGGTGTAATCCTTCAAATTTACCTTGGTTGTGACCCCTAAGCATTGCAAGTATAAGGAGTTGGTTCCCCAATCCTGTACAACTTGCAATTGTCATAGGAAGGGCCTCCCTAGGATCATTTCGTAGGTAGTAGTTTTTCCAAAGTTACATATAGCAAAGGTGTGCTCAAACTCTACACCACACGTGGTTAGAGTGATCCCTTCCAGCAATCCTAGAGGTCTTTCAACATGGCCATCAGCCATCTGAAGCTTCATTCTAGTTGGTCTTAATGCAGGTTTACCCCATTGCTTCCACAGGGAGGTGGTCGCAATAGCAACACCAGCACCTGAATCTATGATTGCTTTGGTTGTGTAACCTTGGTAGGTGATCGGAAGATAAGTATTACCTTCCTCACCTTCGCTCATGTCCCCTATTTTGTCTAGAGGTATCTCTGGAACTTTCTGCTTAGAGTCTGCCTTTGGCATATTAGAAGCAAGTTCTGGAACCTGATCCTTCACCTGATTCCATAGCTCAGGTTTTGCTTTGAGCAGCTCTTCTACAGTGAGATGACACTGAATTTTAGTGTTCTTCACAACATCAGTGTTTCTTGGAAGCACTAAGTCTTCGTTTCTGATCAATATTGTGGGAGCTCTGATCTGGAGAGATTTAGATTCCCACGGGCCTGTGAACTGTGGCAACTCTTGTAAAGAATTGAATTCGAATCCTGAACTTTCTTTTTCTTGTTGCTCTACTTGGTCTCCATAAATAGATGGAATGTCTTGTGGGAATTGATTATGACGGTCATCAATTTCAAGAATAGGAGGGGAAACATCCTTCTCCTTGGCCCATTTCTCTTCTTGTATTTCTCGCAAGAACTTTTGAGTGTGTTGTTGAATTGAAAGAGGTGCTCTCTCATCTATGGAGTCAGGAACATAGACTTTCTGTGGTGATGAGCTTTCTCTTTCAACTGTTGGTTGAGCCTGTGGAGGTAAAGAAACTTGAGGTTTATTTACCAACTGCTCTAATCTATCTAGTAAGCCCTGGAAGTGCAAACCCGATGTAATAGCATTCGTCTGATTGAATGATTGATTGGCCTCGAACATAGCTTGAGCTAGTTCCACCATTTTTATGCACATTTTTGTCCGTTCGATCTCTAAATCTGCTCTAGGGTAGCTCTTGTCCAGGTTTGCAGGTGTTGGCCCTTCTTGAAGTCGAGCCTGGTATGCCTTGAACATCATGTCCAAGTGTTCTGGGGTGGGATCTGCAAGAACAGATCCTGCTTGTGGTGGTCTATTTACAGTGGTTGGTGGGTGGGGATGACGTGGTGTGGATGGATTTTTGACATCCGAGGGGTTTTGAGAGGCAATATCTTCTATTTTTGTTTTTGCATCTTTGAGGCTTTCTTCTAGTTCAGATAACTTTTTGGTCCACTTACGATTGGCTTTCTCCCTAGTATCCTTCCATGTTCTTGTTTTTCTCTTACTAGGCTCCCCTGATTCACGTGGCTCTGATTGCTCAGCTAGTTTAGCTTTTTGTAAGGCTTGTGCCCTTGTAACTGCTTGGATAGGAGCCACTTTATCGCTATCAGAACTTGAATCCCCTACTAGGCCTACCACATTAACAGGTGTAACCTTTGGTGCACTAGGGGATGTCCGGGACAATCTCTCAGGAGCTGTTCTTTGCCACACTCAAGACAAACGACTTGTATTGTGACATTTTGTCCTTGTGTCGGAGCTGGTGGGTGGGATGGTTGTTGTCTTGGTATAGGTTGAGGTTGGCCATATCCTCCATGATCATACGGTCTAGTTGCTCCTCGTGGTCCTGGACAAGGGTTATACCTAGGAACTTCTCTGTCTTGTTCTCTAGGAGGGTACTTGTATGGTCTACATTGGGGTGGTGCAAGTAGTCGTGGTTGTCTATTCACTGGATAGTATTCGCTATTGTGGTTGGGGTACTTTTGCGCACTATAAGAGTACATGTTAGGCTCCTGATTTGGGTGTCTATCGTAAGGATAAGGCTGTGATAACCCTAATCCTTCTCTGGTGCAGACATGAGATGGATGATCTCCACTGCAGAGTGTGCAACTTCCTATCATTGGCAATCTCAAGGAAGAAATTTGGTAGTCCCGTTGTCCTTGTACCCCTAATTTCTTGGCCACTAACGCTGCCACTTCCTCCACATAACTGGAACTAGAAGTCCCATTGCTCCTTGTGTCCTCCGTTTTGGTAAGATCTTGTGTGATTTTGAGATCCTCAGCTAAGTTGTCTTCCAAATCTATACATTCTTGAAGACACTCACTCAGAGTTTGCAACCGTTTTACGTATACTAACATTCTTAATGTTCCATTGGTTAGACCCTCTAAAAATAGGGATATCATTTTCTGCTGAGAAGGTCTCTCTGTCACAGGACATCGGGTCACGTATTGATTAAACCTTCGTGCTACATTTTTTACTGTCTCGTTGGGAGCTTGTTTGAAACTATGTAGTAAGGATGATGAATTGTGCTTGATCCCTCGCTTAGTGAATTCCCAAATAAATTCTTGGAAGAATTGTTCGATATTGCCAAAGGAATTTGGGTCCAAGGATTGAAACCAAGCTAAGGCTAGTCCCATGAGAGTTAGCCCAAAGGATTCATACTGCATGAAAAAGTCATCCACTTGCTCCGCTCGTAACACTTGCTTGAATTCTACTAGGTGGTCATAGGGCTCTTGTAGCTCAAGCGTAAGCACCACCTCCTTTACTTGTCAATCCGCGGAGACGTGAGGACTGGTATGAAGACCACGAGCAAGTGAAGTCACAAGTGTGTGAGTGAAAGCACACCAACATGCACACACATACACACACACGCGCACAAAGTAAGATCAAAGAGAGGAACAATGGAAAGCTTAGATTGCAAAAGAGTTCTCTTACAAAAGTTCTATTCTCTAACAAGCTAACCCCAAAAATGAGCTCTCTAGCTCTTTTTATAGTTTTTTGACTAGTTTTGGCCCTGTCCAGACCTAGTGTCCGGCCTAGTTAAAAATTAGGTTCCAGGGCTTATTTGAGGGCTCAAATGAAGTCTAAAAATTATGAAAATTGGTACGATGGTACTTCTAATACTCCTCAAGCTCGAGGACTCCTCGGCTTGAACAAAATGGAGTTACTAAAAATAGATAATGGTATTTACAATGGTTTCTAGTGCTGAAAATCACTATTTTTGTAGGGGATTCTTCTGAAAATTTGACATACACTTCTTGGAGCTCCCTACTTGCTCTCTCTTCTTCTATGTCCACTTCTTTGATGTGCTTCCATGCTTTGTCCTTAACCTTGAGCTTTAACACTCCCCCCCCTCTCGAGTCTGTCGTCCCTGACAGACCCTTGTTGTAGTGGTTGTTCCAAGTAGTGCCTTGAGAGGGAGTGTCCCTTCTGTATGAACACAAGTCGTCCGACGTTCTTCATCTATCACTGTGAGTCTTTGCAGGTTGTAGTCTCTTGGTATGTGCTTCTGCCTTGTATTCCAGCATGACTGTGTCGTTGTGAGTCTCCGTTGATGTTTTCTAGATCTTCCAAAGTTGATCTTCATAGTAGTCATGCCAAGTACTCATAACCCATATTGAGTGATGGGTAAGTGTGTTCGTGCATGGGTTGAAAAAAGTATGTGCCTTGTGCACGGCCTTGTAATGTAGCCCTACGCATGCTTACTTGGAAAATGCATTGGAAGAAGTATGGTGCAAAAATTGCGGGTCTTGAGCTAAGTGCTCAAGGGTATGCTGACGAAGAGGTTTCCTAAACTATCATGGTTATGGTGTTTCCAGAGTAAAGATACGTACCATGGAGAAGGTTGATGGATGTTTGCCTCTTCGTGTTGTACACTCGGCCTTTGGGATGGAACCTTGTTGATGAATGTCCATGTTGATTGTCCACTGATGAGATCTTTTGAGTGGTGGATCCCCTCTCCTCTTTTCAAAGCAACATTTGTCACTAACAATGTGCATTTCTGAGCTTGGGCTCATGCACGTTCACTTCCCTATATTGACACTCAGAGGAATATTGGACACGTGCCGGTTTCTAAGAGATTACCATGCTGATTGACATAGACCATTCACCAGTGCTACTGTTCCATACTGGTTCAGGAAATACTGAGAATTGAATTGCTTTATATTCCTTGGCAAGCAACATCGGGTAACTACACCAAGCTGAGTTTCACATATGCTCTTTAGCTCACCATATGCAGGAGTCTTCTCCTCCAGAACTACCTTTTGCAGATATCTCCTTGGATGCTCTGGTACATGAAGTAGTTAAGCATCACGCAAGTTGCGGACCTTCAAGCTCTTCATTCCTACCATGGTAAGAGAAAATCATAGTTGTAGATGCCATGTTCATGCCAAATGCTTGTCCTCTACCAGATAAGGCAGCAATAATCTCACTGCTGGCCAAGACACACTGGGAACAAGCTTTCTCCCACTTCTCTTTTTTTTTTTTTTTTTTTTTTTTTTTTTTTTTTTGGAACAGGATATCACACAACAAGAACACAAAAGTTAGTATCAATAGAAATGTTCGACATATGTCACTGTGCTCTTGTGCATGGGATTCTCAAGTGTGTCTATGCACGACCGTGTAATGTGGCCCTATATTAATGCATACTTTGGAAATGCATGACCTAAATGGTGCAAAAGACAGGGTTGTGCAAGGAGCACATGGTTGTTGCTCGTTCGAGGCTTTCGATGTTATTTGTGGAGGTTGATGCCGGCCTTAGTGGAGGTATCCATTGAGTCTCGAACTGATGTAATCCTCCTTATGGGAGTCCATTTTAGAACATCATGTGGCACTGTAGAGGTCACTTCAGGCGTCTTTCTCTTTGGATGCTTTCTGAACTGTGGTATCCAGTGTGGTTGATGCTTTGGTTCGGTGGAGGCTACTTGCACTTTTGGCTTCCAAACCCATATCCTTTTTGCATGTCTTCCTACTAATGTTGAAGAGCTGATTTGATCTTCCTTTGGTCTCTGTACGTGGTTCTTACCCTTTTCTCTTTTTGGCCTCTTTGTTGAAACCTTTTGCATGTGGGAGAACAAAGGTTGTTGTGGGTGTAGGATCTTCTTAGGTACCCACATCTGTAATTGCCCTTGTTGAGCTGTAGCTAACTTCTTAGGCACCCAAACTTGTTGGATATCTTGTGACGGAGCTTGTCTGAGCTGCTTCCTTCGTCTTCTGGCTTGGTTAGTGTGCATGGATGGGATTTGTGGGGGTAAGGCTGGTGGTTGCTCTCCTTTGCGTACCCAGATCTGCTTCATGCCCGGAACCGCTTTTTTATCGAATGGTGTCTTTCTATTTGATGTAGCAGTTGTCGTGAACGGTTGTGTTTGCTTGTGTGGTGGGCTCACTACTGTGGCTACTTGAGTCTTTGGAGAAGAAGAAAGATCCACCCGCCTTCGAACCTGGTCTTCCACGATTGACTCCTTCTGCATCATAGAGCTTTTGACACATACAACATCTTCTTTCATATGATTAGTCTTGGAAGAACTAAGAGAGTGTGTGGTGCCATGATCTAGGAGCATGCAGTTCTCTAATTCTAATGTAATGCATTGTTCATGTACCCAAACTTGAAGAATTTGACTTCTTAGGTTTAAGTTAACTGCATGGTCATAAATCCAATCTTGACCCAAGACAAGTGGTTCTGTAAGGTTCTCATCTTGACATACTAGCGCTTTGACTTTCATTGGAACATCTTGAAGGTAGATGGGAAGTTCCACCTCGCCCAAACAAGGGGTTTCCACACCTCCCAATCCTATGAGATAAGCTTCTATGGGATTGATGTTCAACCCCAAGTCTTGGCAGTAGGAAAGTTTAACTGCACTACTTGCTGCACCTGAGTCAATCAATGCTTTCACCGTCCTTGCACCCTTCCCTTGTCCTATCTCTATGGTCACAAAGGGTCTTCGGTCAATGACCTGAGAAGTCGCAATGCCTGACTTTTGACACATATCCATGTGATATTTTGGGGCTTTTGAGTTGACATCTAGGCCTAATCGCCTTAACTTATTTTGCCTAATACGCTCTCTGGCCTCTTCCTGTGCTTCTTCTCTCACTCTTAACTCTTCTTCTTTTCGCTTCTTCGCAGTGTTGAGTCTCATTAGCATATCCTCAGTAAGTGGTTCTTGATATAGCTTGACTCTACAGCCACTAATATAGTTTGGCAAGATATCTCCTTCTAGAGTGGCCAACTGAACTGCACCACTAGTGGAAATTCTATTAATGATCATGGGTCCATAACCTCTTTTTTCCAACTTACGGGCATGTTGTTTTAGTGTGTATACCAACACTAGATCTCCCTCTTTCAATCCCTTATCCTTGATGTGTGCATCAAAGTATGCCTTTTGCCTCTTCTTTGCAGCGTAGATGCCTGCTGCCGCTCGTAGCCTCGTTTCACCCAAGCGTTCGAGATCAAAGATCCTAGAGGACAATTCATGCCCATTCCACTCATACTCTTGTGCTACTTTTAAGGCAGGGATTAAGAAATCTAATGGTAGCACAGCGTTCTGTCCGAAGACCATCTGAAATGGGGTGGCGTTGAGTACCGTTTTGTAGGCAACTCGATAAGCCCAAACAGCATGATGAAGTTGTTTGTCCCAATCAGAGCGTTTATTATTCACCAGTTTTGTCAATACGTTACAGAGGATCTTATTGGTACTCTCGGCTTGTCCGTTGGCTTGTGGATGATAGGGGGCGGATTTCTTATGTATCACCAAGAATTCTTGGAGAAGGTTTTCAATGACTTCATTCAAGAAGTGTGTGCCTCTATCGCTCACCAACTCTATTGGTAGTCCATATCTCATGAACACATTCTCGAATAAGAACTTAGCCGTAGTCTGAGCATCATTCTTTGTTGTGGCTTTGACTTCTACCCACTTTGTAAGGTAATCTGTGGCTACAATGATGTACTCTGCATGGGAGTTTCTAGCTGGGGGGTTAATAGGACCTATGAAGTCTATGCCCCACTTCGAAAATGCACGTCCCCCCATCATTGGCCTCAAGGGCATCTCGTCTTTTCTCACTGGATATTGTGCACGTTGGCATGTGTCACATTTCTTCACATAGGTATGTGCATCCATATGAAGAGTGGGCCACCAAAGTCCTGAGAATAGAATGGTTTTAATCACTCGGTCAGGGCCAAAATGTCCACCTGCAACACCACTGTGTGCAGTCTCTAAGACCCTTAAATAGTCTGATTCATGAACGCACAGTCTTAAGTAACCATCTTTACCTCTTCGGTATAGGTTCTCTCCTACTAAGGCATAGCCTTGAGCCTCTTGCTCCATATTTCGTCTTCTTGCTAGACTGGCCTCTTTGGGTAATCTTCCCGATCTCATAAACTCTACCAATGGAGTACTCCAATCTGGAATTAATGATACTTGATAAAGGGTCGCATGCTCCACTGGTGGTTTCTCTCTACACATTGGACAATTCTTGATCCACTCATGTATTTCTTTGTCCATGCTAGGCCAATACACTCCTAAACGTTTCAAATTCTGCAATGTTCGTTGTTTAGAATAGTGATTTCCTAGCAATCCCTCATGAGCTTGCTGCAACCAACTACTATGTTCATCATCCTCGACACAACAAGCTAATACACCCTCAGTATCTTGTTTGTACATGCTTCCTGCCAATATGTGATATTTTTGTGATTTTACAATTTCTTCTTGTGATGTTTTCACATTCTTATTTGCAGGGCCGAAAGTTAGGATTGGTACCAACTTATTTGCCCATTTAGGAACAACTTCCAAATTGAACAGATAAGCATCAGGTAGTTCATCAGACACTCCTTGTGGTGACTCTCCTGAAGTAATGCGAGAAAGGTGATCTGCCCGAAGGTGGGTTCTACCTTTCCTGACAACAACTTCAAAGTCATACTCCATTAGTAAGAGGAACCATCTTACTAAGCGTCCATTATTGCAAGGTTTATTGACCAAATATAACAAAGCTTGATGATCAGTGAAAAACTTGAACTTGTTGGCCAATAAATAGTGTCTAAACTTCTTTACAGCATATACCATGCCTAACCCTTCTCGCTCGGTTGTGGTATAATTTCTTTCGGCTGGGTTTAGTTGTCTACTAGCATATGCTATGGGCAAATCTAAATTCCCTTCACTTGTGGGTTGTGCTAGCACACATCCTATGGCATGATTGGATGCATCCACATGGACATGGAATGGCTTATTCCAATCAGGAGTGGTCAATATTGGTGCTGTGCACAAACGTTTCTTCAGTTCATTGAAAGAATTCTCGCATTCGTCGTTCCACTCAAAATTAGACAACAAGGCATAAAGGGGTCTAGCTATGATCGCGTACATGTGGATAAACCTACGGTAATATCCACAATGGCCCATAAAGGCTTGCACCTCTTTAACATTCCTTGGCCTTGGCAACTCCGCTATGGCTCGTACCTTATCTTCATCCGTTGAGATTCCATTCTTAGAAACAATATGACCGAGGATTTTACCTTGACGCACCATAAACACACACTTTTCTGGGTTTAGACACACTCGATATTCTCTACACTTGTTGAAGATTTGTCTGAGCTCAGGGATGTGAACCCTTCTTTCTTGGGAATGAGCACATAAATCATCCACATACACTTCTAAGCTCTTCCGCAAGAACTCTTTGAAGACATGACACATGAGCCTTTGGAATGTTGCAGGTGCATTGGTGAGCCCAAATGGCATCACCCGAAATGCAAAGATTCCCCACTCTGTAGCAAAAGCTGTTTTGTGTTGATCTTCTGGGGCAATGGCTACTTGATTGTAACCTGAAAATCCATCAAGGAAGCTATAAACTTCCTTGCCTGCAACACGCTCCAATAGGTGTTCTGTGATTGGAAGTGGATAACTATCTCTAATCGTAGCGGCATTAACTTTTTTAAGGTTAATACACACTCGCAACTTCCCGTTCTTCTTGGGTACCACAACAATGGGGGACACCCATTCGGTATGCTCAATCTCATAGATGAATCCAGCCTCAATCAACCTATCAATTTCTTCTTTGATTTTGGCTGCATAGGTATCATTATATGTGTAGGGCTTCTGTTTGGTGGGCTTAGCATCAGCAGTCATGGGGATAGTATGAGAGCAAATTCTTGGATCTACCCCTTTCAAGTCTCTATAGTGCCATGCAAACACATCCCTATATTCCCTTAATAGAGCTATGAGCTCCATTTCTTCTCTTGCACTTAGGTCATCTCCTATATATGTGCATCTCTCTTCGTTCTCTTCAATGGTCACTACAATCTTCTTGGTCTTTTCTTTATTATCATATGATTCTCCTATGATGGCCTCTCTCTTAGGCATTCGTACCAAAATTTTGCGGTCGTCAACTTCATATTTCTTGAAGTTTTCTGGTACTTCAAACAATGATTCCTCCTTTTCTTGTTTCACTGCTTTTCTTTTCTTTTTCTTTTGACTACTCTCACTTCCATCCTTTGAGTTTACTGTTTTAATACTTGTGAGAGGTTCTTCTTCTTTCTGGGTGAACACTCCTATATCTTCTAGATAGTGCTGCTCTGAGTTAAAGCAACTATCCATCACAATAGACTCCGGATCATCGTCATTCTCTTCTTCTTCTATGACATCACTAGGGTCACATTCTTCTAGCAAGGGTTGACACATGAACACTGAGATATCATAACCCTCCTCATCACAATGAGGTGTCCACTGTTCCTCATTGACAGCAATGTCCATGGTGGCTAAGATTTCTGGCCAGCCATGAGGCTCAAACTCCTCATCTGGAAAGATCATCGGTGTGTAGGCTGGGTCTCTAACTGGTCTATCTCCTAGTGAAGTTCCTTCTTCCCTTGCCTTTAAACGTTTTTCCTCTTCCTTTGCGACTTTGCACATCCACAAATGAGTATCTTCATGCAGCCATGATGGATCAGGTGAACTTTCAGAATGCACAGAGATGGAATCTTCTTTCACTTTGTGGATAGAATTCCACTGTAGGGGTGGTACATCTCTGAAGGTGTAATCCTTCAAATTGACCTTGGTGGTAACCCCTAAGTGCTGTAAGTACAAGGAGTTAGTTCCCCAATCCTGTACTATTTGCAATTGTCGTAGGAAGGGTCTTCCTAGGATCATCTCATAGACATTATTTTTCTCAAAGTCACATATAGCAAATGTGTGCTCAAACTCTACACCACAAGTGGTTAGAGTGATCCCTTCTAGCAATCCTAGAGGTCTTTCAAAATGACCATCAGCCATTTGAAGCTTCATTCTAGTTGGTCTTAATGTGGGCTTGCCCCATTGCTTCCACAAGGAGGTGGTCGCAATAGCAACACCAGCACCTGAATCTATGATTGCTTTGGTTGTGTAACCTTGGTAGGTGATGGGAAGATAAGTATTACCTTCTTCACCCTCACACATGTCCCCTATTTTGTCTAGAGGTATCTCTGGTACCCTTTGCTTGGAGCCTGCTTTTGGCATGTTGGAATCAAGTTCTGGAACCTGATCCTTCACATGATTCCAGAGCTCAGGTTTTGCTTTGAGCAGCTCTTCTACAGTGAGATGACACTGAACCTTAGTGTTCTTCACGACATCCGTGTTCCTTGGAACCACTGAGTCTTCATTTCTTACTAGTATTGTGGGAGCTCTAATCTGGAGAGATTCAGATTCCCATGGGCCTGGAAATTGAGGCAGTTCTTCTAAGGTATTAGATTCAAAATCTAATCTTTCGTCTTCTTGTTCTGCTTCATCTTCGTAAATAGATGGAATGTCTTGGGGAAATTGATCATGAAGATCATCAATCTCAGGAATAGGAGGGGAATTACCCTTCTCCTTGGCCCATTTCTCTTCTTGTATTTCCCGCAAGAATTCTTGAGAGTACTGTTGAATTGAAGGAGGTATTCCTGGATCCGTGGAATTAGGAACATAAGCTCCCATTGGTGGTGAGCTTCCTCTTTCAATAACTGGTTGAGCCTGTGGAGGTAAAGAAACTTGTGGTTTGTTTACCAATTGCTCTAATCTTTCTAGTAAGCCCTGGAAATGCAAATCTGATTTGATAGAGTTTGTCTGATTGAACTTTTGACTAGTCTCAAGTATGGCTTGAGCTTGTTCTACCATTTTCATGCACATTTTCATCCGTTCAATCTCTAAATCTGCTCTGGGGTAACTCTTGTCTAGGTTTGCCGCTGTAGGCCCTTCTTGAAGTCGAGCCTGGTAGGCCTTGAACATCATGTCCAAGCCTTCTGGGGTTGGATCTGCCAGAACAGACCCTGGTTGCGGTCTATTTACAATGGGTGGTGGGGTGGGATGAGGTGGAGTGGATGGAGTTTCGGCATGCGAGGGGCTTTGAGATGCAATGTCTTCTATTTTTGTTTTCACTTCTTTTAAGCTTTCTTCTAGTTCCGATAACTTTTTATTCCACTTACGATTGGCCTTCTCTCTGGTATCCTTCCATGTTCTTGTTTTCCTCTTACTAGGCTCTCCCGATTCACTCGACTCTGATTGTTCTACTGGTTTATCCTGTTTTAAGGCTTGTGCTCTAGTGACAGCTTGTATAGGAGCCACATTGCTACTACTTGAACTTGGATCTGCCACTAAGCCTACCACATTAATGGGTGTAATCTTGGGTGCACTAGAGGGGTTTCTTGGACAATCTCTGGGGAGATGGTCTTTGCCACAATCAGGACAAAAAGCCTGTATTGTGATAGCCTGTCCTTGGCTCGGAGATGGTGGGTGGGGACAGTCACGAATGAAATGATCACCTTGACATCTAAAACAAGATCCTCTAGGGGCTTGTGGTCTCATTTGTCTCAACTGGGGCCTAGGGTTAGGATTTGTGTACATGACATTGGAGTATTCTGGCTCCCAATTTTGCTCCATAGGTGGTGCCTCATATTGATACGAGTAAATCTCACTATGTTCAGGCGACTCTGTGTAATAAGCATGTGGACTACCTTCATGGGAGTAGTCTGAACTATGGGCATGAGAGTCATTATCTGGTATCAATGGGGTTAGTGGCACCAAAGCTCTATTTGGATTTTCCTCTCCCACAGCATACTTGACTGGAATCACGTTGGCTGGAGCTCGTGGTTGGTTTCCCAAGACAGGTTGTGGCCTATATGGTGCCTGATATTGCTGCTGGTATTGAGGTTGATATTGTTGTGGCCTATAATATGGCTGTTGGTACTGATTCTGATACCTACCCTGCTGGTAAGGTTGCTGATAATTTTGTCTAACAGCCTGCCTGTTATAGGGACAATCTTGGGCCGTATGATTTGTGTATTTTCTCTCAATGGTGCAATATAGAGCATTAGGGTTTCCTTGGGGTTGAGTCGTCAACGGGCAACCATTAGCCATGTGATCTCCTCCACATGCATAACATCGCTTCACTGGGGTGACCCTTGGCATTTGTCTATTTTGAACTCCTAGCTTTTTGGCCACCTGCTCAGCTATCTCATCTATCTCAGTGGAGGCTCTAGAGGTATGACTTGTAGAACTATCAGAGTCCTTATAGAGTTTGGATAGTCCTAACTCCTCACCCAAGTTGTCTTCTATGTCAATGCACATCCGTATACACTCTTCTATGGATCTAGGCTCTTTCAAGTATACATATGACCTTAATTTTGTGCTCAATAGGCCATCTAAAAACAAAGCCACTTGTTTGGCTGGTGTGGGTAGCTCTGGAGCAGGGCATCTTTCTAAGTACCGTCTGAACCTTCTACCTGCTAGTCGCACTGTTTCTTGGGGTGTCTGCTTGAAACTATGGATCAGGGACGATGTGTTATGCCTGATACCACTCTTGGAAAATTCTACAATGAATTCGTCTAGCAGTTGACCTATATCGCGATAGCTGCTTCTACTCAATGGTTGAAACCAAGCTAAGGCAGTGCCTTTAAGGGTCAAACCAAATGCCTCGTACTGGGTGAACCAGTCCTCAATTTGTTCGGCTCTCAGCACTTGTTTGTACTCGGCCACATGATCATAAGGATCCCCTGTCCCATCGAAATAGTTCTTCATTGCCTTGATCACTTGAATGGGTCTAAGGGTTCTTGGGTACTCTCGGGGTCTAGGCAATGGAAAATCCTGTTCATCTCTTTGTTGCCTATGTGCTTGATGTCTCTCTCTTTCAGGTCTTTCATTTTCAAATCCTGCTCTATTCCTGCCCACGGTGTGTGCAAAACTTACCTCAGGTCTCTCTCTAGTTCTTCCTCTCTGGGCTTCATGAGCGTGGGATGATCCTACTCCTTGGAGGCCATGGGAAACATTGGATCTTGGTGGGGGGAAAATCAATTCATTCTTCCAAGTATATGCATGTCTATCATGTTCTGTTACCAAGAAAATTTTCTCTGATGTGTTATCCAGGTAGACAACCTTTCCTGGTATCTCTGGATCCTTGAACTCGTAGATGATGACTATGCCCAATTGGCTAGGTTGTTCTGGCTTGAATCTCCAAAAGGCTTCCTCTGTTTCTCTATTCAAAAATAGTTCTATGCTTTTGTTGTCTTGAGGGATCCAGTCTGGAGTGATCACTCGGGTCAAAACTGACTTGCCTCTAGGAGTCTGGGGTCCTTGTCCTATATTTCCTTGTTCTAGGTCTCCTATCTCATTCTCATGAATGATATTTCCAAACTCATCGGTCCTATCTGGTTGGTTGGTAACCACATACATGGTTCCTTCCTTATCAATGTATGAACCCTCTTCGAACTTGACCACCGGGTGTTCAAGTCCAAAGGATTGATCTGGATTTTTGAGTTGGACCACTGATCGCCTCAGACCATCCTCATAGATGCGAGCACCTAATTGGTTGGTCCGAATATATTCCAACTGTGTCTTATAGGGACCTTCCGGTGTTTGTAGATGGGCAGTCCCTGAGCCACCTGCAGGTTTTCCCATACTAAAAGACATTTCTGAATCACTTGTGTCTGATCTGAGTAAAAGATGACCACTTAGTTGTTGTGCCCAAGACTTGGATGTATGGTTGACACTAGCCTCAGAAGATCTAATGCTTTGTTTATCCTTGCCTAAGTGTCTACCAGATCTCAGGTTCATAAGCTTTAGTCAAGAGTCCAAATTTCCCCTTTGATATGGTTCACAATTCTTTAGAGCCCCCTTGGTTCCCTAGTCCCACCTGAGGGTCAACTTCAAATTATCCTATCTCAAAATCAACGCATTATTCTTGAAAAAAACAGTTGAGATCGTGTAGGATTTGAAACGAGCTTTCCAACAAGCTATAGAGCTCAAAAAATGGACTTTGGATGAGAAAGTTATGTCAAATCAGGCTCCTGGGGGTCAAAACAGGCAAACAGTACCTTTGGAGAAAATCGCGATTTTGTGAACTTTCTGAAAATCGCGATGCTGTGAAGTCAAAAAAATCGCGATGTTGAGCACAAAATCGTGTTTTTGAAAATCGCGATTTTGAGCAGAAAATCGTGATTTGAAAATCGCGATGTTGATCACAAAATCGTGTTTCAGAGAATCGCGATGTTGATCACAAAATCCTGTTTTTGAAAATCGCGATTTTGAGCAAAAAATCGTGATTTGAAAATCGCGATGTTGATCACAAAATCGTGTTTCAGAGAATCGCGATGTTGATCACAAAATCGTGTTTCAGAGAATCGCGATGTTGATCACAAAATCGTGTTTCTGAAAATCGCGATGTTGATCACAAAATCGTGTTTCAGAGAATCGCGATGTTGATCACAAAATCGTGTTTCAGAGAATCGCGATGTTGATCACAAAATCGTGTTTCAGAGAATCGCGATATTGATCACAAAATCGTGTTTCTGAAAATCGCGATTTTGACTCAGAGAATCGTGATTCACAAAATCGTGTTTTTGACTGAAAATCGTGTTTTCTCAGAATCGTGTTTTTGACATGAAAATCGCGATTTTGAGCAGAAAATCGTGAATTGAAAATCGCGATTTTGAGCAAAAATTCGTGTTTTCTCAAAATCGTGTTTTTGACTTGAAAATCGTGATTTTGTCCCACAGAATCGTGTTTTTCTCAAAATCGTATTTTTGGCTGAAAATCGTGATTTGTGAGAATCGCGATTTTGAGCAGAAAGTCGTGTTTTTCACAAAATCGTGTTTTTTGCTGAAAATCGTGATTGGTGAGAATCGCGATTTTGAGCAGAGAATCGTGTTTTTTGAAAATCGTATTTTTCACATGAAAATCGCGATGTTGAGCACAAAATCGTGTTTTTGAAAATCGCGATTTTGAGCAAAAAATCGTGTTTTCACAGAATCGCCTTTTTCACAAAATCGTGTTTTTGCTGAAAATCGTGATTGGTGAGAATCGCGATTTTGAGCAGAGAATCGTGTTTTTTTTGAGAATCGCGATTTTGAGCAGAGAATCGTGTTTTTTTTTTTTTTTTTTTTTTTTGAGAAAAACACAGAATCGCGATTTTTTTCAACCACTTTTAGGCGAGAAAACTGAAAATCGTGATTTTTCAAAAAATTTTGAATTTTCACAGAATCGCGATTTTCATCACAGAATCGCGTTTTTTGGCGGGAAATTCAAATTTCTGAGCGCTCGCTATGGCGAGCTCCGTATGAGCAGAAAATCATAAAAAAATGCAGCGCTTGCTCTCCCTTGCACCTCCTAACTCCTTCCCACACAATAATGCATGAAAAATGGTATGAAAATGGTGAAAATGCACTAAATGTTAAAAGTCAAGCTTCAAGCTAAAAATTCGTGGGGAATCTTTTATGGACATGTGGAGCAATCAAAGGAAGCCAAAAGCCACGAGATTCCATCAAGAAAAGTCACTCAACCACTCCCCAAGTCATCTCAACTAATTCCTCCAAGTTAGGAGGCTGATTTGGAAAGGTAGTTCCTAGATTTTAGGGGCACACCTCTCACTATAAAAGGAGCATGTATCCCGACTTCTTTTGGGCCATCTTCTTGGAGTTTTAGCTCATGTAAAGTGAGCACTAAGTGCTGGAGTTGTGATAAGCAAGCCCCTTGCTTAAGCAACCCCCTTGCTTGCTTGTTTGTTTTCTTTTAGTAGGCATATCTATGTGTGTGCGCAGGCAGTGTTGCAACTCTCTACCCCTGAGTTGTTAGCATTGGTTCTCCCTCATATGGTATCCATTTGATGTAATTCTTGTCTCATTGGATAGCTATAAGAGTCTATTTTATGCTTACCAATTCTCTGGAGCATTCTCTGAGTAAGCTGGGAGCAACATTCATTTTAGTGAAGTTGTGTGATTGATATCTCTCTCTTTGTGTAGGCTCTGTTGGAAATATTTTGCTCTCTGTTGTAAGGGCTGGTTCTCCTTCTCTATGTATCCATTTGCTATGATTTTGGTGTCATTGGGTAGCTATTAGAGTCCTCTTAAGTTGACATAAGTTTGAGATTCATTCTCTGTATAATCTCTGAGAAAAGTTTGCTGGAGTGAAGTGAGGTCTCTGCTTGACTAGCAGTTGTGAGCATTCAACTAGCTCATGTTGTAGACATTGTTTCTCTTTGTGTAAGCATCCATTTCAAGTGAAATTTGTTTTGTTGGAAAGCCCTTGGTGTCTACTACAGGTCTACAAAAGGTCACTGGAGTTCTCTGCATAAGCTCTGAGTAAGAGCATTTTTGGTGTGCAGAGGTCAAAGAAGGATACCTGTGGAGGTCATTCGCGCTTCATCGTTGCTTAGGGGTTGAGATACTTCCCCCATAAGTGGTATCAGAGCATTTGGGCATCTTGGAGGTATCACATACAAGCAAGAAGACCTCTTGGAGTTGGTGGTTGAAGAGTTGCATCAACAAAAGCTTCTTGGAGGTAGCTCACATCAAGGGGGAGCTATTCTACTCAAATTTGCAAGAGCACAAGGTGTCCATCTAAGGAAAGCTTTGGATTGAGGTAACCTCAGAGCCTCATTTTCATTTTACACACATTGGAGCATTAGCCAAGGGCTAGGTCAAGTATCAAAGACTAGATATGGGAGACTTCAACACTCAAATTGAAAAGCTAGACAAAGGTAACTATCAACCATGGAGATTTAGGGTCTCCAACTATCTTATGGGCAAGGGCCTTTGGGGGTTGATTAGTGGAAGTGAACCAAGACCTAGGTTGGATGAGAATCCAACCAATGACCAGAGAAGGGCCTTTAGGGAATGGAATGAAAGAGACAAGAGGGTTATCTTTATTCTTTCCCAACACATTAGCAATAGCATGATCGGCCATATCCAAGACCTGGATTCAAGCATGAAGGTATGGGAGACACTTGAAAGGCTTTATTCAACAAGCACCAAAGCAAGGAAGATCCAACTCAAGAATGAGCTCAACAACCTTAGGAAGAGCTCAGGGAGTAGCATAAATGACTACATACTTAAGGTCAAGGAGTTATCAGATGCATTGGGATCCATTGGAAGCCACGTAGACGATGACGATCTTGTGGCTTATACTCTCAATGGTTTGAGAGATGATGAGAAGTGGAAACCCTTTACCACTTCAGTTTATGTAAGGGATAATCTTCCCGATTTTGAGCAATTGGTTGCTCTCATGGTCACCGAAGAAATGAACATAGGTGGAAGTTCAACTAAAAGCAAAGATGCACAAGTTTTCTATGCAGGTAATCAAAGGGGCAAAGGAAGACAAGGACAAGGAAGGGGCAAAGGAAGGTTTGGAGGAAGGCAAGGCCACTCAAGAAATCAAGGACATGACCAAGGCACCTCATCACAAAGAGGGAGAGGAAGATCAAGAGGAAGAGGAGGACGACATCAACAAAACAGGAATCAAGATGGCGAAGGATGTTACATATGTGGCAAGTTTGGCCACTATGCTAGAGATTGCTACCAAGGAGGAAACCAAAGGAACTATAATCAAGGTTCTTCATACAAAGGCCAAGGTAATTATGCTTCTACAAGTTCAGAAAATGACAATCTCTTGATGATGCACATGAATGGGAATTCAAGCAAAGTAGATAACACTTGGTATATTGATAGTGGATGTAGCAACCATATGAGTTGCAATGCTTCTTGGTTTACTAATCTACATGTTCCCAAAGGTAAAGGACATGTAGAAACAGGTGATGATACAGCCCATGAGATCTCCCATGTTGGAGATGTAGCTTTGGATGACAAGGAGGAAGGAAGATGTCTCAAGGATGTCTTGCATGTACCTACCATCACAAAGAACTTGGTGTCCGTTGGGCAAATGGTTGAAAGAGGCTATCAAGTAAGGTTCAACAAAGGTGGATGCTTTGTGGAGAACCCTAAGCAAGGTTACAAGGTCATAGCAAGAGGAAAGAAGCAAGGGAGACTCTTCACTTTGGAGGTAAATTCTCATTCTACTCAACATGTCTACTTCACATATGGAAACAAGAGGATTTCGGAGTTGGACTTGTGGCACAAGAGGATAGGTCACATCAACATACAAAGAATGAAGGAAATGCAATTCAAGAGGCTGGTTGAAGGTCTTCCCAACTTCCAAGGACAAGGTATGAAGCATTTATGTGAATCTTGTCAACTAGGGAAGCAAGCGAGACTTCCATTCAAGAAGAGTGGCTACATAAGCCAACATCCATTGGAGTTGATACATACAGATGTGTGGGGGCCAACGAAAGAGCAATCCATTGGAGGTAACAAGTACTTTGTCACTTTTATAGATGATTGCACAAGGATGGTTTGGATTTATTTCATCAAAAACAAATCAGATGTGTTTACATGTTTCAAAGCATTCAAGGCAATGGTAGAGAAGGAAACAGGTACATATATCAAGAAGCTAAGGTCCGATGGAGGGGGAGAATATTTCTCAAATGAGTTTTCTGATTTTTTAATGGATCAAGGCATCAAGAGGCAAGTAACATGCAGGTACACACCCCAACAAAATGGAGTAGCAGAGAGAAAGAATAGATACATTGCCGAGATCGCTAGAGCAATACTTAATGAGATGAATGTACCTAACATGTTTTGGAGTGATGCAGCAAATACCGCCGTGTATCTAATGAATAGGGCTCCTACCTCAGGGATCCATGGCTTGACACCATATCAAGCCTATTATGGTAAGAAACCTGATCTTTCCCACTTGAAGATATTTGGATGTACTTGTTATGTACATGTGCCAAGTGAATTGAGGCACAAGCTACAACCAAAGGCAGAAAAGTGTGTGTTTCTAGGATATTCAAATGATCATAAAGGTTACAGGTGCTTCAACCCAAATACAAAGGACTTGAGGATATCAAGGGATGTAGCATTTGATGAGCTACTCCCTTGGTATAAGAAGTATGATTGTATGCAGGACTATGAAGAAGAAAAGCATGGACATGATGAAGAACAAATCGACCTAGAGCTAAGCGGCCCAAGGTGTTCCATCAATGAAGATAGTTCAAGCATGAACTCACCATGGAGAGGGAGATCTTCATCAAGCTATAAAGCACAATCAATCAACAAAGGCAAAGCAACATTGGTGGAGTTGGATGAAGAAGGTAATGAAGTTGAAGATGATGAAGGACACATGATGGAGAAAGAAGCCACGTCAAAGAAAGAGATCAAGTTCCCAAGGCAAAGGAGGTTTATTCCTCCAAAAGGTGAAGAAAGGAAGTCTTCTAGAGTTAAGTATCCAACTCAAAGGTTTACTTATGATTCATACATGGCAACACATTATGCATATATGAACAAAGTAGTAGAAGATCATGAGCCCGATTGCTATGAAGATGCAAGCAGGTACACCGAATGGAAAGAGGCAATGCAAGAAGAGATCGACGCACTTGAGGAAAATCAAACATGGACTCTAGTGCCCAAGAAGGAGAACATGAAGGTAATAGGTAATAAGTGGGTGTATAAAGTAAAGAGGAATTCAGATGGATCTATTTCTAGGTTCAAAGCAAGATTGGTGGCCAAGGGTTTTGCACAAACCTATGGAGTGGACTTTGAAGAGACATTCAGCCCCGTGGCAAAGATGAGCACCATTAGGACACTCATTGCAATGGCTGCTAGCAAAGGATGGAAGCTCTTCCAATTGGATATCAAGAATGCCTTTCTCAATGGAGACTTGGAAGAAGAGGTATACATGGAGCAACCAGTAGGTTTTGTTCATAAAGAGTTTCCACATCATGTTTGTAGGTTGAAGAAGGCACTTTATGGCCTAAAGCAAGCTCCAAGGGCTTGGAACCAAAGATTGGTGGACTATTTGATCAAATGTGGTTACAATCAATGCAAGGCGGATCCATCTCTCTTCATCAAACAAAGAGGAGAACTTGTGGTCTACATGTGTGTGTATGTAGATGATCTTATCATTACAGGTAATGATACAAAGGGCATTGAGGAGATCAAGGCAAAGCTTGGAAAGGAGTTCAGGATCTCTGATCTTGGAGATCTTAGGTATTTTCTTGGCATTGAAGTTGTATACAAAGAAGAAGGTATTATACTCATACAAAGGAAGTATATTCTAGACCTACTTGAGAGGTTTGGGATGCTACATTGCAAGCCTATTTCAAATCCCATGGAAGTTAATGTAAAGCTAAGCTCCATTGATGGAGAGCCATTAGAGGATGTAACTTTGTATCGATCTATTGTAGGCTCTTTCAATTATGCCACAATAACCAGGCCTGACATAGCATATGGAGTTGGAGTGTTATCACAATTTATGCATAGTCCAAGGACTACACACTTGCAAGCTGCAAGAAGAATGTTGCGATATCTCAAAGCCACTATAAATGAAGGATTGTTCTACTCATTTGATGATGATATGCAGGTCAAAGCTTATTCCGATGCCGATTGGGCCGGTTCGAAGGAAGATAGAAGGAGTACAAGTGGTTACCTAGTCATGCTAGGTAGCAAGATCATCTCATGGATTTCAAAGAAGCAACCCACGGTGGCATTATCTTCCACCGAGGCTGAGTATAGAGCTTTGGCTCAAGTCACATGTGAGCTAATGTGGATTAAGAAGTTATTTATGGAGCTTAATTTGCAGGTTGACACATATCCAATTTTTTGTGACAACATGAGTAGCATTCATCTAGCATCGAACCCTGTCTATCATGCTAGAACCAAGCATATTGAAGTGCACTATCACTTCATAAGGGAAAAGGTGATATCCAAGGAAGTTTCAGTACATCATATTGGTACTAAGGACCAAGTTGCGGACATGTTTACAAAGGCTTTGGATGGGATGAAGATTTCAAAATTCAAGCAATGCATCAACATGAAGGAGCTTGGATGAGGATGAAGAATTGAAGCTTGAGGGGGAGTGTTAAAAGTCAAGCTTCAAGCTAAAAATTCGTGGGGAATCTTTTGTGGACATGTGGAGCAATCAAAGGAAGCCAAAAGCCACGAGATTCCATCAAGAAAAGTCACTCAACCACTCCCCAAGTCATCTCAACTAATTCCTCCAAGTTAGGAGGCTGATTTGGAAAGGTAGTTCCTAGATTTTAGGGGCACACCTCTCACTATAAAAGGAGCATGTATCCCGACTTCTTTTGGGCCATCTTCTTGGAGTTTTAGCTCATGTAAAGTGAGCACTAAGTGCTGGAGTTGTGATAAGCAAGCCCCTTGCTTAAGCAACCCCCTTGCTTGCTTGTTTGTTTTCTTTTAGTAGGCATATCTATGTGTGTGCGCAGGCAGTGTTGCAACTCTCTACCCCTGAGTTGTTAGCATTGGTTCTCCCTCATATGGTATCCATTTGATGTAATTCTTGTCTCATTGGATAGCTATAAGAGTCTATTTTATGCTTACCAATTCTCTGGAGCATTCTCTGAGTAAGCTGGGAGCAACATTCATTTTAGTGAAGTTGTGTGATTGATATCTCTCTCTTTGTGTAGGCTCTGTTGGAAATATTTTGCTCTCTGTTGTAAGGGCTGGTTCTCCTTCTCTATGTATCCATTTGCTATGATTTTGGTGTCATTGGGTAGCTATTAGAGTCCTCTTAAGTTGACATAAGTTTGAGATTCATTATCTGTATAATCTCTGAGAAAAGTTTGCTGGAGTGAAGTGAGGTCTCTGCTTGACTAGCAGTTGTGAGCATTCAACTAGCTCATGTTGTAGACATTGTTTCTCTTTGTGTAAGCATCCATTTCAAGTGAAATTTGTTTTGTTGGAAAGCCCTTGGTGTCTACTACAGGTCTACAAAAGCTCACTGGAGTTCTCTACATAAGCTCTGAGTAAGAGCATTTTTGGTGTGCAGAGGTCAAAGAAGGATACCTGTGGAGGTCATTCGCGCTTCATCGTTGCTTAGGGGTTGAGATACTTCCCCCATCACTAAAAACAGGAAATTTCTGTGAAGAAGAAGATGGAAGAAGGTGGAGATGATGATGATGATGAAGATGAAGAGGAAAAAACAGAAAATGAACTGAAATGACAGTTTTTTTACCTTCCAACGTCGCAAATCTACGATCTTACCATCGCAACGCTCGTCCTCGAAGCTCTCTCCCCGGCAGGTATTGGTGGTTGTTGTCCTAACAGTCTAGGCTGATTAAAGAAAACTCTCTTTCTCGTATTTTCATTGGTTGATTTTGGTATGATTTCTCTCTTACCATTTTTTAATTATAGAAACATTTATCCTTGGTGTGATTTGACCATTTTGTCTCTTGGGTCAAATAATTCAAAGTTCTTTTATCCTGTAAATGGTGGTTTTTGTTAAGTACACATTTGGGTTGGATGATTTTTTCCACAAAGAGAACACCTTCTAACTTGTGTCAAAGATATACCAATGCTAAAAAATATGGTGTGCTCTTTAAGTGTTCATGATAATCTAGTTAATCAACCTACACTTGCTCAAGTAGGTCCTCAACCTCATGTATGGCATGTAATGCCTCGACCATCAAATCCCCAACCTACCTTCCAAACAAGCTTTAATCCTAGTGAATGGCAAAATTCCAATGTTATGAAATGTGTTTCGTGTGACTTCACTAACCATATCACTTATGCTTGTGAAGCTTTGAAAGAGGCTAAGGAGCAAAGACTTATGATAGATAATGATAATAAATTATGTGACTATAGGGCATGCTTGCATTTAGCAGATGATTGGGGAAAAAGGGGTATTGAAAAGTTATGTGAATATCTTTCTAATTCAAATTTAGGATGCTCTCGTGTCAAACTAGAGATAATGGATAATAGTGATCAAGAATCGAGTCAGTCAAATGAGAATAGAAATTATTCTATAGAGGCTCTAGTTAAGGTAGGAGATACTACTATGCAAAAGACAGCTTGGAATGCACCAATAGACCAATTCTATATCTACTTGCATATTTTTGACATCCTAAGAAAGTTCAATTTGGGCAAGGAGACAAATCAATATCTAATCAAAGAAGAAAGGAGATAAGCGAAGGGAGTGTTGGAATGAAGGTCAAAACATCTTCAAAGAGCTAGTTCCAATGGAGTTTTATGAGAAGAAAAAAAGATGATGCAGAAGCCTATGAAGGATGTCTTGAACAAAAGTTGCACAAGATCCATTTCAAGAAGCATGGATACATCATAGCTCCCAAGAAATAATAGATTATACATTAATACATGAATGGGCCTATGACAACAGATTCTATTCAAGGGTTCATATACTTTGTTACATTCACAGATGCTTGCTCTACATATTCATGTGTTTTTTGTCTTAAAGCAAATTCAATAGCATTCGTGACATTTAAGAAGTTTCTAGCTATGGTTGACAATGAAAATCAGTCAAAAATCTAGATTTTGAGAAGTGATAGAGAGTATTTGTCAAAAGACTTCAAGTATTTTCTAGAAGACAAAGGAATCTCTCATCAACTAACTATTGCCTATACTCCAAAACAAAATGGTGTTGCAGAGAGAAAGAATAGGAGACTTGTTGAAATGATGCATTGTATGATGTCCTTAAAGGAACTTTCACCTAAATTTTGGTTTGATGTAGTATGCACAACAAACGACATTCTTACAAGACTTCCACAAAAGCTTTAAGGTTATTACTCCTTACGGCACTTATTATGAGAAGAATCCCAATGTGAATTACTTCAAAGTTTTTGGATCTCCACGACATATGATTATGCATTTTTCAAGACAAATTTGGATGCTTACATTCAGCCATAGAGGGGGGATAAACAACCTTCTCAAACCCCAAGGGTTATAATTAATAAATGAAAAGGAAAAGTTATTGAACATAGGACACCATCTATAGCTCCATCTTCCCATATTACTTCATTACCTCTTGATGTACCAACTTATGAAGTTGGAAGAAAAATCTAGAGCACCTGAAGAAAGAGTTGCAAATGAACTAGAAATTTCACTAGTTTTTTTTCAAAATTCCAAAATGGTATGTAAAAAGTGTTGAAAATCAAGTCTCAATCATGCAAAAAGGCTCAATCATGAGTTTTGCAAGTGGACTCATAAAAAAGGAGGACCCAAAGTCATGGAATAGAGTTAGAAGCTCCACCAAACTCAATCAAATTCAAATCTCATCAAATCAGCCACCAAAAAGTGCACCTACACTGATTGGTGGGTGGTTAGCTAGATTGTAGGAAAAGAAAAACTCTATATAAGCATCATCCCACCTTTTTTTCTTGAGTTGTATGCATTCCACGAGTTTCCCACTTAGTTTAGTGAAGTCATAAACTCCAGCAAGCAGCCCCCTTGCTTGCTTACCTCATTTTCTCATGATTTTGCTCCTCTCTATCTAGAGGTGTAGTTAGGCTTTTTCAAACTTGATTGTACTAGATTGCAAAGCATTGTTTGCTCTCTCATTGTAATCATTTTCATTGATTTGAAGCTTCATTTGGTCTCTCATACTATGCCCTAAACTTTACGAAAGTTTCATGTTATTTGGTTGAGTGAGTTGTGAGAAATTACCAACTTTGAGTTCTTTGCTATCACCTGAGATTGCTCCAAGCACCTGACGTGTGGTGTTTCATTTGACGGTTGGCTTGATCCACCAACCAAGCTTCCAATACTTTTGACAATGTAGAGTAGGTAATGGTATTAGATGTCAAGTAATGTGAAGGAGATAAAGTGATGAGAACACTTCTCATAGTTGGTAGGGCAAAGCATGTTGAAAATCAAGTCTCAATCATGCAAAAAGGCTCAACCATGAGTTTTGCAAGTGGACCAATAAAAAAGGAGGACCCAAAGTCATGGAATAAATTTAGAAGCTCGACCAAACTCAATCAAATTCAAATCTCATCAAATCAGCCACCAAAAAGTGCACCTACACTGATTGGTGGGTGGTTAGCTAGATTGTAGGAAAAGTAAAACTCTCTATAAGCATTATCCCGCCTTTGTTTCTTAACTTGTATGCATTTCATGAGTTTCCCACTTAGTTTAGTGAAGTCATAAACCCCTTGCTTGTTTACCTCAATTTCTCATGATTTTGCTCCTCTCTATCTAGAGGTGTAGTTAAGCTTTTCCAAATCTGATTGTACCAGATTGCAAAGCATTGTTTGTCTCTCATTGTACTCATTCTCATTGATTTCAAGCTTTATTTAGTCTCTCATATTGTGCCCTAAACTTTGCAAACGTTTCAAGCTATTTGGCTAGGTGAGTTGTGAGAAATCACCAACTTTGTGAAGGTATATCTCTGCACACAGGTAGAGAGTGTTGCAAACAGGTAGCCTGTTTTGCAGAGGATGGTTCTCCCAGCTGGAATATCCATTGGAGATGATCTAATGCTTATTGGGTAGCTCTTATATTCTACTACAAGTATAAAACATTTCATGTTAAGTATCTATACTGGTGCAGAGAAAAGTTCAAAATAGTGAGCATATATCACTGCTTCTGGACCTAGTGGAGGGCAACCATCTTCCATTTTTGCATTGGGGTGTTAGAATCATCACCCATCAGTGGTACCAAAGCCATTTTGGAGGCTTGGAGACATCAGTGCATCATATTGAAGACTTCAAGGGATCAAGACAACTCGTGGAAGCACAAGGAGGACTCATCAAAGCAAGAAGACATCGAAAGGGGGCTATGTCGATCGAGATCTCAACTAGTCGAAGGTTAGCAAGGGAGAAGTTATTAAAAGGTAATATCCACACCTTCTAAAGCATTATAAAACTTGAGGAGAAGCTAGAGGAGCATCTTAGATCTCAGTGTGGCTGAGTATAATGCACAAATAAAGAAGTTTGAGAAAGGCAATTATCAACCATGGATATTTAGAGTTAGCAACTACCTTATGGGCAAAGGATTCTGGGGATTAGTGAGCCGCCCGGAGCCAATGCCTCATGTACATGATCCACTACTTCAAGGGCAGGTCAAGGCACTTAAGGAATGGATAGAAAGGGATAGGAGAGTCATATTCATTCTATCCCAACACATAAACAATAGCATGATAGGGCATATACAAGACTTGGACACATCCAAGAAGGTTTGGGAGACCTTGGAGAGATTGTACTCTTCATCAACCAAGGCAAGGAAGATTCAACTCAAGAATGAGCTGAATAATCTTAGGAAATCACCAAGTACTAACATAAATGAGTACGTTTTGAAGGTTAAGGAGTTTGCAAATGCTTTAGGCTCAATTGGGAGCCCAATCGAAGACGATGATCTTGTTGCACACAATCTCAATGGCTTGAGAGAGGATGAAAGGTGGAAAGCATTCACCACATTAGTGTATGTGAGGGATTCTGCTACCAAATTTTGATCAATTAGTCACATTGATGGTGACCGATGAGATGAACCAAGGAGGTTCACAATCAAAGGACAGCCAAGCCCAAGTTTTCTATGTAGGTAAAGGCAAAGGCAAAAGAGATGGACAAAACTCCCAAGGCAGAGGGAGAGGAAGGTCAAGCTCAAGCTCAAGCAACCAAGAAGGATCCAGCCAAAGCTATGGATCAAGAGGAAGAGGAAGGAGTAGAGGAAGAGGAGGAAGATCACATGGAAGAGAAGCATTCAATGGAGAATGCTACAATTGTGGAAAATCGGGCCATTATGCAAGAGATTGTTGGTCCAAAGAAGGAGGCAATCAAGGATACAAAAGGAACCAATGTAATTATGCTAGTACTTCAACAAATTCAGAAAATGAGAACTTTCTTATGATGTATGGTTCAAGTGAAAGAGTCAACTCATATTTTACATGGTACATTGATAGTGGTTGTAGCAACCATATGAGTTGCAATAAAGATTTTTTCTTTAATTTACATTCACCCATCACTCAAAGACATGTAGTGTTGCATGTGCCAACCATCACAAAGAACTTGGTTTCGATAGGTCAAATGGTTGAAAGAGGTTATGAGGTGAGGTTCAATGAGCAAGGATGTTTTGTTGAAGACCCCATGCAGGACTACAAGCTCATAGAAAAAGGAAAGAAGCAAGGAAGACTCTTCACCATGGAGATAAAGCCATCAACTCCTCACACTGTCTACTTGTCAATTGGAAATAAACAGATTGCAAAAATCGACTTATGGCATAAAAGAATTGGGCACATAAACTTACAAAGGATGAAGGACATGCAAAGGAAGGGCTTGGTGAGTGGTCTACCTGATCTTACATCTCAGAATATGCAACATTTGTGCCATTCTTGTCAATTATGAAAACAAAGCAGATTGTCATTCAAGAAGGGAGCACATGTGAGCAATGAAGTGTTGAATCTCATACACATAGATGTATGGGGACCTACATGGGAGCCATCCATTGGAGGTAATAGATATTTTGTCACATTTATAGATGATCATTAAAGGTTTGTTTGGATGTATTGCATGAAGTCAAAGTCAAAGGTGTTTTACCACTTCAAGAGGTTCAAAAACCTAGTGGAGAAGGAAACAGGGAAGTATATAAAGACTCTCAGATCGGATGGAGGGGGAGAGTATTTTTCAAATGAATTTTCAGATATTTTACATGAACATGGCATCAAAAGGCAATTCACTTGCAGGTATACAACTCAACAAAATGGGGTGACAGAAAGGAAGAATAGATACATAGCAGAAGTGGCTAGATCTTTGTTAAATGAACATAATGCTCCTAACTCTTATTGGGTTGATGCAACAAATACAACCATATAAATTATGAATAGGTTTCCAACCTCAGGAGTACATGGAGTTACACCTTATGAAGCTTGGTGTGGTAAGAAACCCAACCTTTCACATCTCAAAGTATTTGCCTGTGTGTGTTATGTTCACACACCTCAAGCATTGAGACACAAGTTAGACCCAAAGGCAGATAGGTGTATATTTCTTGGATATTCTTTAGAGTAAAAGGGTTTTAGATGCTATAACCCTTGCACCAAAGAGCTTAAGGTATCTAGGGATGTAATATTTGATGAGTTGTTGCCTTGGTATGGTAGCAAAGATGTGTTATAGGTTGACGATGCATATGAAGCCGAGAAGAAGTTCAAAGAGCAACAACAAAGCATGGAGATAAGTGGTCCAAACACTTTAAGCACACCATCAGAGGAGAGTACTACATCATCTTGGCATGGAAGGACAAGGAATGAAGCTCATTCAAGTGAAGGAAGTAGCAAAGGAAAGGAAAAGTCAAATGACGAAGACCATCGATAGGTAGACATGGAATCTACAAGTGATGAAGATATTGAAAAATTAGAAACTCCAAGATTTAAAACATCTAAACCAAGGAGGAGGAGATTCCTACCACCTAATGGTGAGGTAAGGTCATCCAACATGGTTAAATACCCTGTTCAAAGGTTAACTTATGATTCATTCATTGCAAGACACTATGCCTACATGAATCAAGTTATAGCTTGTGAAGGACCTAACTTTTTTGAAGAAGAAAATAAGCATAGGAAATGGATTGAAGCCATGGAGGAGGAAGTCAAAGCACTTGAAGAAAATGATACTTGGTCATTGGTGCCAAGAACAAAGGACATGAAAGTCATTGGCAACAAATGGGTGTACAAGGTAAAGAGGCATGCAGATGGGAGCATCTCTAGGTATAAAGCAAGGCTGGTTGCCAAAGGTTTTTCTCAAACCTATGGCATAGACTTTGAGGAAAAGTTCAGTACAGTAGCTAAGATTTCCACCATCAGAAGTTTGATTGCAATTTCAGCCTCAAAAGGTTGGAAGATGTACCAGTTGGATGTGAAGAATGCTTTCCTAAATGGAGAGCTTGAAGAGGTAGTCTTCATGGACCAGCCCCAAGGCTTTGAAGATGAGAGGTTTCCACATCATGTATGCAAGCTAAAGAAGGCTCTTTATGGACTCAAGCAGACCCCAAGAGCTTGGAACCAAAGGCTTGTGGACTACTTGGTAAAATGTGGATACAATCAGAGTCATGCAGACCCATCACTCTTTGTGAAGAAGGAAGGTAGCAAAATTGTTTTCATTTGTATATATTTTGATGATTTAATCATTACAGGGGATGATGAAGCCAACATCAAGGAATAAAGAGGAAGCTTGGATGTGAGTTTAAAATCTCAGATTTAGGGATTTTAAGGTACTTCCTTGGGATTGAAGTACTATATAAAGAGGAAGGTATATACTTGATGCTGTTAGTCGGCCGCCGGAGTGGGACAAATGTAATGACTGCCGGATGTAACGGAGTTTTTGAAATACGCGCGAAAAGTTGGTACGCGCATCTTGTAAATTCTATATAAAGCAATGTAAGGAGAATGGTCAGAGAGACGTCTTTTCTGGAATTGCCAGCTTGTCGCCTAATTTTTTGTCAGAGTATTGTTACACTGTTGTGAAGTTCTGAGTATTGTTAGTGTTGAGTTTTGCATCGTCTGTTTATACTAAAGTTCACCGTAATGGGTAGTTGAATGACGGATTTTGTGTCTGAGTATTGTTAATCGTATCATATTGTTGTGTGTTCTTCAGTTGTTAAAGTGTCCTAAGTCAGTCTGAGTAGTTATATTACTACGTGAGTTGATTTGACAACTTGATGCACTGTTGAGTATGTTCTGTTTGTTTCACTGAACTTATTTCATTCGGTGACGAGGACGAACTATTGCTTTCGGTAAACGTAAACTTTTAGTTGAGACCACTGGAAAGTGTTGTGACGAGTGAATCTATCTGCTATCGTATTCACTCTGGTTGATCTATTACATACTAGTGAATCTGTAAAATGGACTACTGCTCTGTTCCAATAGCAGGTTAGTCTGGAGAAGTTCGGTACGCAGGAGTATAGAAACCAAATATTGTCTAGTTACTGCCAGTAACTGAGATAAGACGCACATTCGTGTTTTTAGTGTTGTGACTAAGAACTGGGAAAAGAGTACAGGGCCTCTGTCTAACAGACCCCTACCACTCCCAAGAACCCACGTTAGTCTCGTAACGCCTTTCGGTAATGATACTAGAAGTTTAACACAATTTACGGTGAATCACTGTTTTATGTTTAATATTTGTTCGGTAACGATTTCGGTTAGTCAGTAACACAGCGTCACTATTTTACACTTAACACTTGGCGCCGTCTGTGGGAAGGTGGCATCAAGATTGCCAGTAGTCTGTCAGAATCAGATTATGGTTCGATTTGGAAGTAGCAACAGAACCAGATTGTTGCAAATTGTTTCGTTAGTAATACTACGCGATTAGTACAAAAAATGATACATGCCGGTTACTCGATCCGGTGAAACGTATCCCAAGAACCATCAGTCTGGAGTACTTAATGTACTAAAGACAACTCTGGAAGGTAAAAATACAACTAGGTCTGGTCCAGTTGTCAAGAAAGTTAAGAACGTTAGAACTGATTCCGGTCATATTCCGGTGGAACGTGTTACACCTCTGGTACATTCCGGTACTATTTCGGCACAGTCTGTCGAAGATATAGTAAGTCCAGAACCTACCAAGACGCAGTTAGAAACTAGTTTAATAATCTTGGAAAAAGATTCAGATTCATCTACGATTAGAAACGCTCTAGTCAAAGAAATCGGCGAAGGTGAAAAAAAAACCGTTTTCGGGCATAATTTCGGTGCCTTCCGGTGATATTTCGGTAAGAGAATCACAGTTTTTCGGTGACGGTGTAGCATTTTCTGTTGAATCTTCAGCCCAACCACCACGCTTGGAAGCGAGTTCCCATACACTGGACATCAAGAAGGAAGGAAATCTGTTCGAAATAGAGATTCGAAGCATATTAAGCAAGATCATCACACGAAAAGAGCGCCATCCGACGATACAGATTCCGGTAGTTCAGATATTCAGCCCCGAGATATAGAAGGAAGGTATAATACACTCACGATGAACGAACAACAACATTTATGTCCACCCAGGCCGACTCCAACAGGAGTGACGTACATGAAGTTTGGTGGATTCCCAGGAGATGATCCGGATGCTCACGTACGCACTTTCGAGATAAGCTATGCAGTTCTCAACCATCCACCGGATCAGGCCTACAAAGCCATTGTCTTCCAATCTACACTTGTCAATGAAGCAGCCAAATGGCTTACAGAATATGATATTAATCACTTCGGCACCTATGAAGCAGTACGAGATGCTTTTCTACAGCAATTCAGGCTAAAAAGAATCCAGCCGAAATTTTTGACTATCTGCAGAACAACAGACAGAAGGCAAATCAAACCGTACAAGAGTATGCTACTCTCTTCAGAACACACTTAAGGCAGCTACCACCGGCCCATGCTAACTTACCAGATGACGTTATCACTCAGTGGTTCATCAATGGCTTGACTCCACAACTTAAGCAGATCATGATCATAAGATGTGTCGGAGCTATGACACTTGATGCAGCCATTGCAAGGACTCTGCAACTGAAAAACAAAGTTGGCGGATTTACAGAAGATCTGGAGTGGTTAAAAACAAACAAAAATGTTGCCGAAGATATGACTAGACAAGTATACTGCATCACATGCAAAAATTCAGGACATACTAGTGCCAATTGTGCACTTAATCAGACATTCAGCGCTTTCTGCAACACTTCCGGACACACCACCGAAAACTGTGCATACAACGCTAGAGTACAGGGAACAGCGACTGTCAATGCAATTATCCAGGAACAAGGGTAGCCAGCCAACCACTATGTGCCTCCACAAATGAGAAACAGCTAGCAACTAGGATATCAAAATTACCGAGGACAGAGGAATAACAACTATAATGCAAACCGCTGGCAGAATGGACCACCACCGGAAAATCCCAATTTACCACCACCACGCTACCATTTTTGTGGCGAATTTGGACATATTAGGAGATTTTGCAAGGATTCAGTTGAGTATGATCAAAGGAAGAAGGAACGTCAAAATCCGATGGCCAACATGGTAAAAATCACACCGGTGGAGACACAGGCTGCTACAATCCAGACCCGTTCCGGTAAACAACTACAATGGGCAGCATAAATATTTGAACCAGGGATACGTGAACAACACACGATGTACAACAAGGCTAGTCAATGGACCACAGCAGAACCACCAGTCTTCCCAGAGCCTATTCCGGTAACCCCGCCATCGTTAACAAAGGAAGGAACATAACAACGGGAGTCAGTAGCAGGAACATCATCAGCAGCAAATACATTACCAACCGTAGACACATTCGCATCAGCAGAGGCATCAACTTCAACATCAGTGGAGCATGTCGATCAATCTCAACAGGCCTGGGAAATCCTATCTAAGGCATATATCACTCTGCCTCTGGGCCAACTACTGGCATTAGTACCTGGAATTCGACAACAATTCCAACAACAGTTCAGTCCGGTGCCTTCTTGTATTCCAGTGACAGCAGCAGTTCAACCGGAACCTGATTCCACGGTTGATCATTCAGTTCCCTTGATTACAGTATGGTATAAGAATCATAAGATTACACAGGTATTAATTGATGGAGGCTCTGGTGTTAACATTACGACTGCGGCATTATGCAAAAGGTTAGGATGGACCGAAATTGAACCAATTCAATTTTTTTTCAGAATGGCAGATCAATCAAGAGTCCATCCCGTAGGACTTGTGCGAAATGTACCCATCACTTTACAAGGTACGACCTTTAAAATGACCTTTGTTATACTAGATCTGCCGGAATCCACTTTGGATTACAACCTTCTTTTCGGCCGACCTTGGCTGAAGCATGCGAAGGTAATATAGGACTGGTCTGCACAAGAGCTTACGTTTAAAGATGCCAATCATAGATATGTGGTAAAATTAGATGCTATACAACCCAGCGAGCTACATGCTAGACCGTATTTTGCTGAACCAGTCCATATGCTAGATGGATTGTCAGATGATGAAGAAGAAGAGTTTCTGAAGAGTAACGCTGACTTAATTTCCTTAGGGACTATTGATCTACAGTCCGTTGTAGATAATTGGAATGCTTCAGTCTGTACAGTAATACCCATCACAGAAGAAGCTAAGAAGGAAGACATTGTTTCGACACATGACGATGAACTGTAGCAACTTCTTAAACCAACAGACAACACGGAGAAACATCAACAGTTCTATGTCCCCGAAGATCAGCTGATCACTTACAATTTAGGAGATGAAGATCATCCGCGTCCTGTAAAGATAAAGCAAAAACTACTGGAAACATTTCAAGCAGGTTTAATCCAGCTACTCCAAGAATTCACTGACGTCTTTGCATGGGACTACAAAGACATGAAAGGATTGGACCCCCGCATCTACCAACACAGGGTCATGCTGAAGCCAGAAACAAGGCCGATAAAGCAAACCAGCTACCGGATGAATCCCCATTATGCATCTCAGGTAAAGGCAGAACTTGATAGGTTATTAAAAGTTGGATTCATCGTGCCAGTAGAGCATGCTGAATGGATCTCTCCGATTGTGATTGTGCCAAAGAAAAACAAGCAATTGCGAATCTGTGTAGATTACCGGAAATTAAATGCAGCAACCGTACCGGATCCCTTTCCAATTCCCTTTTTGGATACCATGCTTGATAGAGTAGCAGGCCACGAGATGTATTCATTCCTAGATGGATACAGTGGCTACAACCAAGTGAGAATGGCCGAAGAAGATATACCAAAAACTGCATTTATTACCAACTGGGGTGTCTTTGCTTGTACGATAATGTGGTTTGGATTGAGAAACGCACCAAGCACATTTCAAAGATGTATGCAGGAGATATTTTCTCCTTACCTTACTTCCTTTATGCAAGTATATCTCGACGATTTTTCAATTTTCAGTAAAATGATAGCACACCTGTTCCATTTACGGTGCTGCTTTCAGAAATGTAGAGAGTATAGACTCTGCCTGAACCCAAACAAATCTGTGTTTGCGGTTTCATCTGGCAAGTTACTTGGCCACATTGTATCTACACAAGGTATACAGGTGGATCGAGATAAAATTTCGGCAGTATTAGAAGCTCAAGTGCCCACTACACCAAAGGAAGTTATGCGCTTCATGGGTCAAGTACGGTGGCATGGAAGACACTTACGGTGGCTTGCTCATCTGGCTATACCGCTAAACAAGCTAATCACCAAGACTCCTCGACAATTTGAATGGACCCAGGAATGCCAGATAGCATTTGATCGGTTAAAGCATTTATTAACACAAGTTCCTATCTTACAGCCACCGGACTGGGATCACCCATTTCATGTATTTGTCGATGCTTCAGATATAGCAATAGGAACTATGTTGATGCAACAAATTGATAAATGGTTCAAACCAGTGTATTATGCAAGTCGAAGATTAGCTCCTGCTGAGAAGAATTACTCTGTAACAGAAAGAGAATGTCTAGGGCTAGTATATTCTGTCAAGAAATTCAGACATTACTTGCTAGGCCGTAAATTCACATTTCATGTAGATCATGTTGCACTTGTCTATCTAGTTTGGCAACAGCATCTAGGTGGTCGATTAGTGCGATGGGTCTTACTTTTACAAGAATTCGACTACGAAGTCATTCACCGGCCAGGCAGTTCACATGCCTTAGCAGATTTCTTATCCGGCTTAGATTCTAATGAAGCTTCGGTGGGCATAGATGACACGACACCCGCGATTTATGTGTCAGAACCAATTAATGAAGATTCTGCAGACCCACCTATCCCATTTTCATATTATGATCAGATCTTGACCTTTCTCACTGATGGTTGCCTTCCATCTCAGACTTCTAAGGCAGTACAAAGGAAAATTGCAGTCTTTAGTTGCCGATTTCGGTTAATTGCTGGAGAACTATATTATGTAGATCATATCGGAATCCTACTTGGCTGTATTCCACCACATAAAGTTAACTCAGTTATCACTTTGGCTCACTCGATTCCTTCCGGTGGTCATTTTGCTGTAGATTTAACTCACCGGAAAATTCTGCAGAGTGGTCTCTGGTGGCCAACGATGTACAGAGATATATCACAGTTTGTCAAACATTGTGATACTTGTCAAAGATCTGGACAGCCTTTGCAACGTCATCTTTTTCCTCTGCAACCCATCTTACCATTGGAACCTTTCCAAAAATGGGGTCTAGATTTTATCGGTCCAATTATACCTCCAGCAGTCTTCAGCAACAACCATTACATACTGACCTATACAGATTATGCAACCAGATGGGCAGAAGCCTGGGCTTTATGGTCTGCTACAGCCGTTACGGTAGCAAAGTGTCTGTTAACCGATGTCTTTCCACGTTTTGGCTTACCACTGGAAATTGTCTCAGATCAAGGCACTCATTTTTTAAACAATTTAATGAAGGCACTCACAGAGTCGTTCCAGGTCAGACATAAATTTAGTTCTCCTTATTATCCTCGTGCTAATGGTTTGGCCAAAAGTACAAACAAATCTCTGCTGAATATCCTTCGCAAATTGATTATGGAATCACCGGAAAGATGGGATCAACTGCTACCTGCAGTGTTATGGGCATACCGGACTACATACAAGGTAACAACAGGATTGATACCTTTCAAATTAGCTTATGGATTAGAAGCAATAGCACCAATGGAGATAGTCATACCAAGTTTACGCGTAGCAATCGCTCAGAAACTACTACCGGAAGACTCACTGTCATTTCGGTTGGACACATTCAGAGAGTTAGACGAGCACCGATGGCTCAGTTTCTTAACTATGCACGAAGTCCAACTAAGACAGGCAAGGACGCACGATCAAAACCTGAAGACTCCAGTATTTTCGATAGGACAGCTTGTACTTTTCTATAATGCAAAGTCCAATAGATCCGCAGGCAAATTCAAATTACGGTGGTTCGGTCCTTATAAGATCTCAGAGCAAATTGGTCCAGCAACTTTTCGGTTGACTACGTTGATCGGAAACCCACTTCCAAAAGCAATCAACGGCTCGAAGCTACGGCCGTATCAACACGCTACTAGCCCGCATTAAATCATTCGGCAGTGGATCGCATTTTTGTTTAGTTTTTTCTTTACTTTTCCTTCAGTTCTTTCTTTTCTTTGTTAATAGCCGCGTTTTGTCATAAGCCACCCTCCTTACTAATTACTCAAGCATGCACGCCAAATTGAAAGCAGTATCATTTCAGCACCGCACAATGATAACCATCACTTCCTACCCCCCCACCGTAATGTCTCTACTTAATCTCTTCGGTTGCGCCAAAAAACGCTATTGTGTTCTTGTGATTGTGCTTGTGTTTTCTGTGTTCTGTGTATCCGTGCTCTGTGTTCTGTGTATTCGTGTTCGTGTGCGCAATGGAAGCGTTGGCAAATTTCGCAGCCTTCCGTGATGGTATCCCTACCGAGGTAGGCGAATACCTGCGCACCCGAGGGTTGGCCAACTTCGCTGAGCTGCCTTGGCACTTAGTGGAAGCCCATCCCTTCTTCGCGCAAATCATACCTGCCATTGCCCAATCCCCCATCTCTGAACGACAATGGATCTTCCTCTCCCTACCATCCAGAACCGTAATAACCTTCCAAGCCTTCCCCGAAGCCTTCCGCCTCACCCCACAAGGCCGTGAGAATGGCCCAAGCATCCCAGTAGCCAGAATGGTAGAACTGTTTCCCTGCTATTCATCGAACCAATACGCCATCCGCTGCCGCCCTGAACCCGAAAGAACTGCACTCCAGTTCTTAGTCGCCATCTTAAACCTCCAGAAATGCACCTACGGTATATCCCGCCCGTTCTACTCCGACATCGACCTTGCTGCACAAGAACCCGTCAACTTCACATCCTTTTTCTTTCACCGTATCCACAAGGAGTGTGTAACCATAGTGAACCAAGTCAATAAAGGAACCACCCCTCGATCCAGACTTCCCCACATCCTTTTCTTTCTCTTTCCAACCATACTCGCCGCTCAAACACCACCACGAGGACCCGTCCTGAGGCATGAAGAGTCAGTACAACTGCTAGAGGATGAGGAAGAAGATGATGAAGAAGAGCTCAACCAATTGTTCCGCCGGAAACGCATCAGAATTAGCTCCTCAGAAAGTGAGGCACAAGGCTCAGCCGGAATCAATAACGATGACGATAAAGAAGACGAGAAGCAAGAAGAGGAGACATCCATGATACAGCTACATCAATACACAATGAATCATCGACTGAGCAACAAGAACAACAAGATCAAGGAGAAACAGAAACAATTTCAACCAAAAAAGAATCGGAGCAACAGGTAGATGAGCAGCAATCTGCTCGGGAAGCACTAGATAAACTACTGAAGGCAGTTGAATCAACAGAAGCCAACAATGCAGAAACAGAACAACAGTCATTAGATAAGGTAATAACCACTAACTCTGCCCTTCCCAAACCATCGCCAGTTAACCCCATTCCCCCACCGGAACCACCCCGCAGTCCCAGCAAGCCCAGTCACCCCACCGAAACTGTTGAAACCTCTTCATCCTCCCTCAATTACTCCCCACCAAATTCCCAACAACTCCTCACCGCAACCTCGCCCTCCTCTGCCACCCCACCCCATTCCAGTCTTTTCTGAATTAGAATCTATGGGTCGCCTCTTGATTAACTTATCCCAACAACTGCCGCAACATCTGAAGCAAGTCACAGACGATGCACGAGATGAATTCCAACGTAAATTGGAAGTGATGGAGGCAGATATCACCCCCCTCCAAGAAGAGTTACAGGCAGCAAAAGCAGAAAACCACGCGCTCAACGAGCAGATAAAGCAATTACAGGCCACACTCCAAGCACAGGAAGAAAGCACACACCAACGAGAAAAGGCACTGGCTGCAAAAGAAGATTTACTGATAGCTTCCGACGCAGAGATAACAAAGCTCAATCAAACACTCAAAGATATAGAAGATACAAGAATAGCGCTAGGAAACCTACTCAAAGAAACTAGAATCCAGTTGTAGGAAGCCATACAAAAGAGCCAAGAGCACCAGACAGAAGCTAAGCAGGCAGAAGAACAATTACAGAGAACGCAAGAATCCCTCGATGAAGTCAACAATATGCTTAAACACCAATTAAACAAGGAAGCTAAATATCAGAAGGATTTAGCCAATGCTCGAAGAGAAAGAGATGCGTATTATAAAACAATACAGTTTTAGAATCAACAGTTTGAAAGATTAGATAATCAGGTACGCAACCAGAAAGACCGAGTTAGTGAAATGCAGAAGCAAGTAAATGAAATGAAGACAACCAGAGATGCGGCACTATCCAACGACTTCTACTTACAGGAGGCCTTTTTGCAAACACAGGCCGAAATTTTACTTACTGAAGCCATCGCCCTTAGTTCTGTTAGAGTAGATGCGCAAATATTAGAACCAGATACCCTGAAGCAACTATTAGAAACCCTTAAGAAAAAAATAGCCCGTACATTTAGATTAGCCAGGAATATGTATTTAGAAGGAATCATCGACGAACAGTGATTTTGTAATCAAAATAACTTGCGGGTTCGAGTCCACCGTGCGTGCTAGTGTTAGTCGGCCGCCGGAGTGGGACAAATGTAATGACTACCGGATGTAACGGAGTTTTTGAAATACGCGCGAAAAGTTGGTACGCGCATCTTGTAAATTCTATATAAAGCAATGTAAGGAGAATGGTCAGAGAGACGTCTTTTCTGGAATTGCCAGCTTGTCGCCTAATTTTTTGTCAGAGTATTGTTACACTATTGTGAAGTTCTGAGTATTGTTAGTGTTGAGTTCTGCATCGTCTGTTTATACTGAAGTTCACTGTAACGAGTAGTTGAATGACGGATTGTGTGTCTGAGTATTGTTAATCGTATCGTATTGTTGTGTGTTCTTCAGTTGTTAAAGTGTCCTGAGTCAGTCTGAGTAGTTATATTACTGCGTGAGTTGATTTGACAACTTGATGCACTGTTGAGTATGTTCTGTTTGTTTCACTGAACTTATTTCATTCGGTGACGAGGACGAACTATTGCTTTCGGTAAACGTAAAATTTTAGTTGAGACCACTGGAAAGTGTTGTGACGAGTGAATCTGTCTGCTATCGTATTCACTCTGGTTGATCTATTACATACTAGTGAATCTGTAAAATGGACTACTGCTCTGTTCCAATAGCAGGTTAGTCTGGAGAAGTTCGGTACGCAGGAGTATAGAAACCAAATATTGTCTAGTTACTGCCAGTAACTGAGCTAAGACGCGCATTCGTGTTTTTAGTGTTGTGACTAAGAATTGGGAAAAGAGTACAGGGCCTCTGTCTAACAGACCCCTACCACTCCCAAGAACCCACGTTAGTCTGGTAACGCCTTTCGATAATGATACTGAAAGTTTAACACAGTTTACGGTGCATCACTATTTTACGTTTAATATTTTTTCGGTAACGATTTCAGTTAGTCAGTAACACAGCGTCACTATTTTACACTTAACAACAGCATTGCGATTCTCTGATTTCATAGCATCGCGATTCTCTGATTTCATAGGATCGCGATTCTCTTGAGATTCACAGGATCGCGATTCTCTTGATTTCACACAATTGAAATTCTTTGATTTCACACAATCGCGATCCTCTGATTTCACACAATCGTGATTCTCTGACTTCATACAATCGCGATCCTCTTGATTTCACAAAATCGCGATTTTTTCCAAAAGGTCCTGTTTCCCTGTTTTGACCCCTAGGAGTCTGATTTGACATAACTTTTTCATCCAAAGTCCATTTTTTGAGCTCTATAGCTCGTTGGAAAGCTCGTTTCGAATCCTACACGGTCTCAACTATTTTTTATAAGAATGATGTGTTGATTTTTAGATAGGATAATTTGAAGTTGACCCTCAAGTGGGATCAGAAACCCCCCAAGGGGATTCCAAAGGATTTTGAACCATACCAAGGGGAAATTTTGGACTCTTAACCAAAGCTTATGAACCTAAGATCTGGTAGACACCTAGGCAAGGATAGACAAAGCATTAGATCTTCTCAGTCCAGTGTCAACCATATAGCTAAGTCTTGGGCACAACAACTAAGTGGTTGTCCTTACGTACTAAACTCTGACACAAGTGACTCAAAAATATCTTTTAGCATGGGGAAACCTGCAGGTGGCTCAGGAACTGCCCATCTACAAACATCAAAAGGTCCCTATAAGACACAATTGGAATATATTCGGACCAACCGATTAGGTGCTCGCATCTATGAGGATGGCATGAGGCGATCAGTGGTCGAACTCAAAAATCCAGATCAACCCTTTGGACTTGAACACCCGGTGGTCAAATTCGAAGAGGGGTCATACATTGATAAGGAAGGAACTATTTTACACTTAACAATGCAAAGGAAATACATTCTTGATCTTTTGAAGAAGTTTGGATTGTGTGATTGCAAGCCCATTTCAAATCCATTAGAAGTAAATGTTAAACCAAGTGCTCATGAAGGTGAAGAAGTGAAGGATGTGACCATGTAGAGGTCAATAATTGGTTCTCTCTTGTATGCTACTATGATAAGACCTGATATTGCACATGTAGTTGGAGTGTTATCTCAATTTTTGCAAGCTTCAAGAGTACCTCATCTTGTTGCAGCCAAACGGGTACTTAGGTACCTCAAAGGATCAGTGAATGAAGGTCTATATTATCCATTTGATGATGGATTAAATGTACAAGTTTATTGTGATGCTGATTGAGCAGGTTCCAAAGATGACAGGAGGAGCACTAGTGGATATGTTATCATGCTAGGGAAGAAGACCATCTCATGGATGTCAAAGAAACAACCAAATGTGGCTCTTTCATCGAGTGAAGTTGAGTATAGAGGCTTAGCACAAGTGTCATGTGAGCTTATGTGGCTCAAGAAGTTGTTTGTTGATCTTGATTTGTAGGTTAAGCAAGTACCTATTTTTTGTGACAACATAAGTAGTATATGCTTGGCTCAAAATCCGGTGTTCCATGCAAGGTCGAAGCATATAGAAGTGCATTACCAATTTATTCGAGAGAAGATCATGTCAAAGGATGTCAAGGTGGAGCATGTCAATACAAAGGACCAATATGCAGATATGTTTATCGAAGCATTGGATGGAGTAAAGCTACAACACTTCAAGGCTTGCACTGGAATGAAGGACCTAGGCATTGAGACTTGAGGGGGAGTGTTGAAAATCAAGTCTCAATCATGCAAAAAGGATCAACCACGAGTTTTTAAAGTCGACCAATCAAAAAGGAGGACCCAAATTCATGGAATAGAGTTAGAAGCTCCATCAAAATCAATCAAATTCAAATCAACCACCAAAAAGTGCATCTAGACTGATTGGTGGGTGGTTAGCTAGATTGTAGGAAAAGAAAAACTCTATATAAGCATCATCTCGCCTTTTTTCCTTGAGTTGTATGAATTCCACGAGTTTCCCACTTAGTTTAGTGAAGTCATAAACTCTAGCAGCCCCTTTGCTTGCTTACCTCATTTTCTCATGATTTTGCTCCTCTCTATCTAGAGGTGTAGTTAGGCTTTTCCAAATCTGATTGTACCAGAATGAAAAGCATTGTTTTCTCTCTCATTGTACTCATTTTCATTGATTTCAAGTTTCATTTGGTCTCTCATATTGTGCCCTGAAGTTTGCCAAAGTTTCAAGTTATTTGGCTGAATGAGTTGTGAGAAATTGGCAACTTTGTGAAGGTATATCTCTGCACATAGGCAGAGAGTGTTGCAAACATGTAGCCTATTTTTCAAAGGGTAGTTCTCCTAGCTAGAACATCCATTCAGAATGATTTAAATCTTGTTAGGTAGCTCTTATAGTCTACTACAAGTCTGCAAAATTGCATGTTAAGTCTTTGTATTGGTGAAGAGAAAAGGTCAGAACAATGAGCATATATCACTGCTTGTGGACCTAGTGGAGGGCAGCCATCTTCCATTTTTGCATTGGGGTGTTAGAATCATCACCCATCAAAGAGACTACAAGGTAGTGGGATTAATCCATTTAAAGGAAGGACTAGAAGTAAAAAAGATCATAAAGATCAATTAAGTGGAAAGCATGGAGTTCAGACAGGGGATAACACTAGGCACTCAGTAAAGATTTGAAATGTGAAAGCATCTGATGGTAACATGAATCTTCTAAGTAGGGTATTGTATGTGCCAACAATAACCAAGAATCTAATCAGTGTTGGATAGATTGTTGAGAAGGGTTTACAAATTAGATTCACAAGGCATGGAGCATATGTGGAGGACCCTCAACAAGGCTTCAAGAGGATTGCAAAAGGTGAGAAATCTGGTAAACTTTTTACCTTTGAAGTTGAAGATACAAGAAATATTGCTCTCTTCAATTATAAGGACCAAACCCTATCTGAATTGGAGATATGGCATAAGAGACTAGGACATATAGGTTCTTCAAGGTCGGACAATAATGCTACATTGCATAATACATGATTGAAGCAACCAAATTCAATATAGAATAGGTACTCGTCATCTTTACCTTGCTTGGCAATCATATTCATAAGTAATAGGGAATCATCTTGATCATCTGTATAGTTGTTGTAGTCTCTTCTTCCTTTGAAGCCTTCTTGATAGTTGTTGTCGTAGCCTTGGTTATAATTGTGATGGTAGTTGTTTCCTCCATTATTGAACTTGCCTCTTGATTGTCCATAGCCTCTCTGTGGAAGCCTCTTCCTATGTCCTTGAAGCATTCATTTGTGGTATGATTGTTCAATCCACAAATGTTGCAAGGTGAAGAATTGTATGGTCTGCCCTTGCCTTGCTTTCCTCCTCTGCCCCTTCCTCTAATACCTCTTCATCTACGTGTGAAATTCACGTGAGAGGTACTTGCATTTTCGCCTTTCTTCTTACCTTTACCTTTATCTTTACTCTTATTTTTATCTATGTAAAGGGTAGAAGATTGATTACCTCTAGAGTTATCTCCATTCTTGTTGAGCTTTGTCTCATGTGTGAAGATTTGTCCCATCAATGTATTGAGGTCAGGTATTTGCATGTCCATATATAGGTTTGCTTTCTTCAGAGCCGGTCTCTCTTTCCTTAAGCCTTCCAATCCATAGTGAGGGTTTCCTTGTTTTTAAATGAGTTTCTTGGACCACTTAAATCCATGATTTCTTGAACTTTATCATCATTCTTCTTATCCATCTCACCTATCTCTTCAACTTGCAATGGACTCATGCATGCATACCAAGGCTTCAACTCATCAAAGTAAACATCCCTACTTACCTTCAGCTTCTTGGTGATGAGATTATAGCATTTATACCCCTTTTGTTCCATAGAATATCCCAAAAAGATACACCTTTCAGATTTGGCATCTAACTTTGACCTCAACTTTTGAGGTACATGCACATAGCATATACAACCAAAGATTATTAGATGTGAAATGCAAGGTTTTCTTCCACTCCATGCTTCCTCAGGGGTAAGATGATGTATATCCGATGAAGGAAATCTATTCATGATGTATGTGGTTGTATATGTAGCCTCTCCCCAATAACAATGCGGCATATTCATTTCCTTGAGCATACACCTTGCTACCTCTGCTATGTATCTGTTCTTTCTCTCTGGTACCCCATTTTCTTGAAGGGTATACCTGCATGTAAATTGTCTTTTGATGCCATTGACCTTCAAAAATTCAAAAAAATCATGGGAAAAGTACCCCGGATCTCAAAGTTTTGATAAAGTTGCCAAAGTTCTTCTCCACCTATGCTTTGAATTTCTTGAAGCAGTGGAACACATCTTATTTGTTTCTAATGCAATACAACCATAATTTTCTTTAAAATTCATCAATGAAGGTTCAAAATACCTATTTCCAGCAAGGGATGCTTCTCTTGTTGGACCCCAAACATCTGTGTGAATGAGATCTAAAACATTCACACTCACATAGGTACTCTCCTTGAAAGGCAACCTTGATTGTTTTCCTTGTTGACAAGCTACACAAATTTCATGCAACATTTTGGATGTAAAATTTGGTAGGCCTCTTACCAATATCCTCCTTTGCATGTCCTTGAGCTTTTGTAGGTTGATATGAACTATTAATTTATGCCATAGATCCAAATCTACTATTCTCTTTTCTCCATATGTGACATACATTGAATGGTGTGGCTGATTTATGTCCATTGTGAACATTCTCCCTTGCTTTATTCCTTTTGCTATGATCTTGAAACCTGCCCTTGGATCCTCAATAAAACATCATCTTTCATTGAACCTAACTTGATAGCCTTTTTCTACAATTTGGCATGCTGAAATCAAGTTTTTAGTAATAGTAGGGACATGGAATACCTCTGATAAGAACTTTGCCCTTTGATTTCCTTCCAAACTGATATCTCCCACATGTTGAATGGTATGCTCTAAGTTATCACCTATTTCCACATTTCCTTGATGCTTTGGGACCTATAAATTACTAAAAAGATCCTTCCAACATGACATATGATTGCTACATCCATTGTCTACATACCATACATCTTCACTCACTTGAGTAGTATCTTCACCATACCTCATGGCAAGTAAATAATCATTCCCTTGGCTGGATGATGTGTTTGCATAATTAATTTTCCCTCTATAATTCTTTTTGTTGCTTTGATTCCCTTTTCTTTGAGCTCTATGATAACATTCATTTGCAAAATGATCAAACTTACCACATACAAAGCATCCATTTGAAGTGGATTGTCCTCTTCCACCAAATCTTGCACCTCTTCCTCTCTTTGTTGCTCGTCCACCTCTTTGAACTGCATTTTCTTATTGTCCTTGACCTCCTTGGTTCTCCATCTTCCTCTTGTAGCACGTCGGTTGTGTCTTCCTCTTCCTCTACCCACATACAACAATTGTCCTTGGCTATCCTTGGCATTACTACCACCAAGGTTCATCTCCTCTGTCACCATGAGAGTGATTAGTTGATCAAAATAAAAAAGAGAGTCCCTTACATACACTAAAGCTGTGAAGGCCCTCCATTTTTCATCATCCCTAAGTCCATTTAGGGTGTGGGCGACAAGATTGAAGGACGTAAAGTGGATTTTCCTATATCCTATGCAAATAGAGACTTAATAAGGCTAAGAAAAAATACACTACTACTAAAAGAGAGGAATAAGAGTTCTTGAATTTATTGGACCGTTACATCCACCAACTAAAATTTCACATGGAGAAGATATCACAGTGGCAAAAATCTACATAAAAAAGTTGGTTGAAGCCAAAGACATCTGAAAAAATGATGTACAAACTTTAGCTAAGTCTTTATATGGAAATTTCATAACAAGATTTGGATTACTAATTGAATTGGTAAGTGATAGGTGAAGTCATTTTTTGAATCATATAATAATATATTTTTTGACTCATCACTTTATAATAACACATAGAAAATCAGCACCCTATCATCCTCAAGGTAATGGATTGGCAGAAAGCACAAATAAAGTATGGTGCCTTGTTCTATCCAAATTAGTGAACACCAAGAGAATCCATTGGGATATGCAATTTCATCACGCTTTATGGGAATATAGAGTAGCATACAAAACATCCATAGGCACTACTGCATTCAATTAAGATCACAAGGAGTAATGAGTATTTATAAAGAAAAAAGAGGCAAAAGTCTTAGTATGATATGCATATTAAAAATAATTATTTGTAAGAGAGATATTTAGTCTTGGAATATACTTTAAAAGAACATCGTAGAAATTGGAAAAAAGGGGGCATCGACCTTATATCCTTCATAAAATCAATCCAAGGAATATCATCTTGGAAGAGGAGGAGTAACAAAAGAAGAGATGAAGCAAGAACAAAACAAGGTTCAAGCAGACAAAGAACCTCACCCACCCTAGACATCGAAATAAAGAATATAGAGTTACTTAATGAAAGACAATGATAGAAGGGTTTTCTATGAAGCTCAATATAAAAGAATGTTAAGGATTTTTCAAATAAAGCTACTGATTGGACTCAAGAAAAAATGGAACATTATGAAGATCTACATGATTGGATGATGGAGGCAAAAACAAAAAGTGGTCTTCCTACAAAATGAAGCAGCTTTATTGGAATTTCCTAAGGAACTACAAAATCCTCATGAGAAGAGACCTACAAGGGTGGTTGTAGTCAAAAGATTGAAAAAGCAACCAAAATTGAAGCATAACATTAAAGAACCTAAAGTAAAAGGAACAAAAGGTAACACAAGAGGTCAACATTGTAGAATTAGATCTAGTAGGAGGATAAAAATTAATTCAAGAACTGGAAAAAGAAGCAAAGGAACAAGACTTTCTAAAGACTCCAACCAAGGAGGATGGATAAAAAAGTGAAGAAGATTGATAGGGAATCAATGGTGGCCTTATGAGAAAGATTCATAATTAATGATGACTATGTATGCACACCTTCTACATCTTGAAATGTCGGGATGACCCCCCTGACTTGTTAGATTCATTTCTCAATGTATGTTGTGGCCAAATTGATGAAATAACTTTCTTTAGTTATGTATACACTCCAATTAGATGTGTGCAAAAGATCTTTGGTCAATTCATACCAAGTTGTGAGCTCTAAACAAATTACTAAACACTTCTATTCCCAAAATAGAAGGTTCCTTCACATTTCTAGTACATGCAAGTTATTTGTTTTGATGCAAACTTTTGGGAATGATGCTCCAAAGCACTTAGTGGTCCCAAATGCATTATTGTGAAGCTAGAGGAGTCTATTAAGCATCCGTGGAGTTAACTTGGCAGGGTGTAGAGCAGGTTTTGTGCAACACCAACTCATCTCTGGAACCTATCCTATCCATCTCCTCACAGTGGTATCAGAGCAATAACAAATTAACATGGGAGATAGATTTCCTTCATCCATATAAAAATTAGATTGTGGTAAGTACTTAGCTTGGTCAACTAGAATGAAAGCTTATCTTCAAGGAAGAAAACTCTATGGTTACATATCTGGAGATTAGACGATGCCAATCCTCAGAAGCAAAGGACAACCAACTTAAGAAGAACAAGAGAGGTTAACCACATGGTGCTCAAAGGATGCTCTAGCAAGGTCATATATTCTTAACTCAATCTCTGATTTTTTACTTCCACACATCAAGAGTTGCAAGACTTCACAAGAGACTTGGAATGCTCTTGAAACATTCTCATCAAGTACCAAGGAAAGAAACAACCAACTATGGATGGAGTTCACCACACTCAAGAATATGTCCAAGCAAAGTGTGACTGATTTTGTCACCAAAATGAAGGACCTAGCAGATCAACTTGGAAGCATTAGAGATATCATTGATGAAGAGTAGATGGTCAGGCAAGTGATCAATGAATCATGTAGCAAGGAATGTAGTTCTACTCTCAGACTTGGAGGATCCAAGGAATAGAGATGAAGTCCAAACATGAGATGACACAAGGCATCCAGTGGAAAAAGTAGGCAATGTGAAGACTTCAAATGGTTATATGAACCTATTGAGCAAGGTATTGTATGTGCCAACTATCACCAAGAACCTCATAGGTGTAGGTCAGATTGTTGAAAAAGGATTGCAAGTCAGATTCACAAAGAATGGAGCATTTTTTTAGGATCCACATTAGGGATTCAAGAGGATAGGAAAATGAGAAAAGTCAGGTAGACTATTTAATTTTGAGTTCCAAGATACTAGGAACATTGCATTGTTCAATTTTGGTAGTGGAACCTTATTAGAACTGGAAATTTGGCACAACAGGTTAGCTCATATAGGTGAAATGACTCTCAAGCAAATCAATAAGAATCAGAGTGTGCTTGGTCTACCAAAATCTCCAAACAACACATGATTTACAAATGTAGTGCTCGTTGATTTGGAAAGTCTCATAGACAACCATTTACAAAGAAGGGATACATTCATGGAGACCTATTGAGCTAGTCCATATTGATGTATGAGGGCCAAGCAAGGAGAGTTCAATCTTTGGATCCATGTATTATGTGTCAGTCATTCATGATTGTAGCATATGGACAATACTATATTTTATGAAGCATAAAGATTAAGTGTTCTCTTGTTTCAAGAAATATCTAGCACTTGCAGAAAACCAAATAGGTAAGACATTGAAGAGACTAAGGTCAGATGGAGGAGGCGAATATTTCTCCCATGACTTTGATTCTTAGTTGGAAGCTTGAATTATGCTACTCTAACTAGAGTAGATATATGCTATGGAGTTAGTGTGCTAAGTCAATTCATGCACACTCCAAGCAAACCTCACATGGAAGCAACCAAGAGAATTTTGAAGTTATTGAAGGGTATAATCAATTAAGGATTATACTATCCATATACATCTGATATACGTGTGAAGCTCTTCTCTGATGTAGAAGGGGCAAGTTCAAAAGATGATTAGAGAAGCACTTCTGGCTATCTACTTTGCAGTACCAAATTGATCTCATGGTCTTCGAAGAAGCAACCTACAATTGCTCTTTCATCGCTAGAATCTGAATTTAGAGGACTTGCAAATGCTACACGAGAATCTCTATGGATTAAGACCCTATATTCAGATTTAGGGTTGAATACTTCTACTCCACACATATTTGGAGACAACATTAGTTAACTACATCTTGTTGCTAACCCTATCTAGCATGCAAGGACCCATCATATAGAATTTCACTATCATTATGTCAGGGAAAAGATCATGCGTAAGGAGATACAAATCTCATATGTATCCACGTGACATCAACAATGTGAAGGTATGATGACAAAAGCATTGGGTGGAAGCAAATTAAACAAGTCCAAATCAATGATTGGATTACCAGAAATCATGAAACACTGAAGACTCAAGCATCTTAGGCTTGAGTGGGAGTTGTTGGTGCAATTAGGAAGCATAAATGCTTGGCTAATTATTCACGACTATACATCCTTTTATCTCCTTTACAAGGAAGAACTACATGTGAACCTATGCTAGTCAATTTTGGCATAGTTACCTTGGATAATTGTAAATGTTAAAAGAAGATGGAATCTCATGGATTTAGGAGATTTAAGCCACAACTTATTTGGTGAAGGAATCAAATCAATCAAGTTACAAAATTGTAGGATCACTTTTAGGTGAGGGAAAGTTCAAATTCGAACTCAAACTTGGAGTACAAATAGAAATGCTTTTAATCACATGCTATGAGAGCCATTATGAGAGAGTTTGAGCTACATCAGTGAGCACACATTGAGCTCACCTCATGTATGAATAGTCCACTACACTTCCCTTGTATCCTATGTTTATTAGCATATAGATTTTAATACATTTCTTCAAGTATATCTCCTGTCTACTATTCTCTATTGCGTCTTCATCATTACAATGATCTTGTGGAATCTATTTCTTTGCATGTAATATGTCAATTGCTATATTTTAACTTGGTTTAGTAGAAAAATACCTGCCTATCAATTTTCATCCCATTTGGTTTAGAGGACATCGAGATATGAATCATAGAAGGTGACTGTGTCTGCACACCTTCTAGATCCTGAAATATCAAGATGACCCCCCTGACTTGTTAGATTCATTTCTCAGTGTATGGTGTCTCTAAATTGATGGAATAACTTGACTTAGTTATGTTTACGTTCCAATTAGATGTGATCCTTGTTAGATTGGGAAGGCACAAAGACAATCATTCAACCACAAAGGTACATCCATAACAACCTTTTGGACTTAGTACACGTTGATGTGTGGGGACCAAGTCAAGAACCTTCATTTCTAGGCTTAAGGTATTATGTTTCATTTTTTCATGATCATAGTAGATGGACAATTTTGTAATTTATCAACAATAAGAATGAAGTGTATGAATGCATCAAGAAGTACCTAGGACATGTGGAAAATCATACAGGTAGATCATTGAAGAAACTCAAATATGATGGAGGGGGAAAATACTCCCTCAAAGATTTTGATGAGTTCTTGTAGGATAAAGGCATCAAATAGGATGTGACTACCAAGTACTCTCCTCAATTGAATGGTATTGCAAAGAGAAGAAACAAGAACCTTGTTGGATCAGCTAGGACAATGCTTGAAGAAAAAAATTTGCCACACTATTTATGGCCAGAACCATTCTCCATTTTTGTATATCTTCTAAACAGACTTCAATCCAAATCTCTTCAAGGTATGACCCTTTATGAATTTTAGAATGGTAGAAAACCAAGTCTAGGATATTGCAAGGTGTTTGGTTGTTTAGCTTTTGTACATGTAACTTCACAAATGAGAGGTAAACTAGATGAAAATGCAACCAAGGCACTATTCATTGGCTATGATTCAACTCATATGGGCTATAGGCTTTGTAATCCTTCCATGAAGCAATTTACCACAAGAAGGGATGCTGTGTTTGAAGAACATAGGTCTTGGTATGATGAGGAAAAATAGAAGGTAAACTTACCTTATGACCTTGATTTTGATTTCCATCCATTAGGTAGCAAGCATGACACATAGGTCCAGGATCCAAGAAGTGAATCTAATGATGATCAAGATGAAAAGCAAAGATACTATAAGCTCAAGAAGTCAAGAGGAAAGGCTAAAATTCAAGAATGTGGAGAATGTTCCAAGCATACTCCGAGAAGGTCAACAAGGGAGAGAAAGCAATGTGAAAGGTATGGATATTGTCAAGAGAAAGGGGATAAGGAAGAGATCTCACTCACACACTCTCACACTCAAAAGGAGCACACATAGATTGAGGAAATGAAGAATATCTTCTTCTTCTATTACAAAAATGGAATACACAAGAATGACCTCTAACAACAATACAAGTAGTGCAATATATAAAAAATAGTACATAAGGAAAATCCTGATGTCTACAAATGAGTGAGCAGGTAAGAAACAAATGTGCCATCATTCTCGATAGATAAATCTAGTAAATGTCACTAAATTATCCTTGAAATATACCAGTGTGACCACTATACATTTCACAAAAATTAAAAAGTGATATGTGTCATCCTTGATCATCACATTTTGAGCTTGATATCTCAACCCTCCCCCTCAACATCAATGTCATGGCTTGAAATCCAAGAATCTTTGAAAAATTCTTCACCTTCTCTTCTCCAAGTGCTTTAGTAAAAATATCGGTAGCCTACTTATCTGTCCTCACATAAACAAGATCAATATCACCTGCTAATACATTTTCTCGAATGAAGTGCTGATATACCTTGATATGCTTTGTTCTAATATGAAAAAAAAGATTTCATGATAATTGAATGCTACTAAGATTATCAAAATAAATTATGATAGGCTTTTGCACTTCCACACCTAAATATGCAAGTAGCATCTCTAGCCATGAAGCTTCACATGCTTGCATTGCAGCACCCCTACACTTAGTCTCTTTACTCAACAAAGAAATAGTGGGTCGCTTCTTATTGCTCCATGTAATAATTGTACTCCCAAGTGAGAATAGAAAGGAACCACTAGATCTTCTATCTAGAATACTACCAACTCAATATGCATCGGTGTATCCATGAGCATGCAATTCTGCACCCGCTTCATAAAACAATGCATAATCCAAATTAGCACTCACATAACGTTGAGTGCATCTCAGAGCATCTAAATGTGGTTTCTTGGGAACCTACATAGATTGACTTTCAAGTCTAATAATGTAGCTTAGATCATGCCTTGTAATTGTGAGATATATCAAACTTCCTGCAACTTCCCTGTCCATAGTAGCAGTTTCTAGTCCACCTGATGTAGTATCCAACTTCAAATCTTGATCTAATGGCATAGATTTTGTCTTACAATCAGCCATACCATACTTCTATAGCATACTCAAGGCATATTGCCTTTGCAACATTGATATACAATGTTTTGTATGTATAAACTTAATGCCCAATAAATAGCGCAACACACCAAGATCTTTCATGTCAAAATCCTGCATAAGGAGTTTCTTTACCTCTTTAATGCTTTCTTCATCATCACCACCTACAATCAAGTCATCAACATAAATAGCCACAATTGTGATGCCATCATCACCCTTCCTTGCATATAATGAGTGACCTACATCACACATAGAAAATCCAATGGTGCTTAAATAATCAACAATCCTTGCATGCAAAGCACGAGGGGCTTGTTCAAGCCCATACAAAGCCTCTTGCAACATGTAAACATATTCAAGATGCTTTGAATCCTCACATCCTTGTGGTTGGTCCATGTATACTTCTTCATACAACTCACCATGTAAGAAGGATGTGTCAAACATATCCATGGAAGAGTCTTTATTAGTGTTCAATTATGGTATTTCATAACGATTTCTTATGGATCACTTAATCATGTAAATCCTAGAGTTTCTAAACTTTCAATAAATAAAAAAAAGTACTCAATTTCCACAAATTTGAGATTGGTGAGGTTGCTAATGAATGAATCACCTAAAATCAAGTTTTTAGATTTGACTTTGCTTTTCCTAGTTCATAGGAAGATGATCTTCATCACAACTACCAATCTTGCTTGGATTCGAATTCAAAAACCACTTGTAAAGATTCATGAAAGACTTTAAAACTCTATATAAAGACTCTCAATTACACTTTGGTCATCTTTTTGTTCATTTTTCATTTCTTTATACCATCATCTTCAACTCCAATAAACTTGTAGAGGATGGCTCTCCTTATACAATGATCCAAATTACGGAGTGAGCATTTATTGGAAAGGTATTGCTGTCTACTTGGTGTATATAACTTTTTTGAGGCATTTGGTTGAGTGGATTGTGATAAATCTTCATTTTAAGGTCTCGGGTTCCATCTCTACATAGCCCTAAAACATTGGGGGTACCACCAATCAGTGTTAAGCTAATCGCAAACACATTAATTGATTTCAATTCCTTCTCTTGTGTATTATAGCTACTCAACCCTATGTGCAACATTTATCTAAAAGGAAGTTTTCCAATTGTAATCATGTTGGCTGCTCTAATCATTTGAAATTGAATGTTTCATCCCAAAATAACAAGTTTTTTGACCTAATCAAAGTGCAAACTTCTGTTTTGTATTAACACTTTCTCATTGATGTTCCAAAGCACACAATGGATTTTATTGCACTAATCACAACCCTATAAGGTTTATTTGATACTTCAAGAGTGCAAGGGCTGGTCCTTTGGTGGTTGGTTGGACCAACCTTCATCGCTTGAACCCCACTTTTCTACCTCCTACAAGCTTCTCCAAGTTCTCTTAGTTGCCACATTCATGTATATTACTAATAACTATATGAAAAATTCAAAACCCTAGTCCAAGCTTGTTCAGAAGGTAACCTGTTATATATGTGGAGGAGAACATTTTGTGAGAAATTGTATCAGCTCCCAAATTTAGGAATAGAAAGTGCTCATTGCAAGGAGTCTAGAATAGAGCATTTGATTGGGGATTTTCCAAAAACCCCAATAGTCAAGTTTCTCATAACCAAGTGTCATTAAAGATAGTATATATTTTTTATATCTTTGTTAGTGAACAAGATGAAATTATACTCAATCAAAGTGGTAACAAGAACATAGTCAAAATCTCAAACAATGCAATCAGGTAGGGAGGGAGAAGAGAAATTAGCAACAACCATAAAGAACACTAATAATAATCTCTCTTGCTATAATAGAAGGGCAAGGCAAAAAACAAAGTGGACTAAGAAAGTAGAAGAGTTGGAAAAATCATTACAAGAATTTAACTAGAGAGATTTGATAGGAAACATGAAAAAGGGACAAGAAGAGAAACAAAGATTTAATTCTAAAGCAGATTTATTAAAACTTCTTGAAACCTTGATAAGAGCATGCACAGATAGAATTAAAGAAGGACCACAACCTGCACACCAAAACAAAGTATATTCGATGCCAAAATTAGAGATTGAAAGAATGCAAATGTGTAAGCAAATGATTGAGTTGGCTCAAAAAATGTTGGACGGAGAGTGTCCAATAGTGAATTTCAAAACCTTGGAAATTTTAGATGAAGAAGTATGGAGGGAAGTAATGGAAAAAAAATAGAATATTATAAGGATGATGTTCTTCCTTATTCAAAAGTCAAAGAAAGTGATAAACAAGGAAAAATGCAACAAAATCAAATTGACGTACCATTAACCATAGAAGTAAACTTGAATTGAGAAATTGAATATTTCATGTAATTAAACTTTAAAAGAACTGATGAAGCAGAATTCTTAGATGAAATCATCTATCAAATGTTTTGAGAAGAAAAATAATCTTGACAAGAATCAGTATGTGATATATTACTAGTACGAGTGGATAAAATCGGGGGATATTGTGAAGGTGCAGAAGGAAATAATCCACTTTTCAATGCAATGTGAAGGAAAAAAACAATCACCATTCTAGATAGTGGAGTAGGAGTAGTTAGAATGACTGAAAAGACATGGAAAGAATGGGGAGCATAAAAACTCAAACCTACTAGAATGAGATTGCAATTGGCATATGGACACATTGAAAATCCTTACAACTTTTGGGAAAGGTAATCATCAAAACATGTGGTATAGAGATGGAACATAGGTTTGGAATTTTGGAATTTCCACATTTAACCTCTTATGAGATTATTATGGTAAGAGCATTTATGAGACAACTTAATGTAGTCCGAGATTGGGGAAAATATTATCTCTATTTACAGTATCAAGGTAATGTGACTACAGTCAATTTAAGAAAGGATCTTGTCATGATGTTCCTCCAAGAGAGTTGAATAAAGTCCATGATGAAAAATAATTTATGTGTGGAATCTTTTGAATCCATTACTGAGATAATTGAAAATGAGACTCAATTGTGGACATGTGGCCCAACAGATAACAAACTTCCTAAAAGGGTTCAGCTTAGAAGAGGGGATCATGTGAATGAGAGAATGATGAAAGGTACATGCCTCAAATATTCAATCATGAAGACTTTGAACCTTATGGATGAACACATATATTTTCGACATTGGATGTGGGAAATGAAGAGTGTATGCATAAATTTTCAAAACGAAGAAGTACATAATATCTTTCTTATCGCTTTGATCATGGTAAAAGTGAATCAAACTGAGGAAAGGTTGGAAGGAGTAGTTGAATTAAATAAATATCAAGGAAAATAATTTCAATCAAAGTCAAGAGAATAAGAAAGATGATTGATGATCCAAGATTAAACCTCATACTTCAAAAATATAGGAGAAACATACATGATGAAAGAATAAATCTCAATAAAACACAATAACATGAAACATCAAGAAGATCAAATAGAAAAGGATGTCAAGAAAGGAGTTAAAGGGAAAAAGATAGTAAATAGTGAAAAATAACATAATAGATTTGATGCTCCACAAACATTCAAGAAATATGAGGTAGAGGAATGATTTTTATTGAATCTAAAACCACAAAGAGAGAAAACGAGAGGTGAATCATATGATAACCAGGAAGAAATGAAAAAAGTAGTAATCACTTAAGAGAGACAAGAAGATAGACACATTGTCATAACAATTGACATGATATTGAAGGAAGAAGAAGATTTAATTCAGTAAGTAAGAGAATTTAGGGATGTATTTGCTTATAACTATAAGGATCTTAAAGGAATAGATCCCAATATTTGTGTTCATAGGATTCCTATTGCACCAAATGTGAGACCAGTCAAACAGAGGCATTATACATATACTGATAAATATTGTATTAAAATTAAGGAAGAAATTGATAAGTTATTGGGATCAAAATGTTGATATATTTAGGTAGTGATGTGTGTGAACACACTAGGATCGTCGGGGCACTTTTTTCCCTCTTTAGGAGGTTTTTTTCCCCCGGCTTGTATATACACCTATTGCCCTAATGGGCTACTTATCTTTGTGCATTCTCTAGTAATACATTCACTATTGTGTGTTGTGCTCCAAGCTTCTTGTTCTTCCTTGTGTTGTTCGCATGCTTCCCCATACGTCTAACTCCAACAATTGGTATCAGAGTAGGTCGTCCCTTCATCTAGGGCACCGTTGACACTCCTCCGCTTGTAGTCTCAGAATCGCACGAATTTTGGTGACCATACTTAGCGTGTTTTTGAGATCAAAACCGCTTTGCTTTGTTGTGCCGAAATCACGATCTGAGCTTGTTTCGGCCTCCGAACATACTATCGTAGCGCTTGTGCAGGCTATTTCATCTTTTTGTGCCAAAGCTATATACTAGTTTTTGTTCACTAGTATAAGCGTCTCAAAGTCTACTACAGGTCTAGCGAAATTCATCTAGGTATTTTTGTTCAACTTTTTGAGATACAGTCAATTTTTTGCATCAAGGTATTTTAGTCACCGGCCATGGCTGGAAGCAGTGATGTATTCCGTATGTTGGTTGTTGAGGATAAGTTGGATGGTACCAACTACCCGTTGTGGGCTTATATGATGCAACATGTGTTGGTTGCAAACGGACTGTCGAACATTGTGCAAGGTGCCAAAAAACATCCTATCACACTTGCAACTGTTACAACTATAGGTATTGAAGCTGATGCAGAAGGTGTCGAAGATGGTGATATTCTGCATATTCCTGTTCTTGCTACAATTTCTGTTGCACCTACTACAGAGCAAATTTGTTGGGATGACAGAGAGTCTGCTAATCTTGTGCAGGAAGAAGAATGGGCGTTTACTATAGTTTGCAGTTTTGACCCATCTTCTCATGAGCAATGCATGTCTGCAGTAGACTCAGATGTTTGCTACTTTGACAGTGGGGCGACCAAACATATTACCTCGCAGCGTAGTTTCTTCTCTTCACTCGAGGATGCCCCTACAGGGAATACTGTTACATGCGCCAACAACTCCTCTTATCCTGTTATGGGAGTTGGTAAGATCATTTTGACTACTGCTGATGGTAGTTCTTTCACTTTTTCAGATGGTTTATTTGTGCCAGGGATCAAGAATAACTTGTTATCAGTTTCTGCATTAGCCAAGATTGGCTTGGTTGTGAAATTTGTTGATGACAGGTGTACAGTTCATGATCTGTCAAATGGTGATGTGATTATTGCTTCTGGAATTTTATGTCGTGGGATGTATAAGCTCATAGACTATGAAAGTTATGTGAATGATTCGGCATGTGTAGTAGATGATTCTCAGGATATCTCAGATACAAAGCTTTGGCATGCACACTTTGGTCATCTGAATTTCGCTAGTTTGCTACGCCTGCAGAAATCTAAAATGGTGTCCTCTTTGCCCAAACTTGAGGCACCTTGAAAACGTGTTTGTGAAGGTTGTATTTTGGGCAAAATGCAGCGGTCCTCATTTCAGAAAGATGGTTCAGTTCGGGCTACTCAGAAATTGTAGCTTGTACATAGTGATGTTTGTGGTCCTATGCAGACACCTTCGTTTGGAAATTATCTTTACTTCGTAACTTTCATTGATGATATTTCCAGGCATGCATGGGTATATCCATTGAAGGAAAAGTCCGAAGTGTTCATGTGCTTCAAACAGTTTTTGGTTTTGGCTGAAAATCTGTCAGCATGTAAAATGGGCACCCTCCGTTTAGATCGAGCTGGGGAATATATGTCTTTTGATTTTAATGCATTTCTGGCTGAACATGGGATAAAACACCAGTGTACAATACCGTATACACCTCAACAGAATGGAGTTGTTGAATAAATGAACAGGTCACTCATGGAGATGGCGAGGTGTATGCTCAAGAGTCAGGCTTTACCACATAGTTTCTGGCTTGAGGCTATCATGTGTGCAACATATGTGCATATGCATTAGTGCTTGAACAACATTGCAGAAAATTGGATGATAAAGAAGTAAAATGTATTTTTGTTGGGTACACTTCTGAAAGTAAAGGGTATCATCTGTATCATCCACAAACTAAACGCATTCTGGTTAGCTGTGATGTTTTTTTTGTGGAAGATGCTATTCAGCCATTGCTTTCATGTACTAAGGAGACATCTGTTAGCTCCAAAGACATGTATGATACTTTGCTGCCTCTTTTTACAGGTGAACAGTCTAGTGTTGGTCCCAACGAGGCAACTTCTCAGCTTTTGCCGGTTTCATGTGATGATGCAGATCATTCCATTTCTGATGCAGATTTACATGATGCACTAGTTGATGAGAGAGTTGATATTGACGAGGCAAAAACTATGCCAAAATGGCTGGTGCAAACTTTGTGTGACAATAAGTTAGATGCACCTCTGTCATATCGTACTCATGCAGGCTCTCATAGTGCCTCTTTTGCATCACATTGCTATGTTATGGCTACATCTAGTCTTTGTGATGAGAATGATCCTGTTTCATTTGATGAAGCATGCAATCTGAATATGATGCTATAATGAAGAATGGTACTTGGTCTTTATGTGACTTGCCTACACGCAAGAAGGCCATTGGCACTAAGTGGGTATACAAGTAGAAGTGTAAACCGGATGGTACACTTGATAGGTATAAGGCTAGGCTTGTTGCAAAGGGTTATGCACAGGAAAGAGGCATTGATTTTGATGAGACCTTTGCACCTACATGCCATGTGACTACTGTTCGGAGCATCTGTGCACTTGCAGCTCATCATGGTTGGAATATACATCAGTTGGACATTAAAACAACATTTTTGAATGGTGACTTGCATGAAGAAGTGTATGTTTTTCAGCCCCGTGGCTTTGTGCAAAAAGGGCATGAAAACTAGGTGTGCAGGTTAAAGAATGTTGGTGCAGGACAATCACCAATTGATGTTTTGACATGGAAATGAAGTCAAGGATTTGAGAAGAGAACAAGTTGTGAAGCATGAAGGAAGGACACATTCAGAATTTGGAAGATGTGTACACATATGTACATTATTTCAGAGATAGTTCACATATATCTTTGAGTAGTCATAAGCTTGTAAATTTTTTGCCTATATACTATGGAAAATGTCGGGGCAAGTATGAGAGAGCATGAGAATAGAGTAATTGAGAGTTGTAAGAATCATTAGACATCTTAGAAGTTAGTTGAACTCTCTCTCATCATTCAGTTGTAAACTCCTTCATAAATGAAAGAAATTTTACGCCTGATGTTTCTGAGTTTTCTCCTTCTGTGTTAGATCTTTTGTGAAATGCTTTTGTACAAGTCTAAGTCTATAGGTGATTGACCTCTGTATAAATTTTCAGCTTCTAATTGTGATCAGGCTGAGAGAATTGAGTGTAGGAACATTTACATGTGTAAATGGAAGAAGAGAGATTGCAGAAGGCACAAAATTCGAAGTCAATGTTTTAATCAGTTCTCCTTCTACAGTTTAAAGTTTTGAGCAAGCAAGCACTCAATCTTTAAGTTGGAAGGTAAGCTACTTGTGGCTAAAACCATTTGCTTAAACGGGTTCTATTCTTGGAGAACCATGTGTTAGAAGTTATAGGTGACTAAATCAAATTCTCAGAAGTACAGTTTTAGACATAGGTGACCTGTCAAGTTGATTTCTCAAGTTATACTGAATCTTTTGGAGTAATTCAACTTGGAGGAGGTGCGCAATCTTTATGTGACACCTCGTGCAAAGTTTTATCAAAAACTTTACACATTTGCTTAGTCAATAAGAAAGATATTTGCAGCAGACTTTCTGTAGAATCATCATCTTCATAGATTTTCCAAAATCCTTATAATTGAGTATTGATCCTCTAAATTGGTGAAGGTTTTGACTTACTCTTGATATAGAGGTGCTCTAATTTCAAGAGTAGGTTGTTCTTTTGGAGATTAACACTCTCCATCAGTGGTATCAGAGCAGGAAGTATCAGAATTGAAGAAAGAAGGATCCCGACTGCTGCAAGTGCAAAGAATTCAACATCTGAAGGTTCAAAAGGTGAAAACTTGAGAGAAAAGCTTGAGAAGGAGATCATACGACATCAAGGAAGTCAAAAGGAGTGTCATTCGAAGTAAAGGTACATCTATTACTCATAAAGTTTGAGGAATTCAATACACACGTGAAGAAAAGATGGGAGATTCTGTTTAGATAGAGAAATTGGATAGAGAAAACTATCCTGCATGGTCAATGAGGATGGAAGCTCATCTTATGGGCAAAGATTTGATAGGTTACATTACAAGTGAAGAAGAAAAGCCTCAATTCAGAGATCCTAGTGTTCCAACTAGGGAGGAATTGTCATATTTGAAGAATTGGATGAAGAGAGATGCTCAAGCCAGGAGCATTATCTATATGGGAGTCAATGACTACTTGCTACCTCACATTAGAGGTCTTGAAAGTGCAAGTGATATATGGAATGCTTTGGAGGAGCATTTCCAAAATACCACAAAGTCTAGGAAGGCATCCTTGTGGGTAGAATTTACTACATTCAAGAAGAAGGCCTCTCAATCCATCTCAGATTATGTAACCAAAATGAAGGACATTGCAGATGCATTAGGAGTTGTTGATGAAGACATTGAGGAGGATAAATTGGTAAGGCAAATCCTTGCAGGTTTGAGAGGGGATGACAAATGGAAGCCATTCATTTTGTCTACTGAGTTATCACTTGATCATTTCACTCCTGATTTAAATCAGTTGCTAGGTCATATGCTAACCTTTGAGCAGGATGTCAAAGGTGAAGGTGACAAGAGTACAGGTCATGCAATGCACTCAAAGGATAAGAAGAAAAATAGCAAAGGGAAACAACAAGCAAATGAAGATGAAGGCACAACTAGTCAAGCAAACTTCCTAAGAGGAAGAGGAGGTGGCAAAGGTAGAGGAAGAGGCAGGAGTAATAAAGATGGAGTCAAAGCTTGCTGAATTTGTGGTAAGACAAATCATTTAGCTAATGATTGTTGGCATAATAATCAGAGTAATGGTGGATATAATCAGAATTTTAATTCAAGAGGAAGAGGTGGCAAAAACCAAAGAGGTAATTTCAGAGGTAGAGGTAGTAGGGGTTATTTTGGAAGAAATGCAGGTAGAGGATTCCAAAGTCAACATTACAACAATACCTACTACAATTATGCTTCAGATCAAAAGGAGGATTCAACATTGATAATGAATGCAACTTGTGAAAGGCAAAGTGAAGACCAAAGAGTCTTCTACATTGACTCAGGGTGTAGCAATCACCTGAGTGGTAACATAGCATTGATGACTGATTTGGAAAATAAGGTAACTAATCATGTTGTTCAAACACGTGACAATACAAAGCACAATGTGAAGTCAATTGGATCAGTGAAGGCCAAGGATGGTAGCACCTTATTGAGTAAGGTCTTGTATGTTCCTACAATTCCTAAGAATCTGATAAGTGTAGGACAAATTGTTGAAAAAGGTTATGAAGTGAAATTCACTAATGAAGGAGTATTTGTGGAAGACCCTAGCAATGGGTATAAACAGATTGTTTCAAGGAAAAAAGAAGGAAGATTGTTCACATTGAATCTTCAAGGTAATGTTGGTCATGCCTTGTTTACTTATGGAGGACATAAGATCTCTGAGTTAGATCTTTGGCATAAGAGGCTTGGACACTTCAATGAAAGAGCTATCAAAGATATGATTAACAATGGTTCAGTACTTGGATTGCCTAATGTTACAGGTCAACATATGACATACAGATGTGAGGCATGTCAATTTGGTAAGGCTCATAAGCAATCTTATTCCAAGCATGGTTTTATGTATTCAAAAAAGCTTGAGTTGGTACACACAGATGTGTGGGGACCATCAAAGGATTTCAGTATCAATGGTTCAAGGTACTATGTGATTTATGTTGATGATGCTACCAGATGGATCACTATTTATGTGATCAAAGATAAGTCAGAGGTATTCAATACATTTAAACATTATCATGTGTATGCAGAAAGAATTACAGGTCATAAATTGAAGAGACTAAGGTCAGATGGAGGGGGATAGTATTTCTCTAATGAGTTCAGTGATTACTTGTGGAATGCAGGTATAAAAAGGGAGGTTACTTGCAGGTACTCTCCTCAACAAAATTGTGTAGCAGAAAGGAGGAATAGAACTCTTGTTGAGTTTGCAAGGTCCATGATGAAGGAGAAGAATTGCCCAAATTACTTGTGGGCTGAGGCTGTAAATACAGTTACTTATTTGGTCAATAGGTTACCTTGTAAAGCCTTGTAAGGTATGACACCATATGAAGCTTGGTGGGGTAAGAGACCTACCTTAGATCATTGCAAAGTATTTGGATGTTTGGCATATGCATATGTGCCATCACAATTAAGGCACAAATTGGAACCTAAAGCTGAAAAGTATGTGTTTATTGGTTATGATGATAAGCAGATGGGATATAGGTCGTGGAGTCCATCCACAAAGCAATTCATTATGTCTAGAATGTTACATTTGATGAGCAAGGTACTTGGTATGCAGGTACTATCAATATTAATACAGATGATGAAGAAGTTGTGAGTCAAAGGAAAGGTAAATCAAAGGTTCAGATATATGATGAAGAGGAGAATAATGAAGTGCAGGTTGAAGTTGAAGAAATGCCAAGTTTTGATCCTGAGTGTGAAAAACCAGAAACCTCAAGAAGTGGAGAACTCGGGAGGTCATCAAGACACAAGTGGCAACCTACAAGGTATAGCTATGATACTTCTTTTTTGGCTACCAAAGATTATGCTTATATGATTAAGGCAGATGAAGACCCTTCTACATATGAAGAGGCAAAAGGTAAGGAAAATTGGGAGAAAGCTATGCAGGAAGAATATGATGCATTGATGGAGAATCAGACTTGGGAATTGGTTCCTAAACCAAATAGCCAAAAGATCATTGGATGCAAATGGGTCTACAAGACAAAGAGGTTTGCAGATGGAAGGGTGTCTAGGTACAAAGCTAGACTTGTTGTGAAAGGGTTTGCTCAAACATATGGTGTTGATTATGATGAGACTTATAGTCCTGTGGCAAAGATGACAACTATCAGGACACTCATAGCTATTGTTGCATGTAAAGGTTGGAAATTATGTCAATTAGATGTGAAAAATGCTTTCTTGAATGGTTATATTTCAGATGATGTTTTGATGGAGCAACCTCAAGGATTCAGAGATGGAAGATATCCAGATTATGTGTGTAAGCTCAAGGGAGCTTTGTATGGCTTGAAGCAGGCTCCAAGGGCATGGAAGTATAGACTTGTAAAGTTCCTGAAGGAACTTGGATTTCAAGTATCAAAAGCAGATAGTAGCTTGCTTGTTAAAGCAAGTGATGATGGGTTCATTTATATGTGCATATATGTTGATGATATAATTCTTACGGTACAGATGAAAAAGGTATTCAAAGCCTAAAGAAGCAAATGGAGAAAGAGTTCAAAATCAGTGATTTGGGAGACTTATCATACTTCTTGGGCATGGAGATCTCATATACTCAACATGGAGTGTATGTGACTCAAGAAAGGTATTTGAGAAACTTGTTAATCAAGTTTAAAATGAATGATTGCAGGGTAGCACCTACTCCAATGGAGGTGAATCACAAATTGAGCAGATATGGAGGTGAAGAGTTCAAGGACAGTAAACAATATCAGAGTTTGGTTGGTAGTCTTATCTATGCTACATTAACTAGACCTGACTCGTCATATGCAGTTGGGGTATTATCTCAATTCATGCATTGTCCTAGGAAAGAACATTGGATTGCAGGTCAAAGAGTGTTGAGGTACATTAAGGGTACACTCAAAGAAGGTTTGTATTATGGTTTTACATTAGATACAAATATCAAGATTTATAGTAATGCAGATTGGGCAGGTAATCCAGATGTTAGAAAGTCAACTTATGGATACATGTGTTATGTGGGAGATAAGTTAATCTCTTGGTGTCCAAAGAAGCAACATACAATTGCTTTATCATCTACAGAAGCTGAGTACAAAGGCATGGTTGAAGCTGTAAAGGAAGTAATATGGCTTAAGACTCTGATGAAGAGTTTTGACACTATATAGAGTACACCTATCATATATGGAGATAACATGAGTTCATTGTATCTAGTTGCTAACCCTGTTTTTCATGCCAGGACTAAACACATTGAGATTCAGTATCACTTTCTGAGAGAGAAGGTGATGGATAAAGAGATTGAATTCATACATACTTCAACAAAAGATCAGATAGCTGATATGCTTACCAAAAGCTTGGATGGACCAAAGCTACAGAAGTTCAAAGACATGCCAGGCATAAAGAAGATAGAGAAAACCTCAATTGATGATTGAGGGGGAGCTGTTGGTGCAGGACAATCACCAATTGATGTTTTGACATGGAAATGAAGTCAAGGATTTGAGAAGAGAACAAGTTGTGAAGCATGAAGGAAGGACACATTCAGAATTTGGAAGATGTGTACACATATGTACATTATTTCAGAGATAGTTCACATATATCTTTGAGTAGTCATAAGCTTGTAAATTTTTTGTCTATATATACTATGGAAAATGTCGGGACAAGTATCAGAGAGCATGAGAATAGAGTAATTGAGAGTTGTAAGAGTCATTAGACATCTTTGAAGTTAGTTGAACTCTCTCTCATCATTCAGTTGTAAACTCCTTCAGAAATGAAAGAAATTTTGCGCCCGATGTTTTTGAGTTTTCTCCTTCTGTGTTAGATCTTTTGTGAAATGCTTTTGTACAAGTCTAAGTCTATAGGTGATTGACCTTTGTATAAATTTTCAGCTTCTAATTGTGATCAGGCTGAGAGAATTGAGTGTAGGAACATTTACATGTGTAAATGGAAGAAGAGAGATTGCAGAAGGCGCAAAATTCGAAGTCAATGTTTTGATCAGTTCTCCTTCTATAGTTTAAAGTTTTGAGCAAGAAAGCACTCAATCTTTAAGTTGGAAGGTAACTTGTGGCTAAAAGCATTTGCTTAAATGGGTTCTATTCTTGGAGAACCATGTCTTAGAAGTTATAGGTGTCTAAATCGAATTCTCAGAAGTACAGTTTTAGACATAGGTGACTTGACAAGTTGATTTCTCACGTTATACTGAATCTTTTGGAGTAATTCAACTTGGAGGAGGTGCGCAATCTTTAGACAACACCTCGTGCAAAGTTTTATAAAAAACGTTACACATTTGCTTAGTCAATAAGAAAGATATGTGCAGCAGACTTTCTGTAGAATCATCCTCTTCACAGATTTTCCAAAATCCTTATAATTGAGTATTGATCCTCTAAATTGGTGAAGGTTTTGACTTACTCTTGATATAGAGGTGCTCTAATTTCAAGAGTAGGTTTTTCTTTTGGAGATTAGCACTCTCCATCAAAGAAGGCATTATATGGTTTAAAGCAAGCACCACGTGCTTGGTATGAGAAGATACATGCCTATCTGATTGCACAAGGTTTTGAGAACAGTCCAACTAAAAGCACCTTATATGTTAAGCGTGCTAATGATGTGCTTCTGATCATTGTTGTCTATGTCGATGACATGCTGCTCACTGGTCCTATTGAGAAGCATACTGCTGATTTTAAGGCTGATTTGCATGCCTCATTTGAGATGTCTGATTTGGGGCATTTGCATCACTATTTGGGCATTCAACTTATGCAAGTTGTTGGTGGAATGCCTTTGTATCAAATGAAATATATTGACACATTATTGTAGAATTTTGGCCTTGAAGATTGTAAGCCTATTGCCACTCCTATGGAGACAGGTTTACGATTGAGTCTTCATGATATTGGAGATGCATTTGATGTTGTTCTCTATCAGCAGGTTGTTGGATGCTTGATTTACTTATGCATTACTTGGCAAGATATTCAGTTTGTTGTCTCATAGATGAGCAGGTTTATGCATTACCCAGGAGTCAAGCATTGGCATGCGGTTAAGCGCATCTTTCGCTACTTGAGTGGTACTCGGCTATTTGGGTTGTTTTATCCCAAGGGGGGATCACTACCTCTAGATTTGCATGCTTTTTCTGAATCTGATTGGGTTGGTTGCTATGACACTCGTGTGTCCACTAGTGGCTTTTGCTTCATGCTTGGTAGCTCATGTATATCTTGGTTGAGCAAGAAGCAGCCTATTGTGGCCACTTCCAGCTGTGAGGCTGAGTATAGGGTAGCTTTCACAGCTACTATTGAGTGTGTGTGGCTCAGACACCTTATGGCTGATTTGGGTGTTGGTCAGATTTCTGCCACCACCATCTTCACTGATAGTCAGAGCACATTAGCAGGTGCGAGGAACCCTATGTTCCATGCTCGCACTAAGCACATTGAGGTGCATCATCACTATGTCAGGGAGAGGTTCTCTGGTGGGGAGATCAGCTTGGCATATGTGCCCACGCAAGAGAACATTGCAGAACTTTTCACGAAGGCTCTGCCTGGGGAGAAGTTTGAAGCTTTCCGCAAAGCTTTGGGCTTACTTCCTTTTGTGGAGTGATTTCCACATAGCTTGGCACTTCCTTATACAGGAGTGCCAGCTCCTTGTTCACCGCATCACTCCCAGGGGGGATTTGTTGATATATTTAGGTAGTGATGTGTGTGAACACACTAGGACCACCGGGGCACTTTTTTCCCTCTTTAGGAGGTTTTTTTCCCCCCGGCTTGTATATACGCATATTGCCCTAATGGGCTACTTATCTTTGTACATTCTCTAGTAATACATTCACTATTGTGTGTTGTGCTCCAAGCTTCTTCTTCTTCCTTGTGCTATTCGCGTGCTTCCGCAGATGTCTAACTCCAACACAAAATTCATATATGAGAGTAGAATATACTGAATGGATATCCCTTATATTGGTACTGCCAAAAAAGAATGGTAAACATAGGGTTTGCATAAACCCTAAGAAAGTAAATGTTGCAACCATTAGAGATAACTATCCTCTACTAATAACTAATCATCTTATAGTTTAAGACATTTAATGGAAATATGTGTGGATAATCTCTATAATTTTTCTAATAAAATAAAGAATCATTTAAGAGATTTGAGAGGCATTTTTAGAAAATTGAAAACTTATAATGTTGTTTCAATCCTTAACAATGTGCACTTTTCATCAAACAAGAAGAGATTTTAGGACACATTGTGTCAAAAAATGGTATATCCAAATATGAGGAGAAAGTAAAGGTCATTTTCATTTTCATAGACCAATCAATGTAAAAGAATTACAAACATTTATGGGACATTGTGGATACTATAAAAAAATTGTGTACAAATTTGTAGATATTTCAAAACCCTTGTATGCATTGATTACCAAATTTTAATGGTTTGAGGAATATGAAAATCCCTTTGATATTTTAAAAACTTGTTTTGTCACAATACCTATGTTGAAAACCCCTCAATGGGATCTAATCTTTCAAGTACATGTGAATGCTTCTAATGTTTCTTTAGGATGTGTATTGGCACAACCTATTGAAGGACGTAAAGTGGATTTTCCTATATCCTATGCAAATAGAGACTTAATAAGGCTAAGAAAAAATACACCACTACTAAAAGAGAAGATTATGAGGTCTAGACTTTATTGGACCATTTCATCCGCCAGCTAAAAGTTCACATGTAGAAGATATCATAGTGGAAAAAATCTACATTAAAAAGTTGGTTGAATCCAAAGACACCTGAAAAACTGATATACAAACTTTAGCTAAGTCTTTATGTGGAAATTTCATAACCCGATTTGGATTACTAATTGAATTGGTAAGTGATAGATGAAGTCATTTTTGGAATCAAATAATAATATATTGTTTGACTCGTCACTTTATAATAACACATACAAAATCAGCACCCTATCATCCTCAAGCTAATGGACTGGCAAAAAGCACAAATAAAGTATGGTGCCTTGTTCTATCCAAATTAGTGAACACCAAGAGAATTGATTGGGATATGAAATTTCATCATGCTTTATGGGAATATAGAGTAGCATACAAAACATCCATAGGCACTACTCCATTTAATTGGGTATGTGGAATGAACATTATTCTACGAATGAATTTCATATATCTACTTTAAGCCTAGGAAATCAGCTAACATTGGATGGACATGAATTATCTAATAGAATCATTGAGCTAGAATGACTGAAAGCATCAAGATCACAAGGAGTAATGAGTATTTATAAAGAAAAAAGAGGCAAAAGGCTTAGTGTGATATGCATATTAAAAATAAGTATTTGTAAGAAAGATATTTAGTCTTGGAATATACTCTAAAAGAACATAGTAAAAATTGGAAAAAAGGGGACATGGATCTTATATCCTTCATAAAATCAATTCAAGGAAGATCATCTTGGAAGAGGAGGAGTAACAAAAGAAGAGATGGAGCAAGAACAAAACAAGGTTCAAGCAGACAAAGAACCTCACCCACCCTAGACATCGAAATAAAGAATATACAATTACCTAATTAAAGACAATGATAGAAGGGCTTTCTGTGGAGCTCAATATCAAATAATGTTAAGGATTTTTCAAATAAAGCTACTGATTGGACTCAAGAAAAAATGGAACGTTATGAAGATCTGCATGATTGGATGATGGAGGCAAAAACAAAAGTGGTCTTCATACAAAATGAAGCGGCCTCTTTATTGGAACTTCTCAAGGAACTACAAAATCCTCATCAAAAGAGAACTAAAAGGATGGTTGTAGTAAAAAAAAATGAAAAAGCAACCAAAATTGAAGCAAAACATTAAAGAAACTAAAGTAAAAGGAACAAAAGGTAACACAAGAGGTCAACATTGTAGAATTAGATCTAGTAGGAGGATCAAAATTAATTCAAGAATTGGAAAAAGAAGCAAAGAAACAAGATTTTTTAAAGACTCCAACCAAGGAGGGTGGATAAAAAAAGTGAAGAATATTGATAGGGAAGCAAGAGTGGCCTATATGAGAAAAGATTCATAATTAATAATGACTGTGTATGCACACCTTCTACATCTTGAAATGTCAGGATCACCCCCCTAACTTGTTAGATTCATTTCTCAGTGTATGTTGTGGCCAAATTGATTAAATAAATTGCTTTAGTTAGCTATACACTCCAATTAGATGTGTGTAAAAGATCTTTGGTCATTTTTTCCATTCCCAAAATAGAAGGTTTCTTCACATTTCTAGTACATGCCAGTTATTTGTTTTGATGCAAACTTTTGGGGATGATGCTCCAAAGTACTTAGTGGTCCCTAATGCATTATTTTGAAACTAGAGGAGTTTATTAAGCATCTTTCGAGTTAACTTGGCCAGTGTAGAGCACGTTTTGTGCAACACCAGCTCATCTCTGGAACCTATCCTATCCATCTCCTCATAGTGGTATCAGAACAATAACAAATCAACATGGGAGATAGATTTCCTTCATCCATATAAAAATTAGACCGTGGTAAGTAATTAGCTTGGTCAACTAGAATGAAAGCTTATCTTCAAGGAAGAAACCTCTATGGATACATATCTGGAGATTAGATGATGCCAATCCTCATAAGCAAAGGACAACCACCTTAAGAAGAACAAGAGAGGTTAATCACATGGTGCTCAAAGGATGCTCTAGCAAGGTCATATATTCTTAAGTCAATATTTGATTTTTTACTTCCACACATCAAGAGTTGCAAGACTTGACAAGCAACTTGGAATGCTCTTGAAACATTCTCATCAAGAACCAAGGCAAGCAAGAACCAACTATGGATGGAGTTCACCACACTCAAGAATATGCCCAAGCAAAGTGTGACTGATTTTGTCACAAAAATGAAGGACCTAGTAGATCAACTTGGAAGCATTAGAGAGATCATTGATGAAGAGCAGATAGTAAGGCAAATGATCAATGGAATAAAGGCATATGACAAATAGGAAGCTTTCACCATAGCCATGGACCTCTACATGGACATGCACATTCTTGATTTCAACACCCTCATGGCACAAGTGTTGACACATGAGGCAAAGCTTATGAAGAATGGAGACAACTCAAAAGCTAATCAATCTTGTGTGCTATATACATATAAGAATAAGAATAAAGATAACAAAGGCAAAGGTAAAAATTCTGATGATGAAGGCAGCTCCTCTCAAGCAAACTTTGTAGGTAGAGGTAGAGGCTCAAGAGGAAGAGGCAAGGGAGGAAGGCAAGGTAGGGGGAGATCTCAAAGCTCCTCTGCATGTGCCATATGTGGTCTAACTAATCACATTACTGAGAATTGTTTCAAGAATCCTAGAAATCAAAGAGGAAGAGCTCACAATAGAGGAGGTTATGGAAACTCAAAAGGAAGATTCAACAATGGCCACAACAAAAACTCATACAACAACAATAATTAGCAAGGAGGATACAAAGAAAGGAGATACTACAACGATTATGCAAATTATCAAACTCAAGAGGATTCATTACTTGTGATGAATATGACTATGATGCAAGATAAAGTAGATGAGCATGTATTCTATATAGGCTCAGGTTGCTCAAATCATTTAGCAAGGAATGTAGCTCTACTCTCATACTTGGAGGATCTAAGGAATAGACATGAAGTCCAAACATGAGATAACACAAGGCATCCAGTGGAAAAACTAGGCAATGTGAAGACTTCAAATGGTAATATGAACCTATTGAGCAAGGCATTGTATGTGCCAACTATCACCAAGAACCTCATAAGTGTAGATCAGATTGTTGAAAAAGGATTGCAAGTCAGATTCATAAAGAATGGAGCACTTTTTTAGGATCCACATTAGGGATTCAAGAGGATAGCAAAATGCGAAAAGTCAGGTAGACTATTTAATTTTGAGCTCCAAGATACTAGGAACATTGCATTGTTCAATTATGGTAGTCAAACCTTAATAGAACGGGAAATTTGTCACAACAGGTTAGCTCATATAGGTGAAAGGATTCTCAAGCAAATCAATAGGGACCATAGTGTGCTTGATCTACCAAATATCTCCAAACAACACATGATTTACAAATGTAGTGCTCGTCGATTTGGCAAGTCTCATAGACAACCATTCACAAAGAAGGGATACATTCATGGAGACCTATTGGAGCTATATATTGATGTATGAGGGCCAAGCAAGGAGATTTCAATCTCTGGATCCTTGTATTATGTGTCATTCATTGATGATTGTAGCATATGGACAATACTATATTTCAAGTGTTCTCTTGTTTCAAGAAATATCTAGCACTTGCAGAAAACCAAATAGGTAAGACATTGAAGAGAATAAGTTCTGATGGAGGGGCGAATATTTCTCTGAGACTTTGATTCTTAGTTGGGAGCTTGAATTATGCTACTCTAACTAGAGTAGATATATGCTATGGAGTTAGTGTGCTAAGTCAATTCATGCACACTCCAAGCAAACCTCACATGGAAGCAACCAAGAGAATTTTGAAATACTTGAAGGGTATAATCAATTAAGGATTATACTATCCATACACATCTGATATAAATGTGAAGCTCTTCTCTGATGTAGAAGGGGCAAGTTCAAAAGATGATTATAGAAGCACTTATGGCTATCTTACTTTTGCAATACCAAATTGATCTCATGGTCTTCCAAGAAGCAACCTACAGTTGCTCTTTCATCAATAGAAGTTGAATTTAGAGGACTTGCAAATGCTACACGAGAATCTATATGGATTAAGTCCCTATATTCAGATTTAGGGTTGAATACTTCTGCTCCACACATATTTGGAGACAACATTAGTTCACTACATCTTGTTGCTAACCCTATCTAGAATGCAAGGACCCAACATATAGAAGTTCACTATCATTATGTCGGGGAAAAGATCATGCATAAGGAGATACAAATCATATGTATCCACATGACATCAGCAATGTGCAGATATGATGACAAAAGCATTGGATAGAAGCAAATTAAACAGGTCCAAATCAATGATTGGATTACAAGAAATCATGAAACACTGAAGACTCAAGCATCTTAGGCTTGAGTGGGAGCTGTTGGTGCAATCTGAGCTTTCCATCTCAGAAATTCAATGCCATCAAATCAAGAAGACACCGTGCTGGCAATCCAAGAGACTATAAATATAACAAGAGATTAGAAATAATACTCTATCCTCAATAGGATCACACCTGCATGTCCATATGCATAAATCACATCATCAATGTCTCAATGGAGAAGAAAACCATGTGAACCACCTGTCACATAACCATGCATCTAGCATGCACATAAAACCATGAGCAGAAGCCTACTCACCAAGTCTCCAAAGTGACCAAGTAGATGTGAAAGAATCCTAGGAAAATTTCGACAGAGTATCCCCTATAAACTGAGCAATCAAACAAGATAACGAATAGCAAAAGGACAATGAGTAATCTGTCACCACTTGTCACTGATCCAATCAAAGATAATTGTTGGGGATGTAAGGGTCATGTGACCTTACCCCCATATTCATATATATACATCATTTATAGAGCATTGCCTCAAGAGAGATCATTATGTGGGTTATGAGTCTCTGACACATGTCCGTGCGTCTCTTCTCCTCTTCTCTCTCTCCTTCCATCTCCTCCTTGCTCCTTTTGTTCTGCACGCCAAAGCCCTTCATTAGTATCAGATCATGTTGAAGGCGTGTGTGCAACAAGCTTCAATGGAAGCTTAGGTCACAAGAGGTGAAAGTGCAGGTCGACATCTCTCAATAGCAGTTCAGTATTTCAGTCATAACTTGAGCTAGAAATCTTGGATTGATGCGTTTTAAAGTTCTATGCATATATAACATATCAAGCTACAACTTCGTAGATGAGTGCAGAACCTTATTTGGAGTACTATAGCATCAAAAATTTGAAAAATGCAGACTGATGTAAAAGATGAATCTACAATCACTTGAACAACAAGTGAGTGTTTAGGTTATAAGTTGAGTTTTACAAATCAAAATGAGATGATTCAACTTGTTGTGTGTAGCCTGAAATATCCTCTACATTTTTGTAGAAGAATACAAATCTAGATTCTGAGTGCTAGGGTGACGAAATTGCATAATACAAATCATTAGTGTTGCAGGTGAAGGTGAAATTGATAGCTAATGCTTGTTTTGTGCATATCTTGAGCTACACACCTCTGATTAAAGTGTTCTTTATCTGAGTACGTAGCCAAGAATGAGATATTGAAGTTTGTTGAAGATCAAAAGTTCAAATTCAGAGTTTATTGCCTCTGAAACAGCAAAACATAGAGTAGCATATTTTCACCACAAGAACCCTAATTGCTCTTGGAGGTTCAATTTACTTTGGAACTTCTTTGAGAGAGAAACTTTTGTGTGCAAGCTCTTATTCTTAGAGCTTGAAGGCATTATCCATGTATGATCACTGTGGTAGCTCCCCCATATGAGAGTAAAGCATGATCTTGTCACATGTTTGGCATGTAAGATGACATTGTGGTATACTTTTTTTTTAGGTTTATGGCATCATGAGTTCGATCATGGATGTATAGTGGCATTGTGGTCTATATCTTGCTTATGCCACTTGGTCATGGATTTAGTTATCGATTGCACACAATTCTATGAGAGTTGATTATAGATCTTGGTTGGTACTTCTATCTTTGTTTTCTTTGCAAGTGCATGAGCCAGATTGGAGGCTCAGTTGCACATACTCATTTGTCACCTTGATTGGCTATCCTATTAGCACATGATCATTGATTCTATTTGTCAGTGTGATTCTGGGCATATATGGAAGGTGATTCCCACATTGTTTTTTTGGTTCTAGAGTCCATTTTACAGAGGAGATGCAGTCGAAATTTTGATAGCTTTTATGTTAGAAGAGAGCTCTAGTGGATCTTGATGATAGCTTTGGATCATTGTTTATCTCCATTCAATTCGACTTGGTCATAGGTTATCAATGACAAGTTGGAACATCTTTCAGAATTCATTCTTGAGTGGGAGGTGTATCACCATTGTATTGGTGTGTATTACCATCCGTTTTTTAGCATGTGTATTTGCCATTATCTTTGGTTGGATCAGTGATAGGTGGTGACAGATTACTCTTGCATCACGAACCAAAGCTTTAGCTTCTCCATATGCTTGCACGCAAACCTTGACTACACAGAGTGAGTTCTCCTCCCAGCCATCGTCCGAGATCCAGCTCTGAATATGAGAATATCAATAATCTCCATCTATCTTCTACCTATGTGATAAAGAATCCATAAAGTGCCAATCACATAATGTGACATTAACATATGATCTAACATTTCCTTCCCCTTGAAAGCATTTTCGTCCTCGAAAATGTAGATGAAACATCCGTAATGGTAGAAGAAAGTGCTCGGACTCCCCTGAACCCACTGTACTCTATGTACATGGTCATCTTTGTGTATTGTTTCCCATATCCTTCCCCTTAAGAAGTCTCATATGAGATGATCTCAAAGGTGGGAAACCGTCTGAATGGTGCCTACTATCTCCCATGTACACTCAACCTCCAAACTATCACTCTCATAATATATAACATCACGAAAATGACCTAAGTCCATATGATGTATCCTCTATGGAGTAATAGCATGTAAAGCAAGTGTAAAAGTGCCAAACTTATAAGCTTGATTGTACCATAATGGAGATAAACCATAGAATCCTATGAGATATAGAACAAAGTCCCTTAACAAGTGATTCCAAACCCATACAAGACTAAATAATAGATTGCCCTCATACCACTCTAGGTCTTCCTAACCTTGCGTGTACTCACAAGTAACAGTTTAATCTAAACTACCTTGTGAATTATGCAAATCCATCATTTAGCTCATGGTAGTAAAATGCAATCTCTACATTTCACCAACCAAGAAGTCTGTGGTTTTTTATCCATTACCTGTGGACTAAGTTCTATTGGAAGAGCATCTATTGGCAATTGTGCAAACTCTAAAATATTCTCTTCCCCGTAGTTTGCCATATGAATGCAAAAAGCATTCTCTTTGAGATTCAGATAATCCTTAAGTACCCATCCTCCTAACTGATGTTTACTCATCATACTCATGATGTAACGCCAACTAAGAGTTTGGTACCTTAATTGGTGTTGAAGCTCAAGGTCAAGGACAAAGCATGGAAGCGCATCAAAGAAGTGGATACACAAGAAAGAGGAGCAAGTAGGGAGCTCCAAGAAGCACATGTCAAATTTTCAGAAGAAATCCCTATAAATATAGTGACTTTTGTCACTAAAAAACCATTGTAAATACCATTTTCCATTTTTACAACTCCATTTTGTTCAAGCCGAGGAGTCCTCAAGCTTGAGGAGTATTAGAAGTAGCATCCTACCAATTTTCATAATTTTTAGACTTTGTTTGAGCCCCCAAATAAGCCTTGGAACCTAATTTTCAACTAGGCCGGACACTAGGTCTGGACAGGGCCAAAACTACTCAAAAACTATAAAAAGGGCTGGAGAGCTCATTTTAGGGGGTTAGCTTGTTGTAGATTTCAGCTTTGTAAAAGAGTTCCTTTGTAATTCAAGTCCTTCCATTGTTCCACTCTTTGCTCTTACCTTGTGCGCGTGTGTGTGTATGTGTGTGCATGTTTGTATGCTTTCACTCACGCACTTGTGCACTTCACTTGCTCTTGGTCTTCATACCGGTCCTCACATCTCCGCGGATTGACATTTATGAGGTGAAGCTCCTCACGTTGGTACTTGCCATTGTGCTAGAGTGACATCAAATTTGGCGTCGTTGCCGGGGAGAGAGCTTGGAGGATGAGCGTGTGATGGTAAGACATAGAGTAGCGACGTTGGAAGGTAAAAAATCACCATTTTTAGTTCAGTTTCTGAGTTTTCCTTCTTCATCATCATCATCATCATCACCATCTCCTCTCGTCTTCACCTTCTCTGATTTTTTCCCTTTTTTGACTATACATTCCCTAGTTCGCCTCTTTTTCTTCCTTCTTGGCTATGCGTGGAGTTCAGAGAGGGCTCAGAGCTTAGGCGCCTCTGAAATACTAAGATTTGCACCACTAGAACATAAAAAATCTGAGCAGTGGTATCGCGGAGTGACAAGAGCTGCGTCTAGTATCGTGAGTGTCATATCGCGACTTTGAAGAGTGGTTTTGCATCTACAGGCTGATAGGAGCAATAAGGAGAACATAAGGTACACATATTTGTAAAAATTTTTGAATTTGGGCTTAAAAATCTCCAAGTATCGTGTCCGGTTGAGTTTTGGTATCGTGATACCAGAATTCCCGTGTATCGCGATACTTGTGGAGGTATCGTATCGTGCACACCCACTTGAGGTATCGCGATACCATCCTGGTATCATATCGTCAAGTGCTGGTATCGCGATTGCGGTCGCCCTAGTGGTATCGTATCGCGGTCCACATGGTATCGTATCGTCTCGGTCCTGGTATCGTATCGTTGACCGTGTAGTATCGTATCGCGTGATAGTTTGGTATCGTATCGTCAACTCAGTATCGTATCGTGTAATTTCTTGGTATCGTATCGTCTGTCTCATTGGTATCGTATCGTGATCAATCTAGTATCATATCGTGTAGTGGTCAAGTATAGTATCATCCACTAACTTGGTATCGTATCGTCGAATGCACAGGTATCGTATCGTGTGAATTCTGGTATCGTATCGTCAGCAGACCAAGTATCGTATCGTCGAACTATTTTGGTATCGTATCGTGGACTTGGTGGTATCATCTAGTGAGTGGTATCGTATCGCGGCCATTTTCAGTATCGTATCGTGTGGTTTGGTATCGTGATCTTGGTCCACTCAGTAGTATCGTATCATGTAAAACACAGGTATCGTATCGTGGGAATCTGGCATCGTATCGCCTGTCCTGAGTTCCCAGAGAGATCCTGTTTCCCTGTTTTAACCTCCAGAACCCTGAACTGGCATAACTTTCTCATACGAAATCCGTTCGGAGTGATCTTGGGTTTGTTGGAAAGCTCGTGGGGAGTACAACAAAAACATTGAATGCTTATGGTAAAATTAATACCAGGATTATTAGATAGGGTATTTTTAAGTTGATCCTCAGGTTGGACTAGGAAGCAAGGGGTTCCACAAGATTTTGAGCAATTCAAAGGACAATTGTGGACTTGTAGACAAGGCTTATGAACCTAAGCTCAAGTTGATACTTAGGAAGAGATAGATAAAGTACCAAATCACTTGAAACTAAGGTCAACCACACAACCAAGTCAACGACTCACAACTCAGTGGTTAACACTACGTGCTGAGTTCATAGACAAGTGAGTCAAAAATGTCATTTAATTGGGAGAGACTCTTGGCCTCTGAAGACATGCATAGTTCAGTGCCTAGGAAAGATTTTATGTCCATAGTGGAAGGGGAATATCGGATGTCTCTTCAATACGTATCCACTAACTTGCAAGGAATACCCATCTACCTCGATGGTCTATACATGTCAGTAGCAAGAATGAGAAACACCATGGAATTAGAAATAGTTCCAAGACCAGCTGTCAAGTACGAAGACGGAGTCTACGTGGACAAGATGGGCCAGATCTATGTAGTAATTGAAAATCCTGATCAGATTAATGAAAGAGGAGAGTTAGCTCGAGATCACGCAACTACCTCTCAAAACCCATTCGAGACCCAGCAAAGAACAGAAAAGGTGATGTTAGGGCAAATGAGCCAAGGTAGTATACCCGATATACCACATGGGCAATTCACCATGCCAGGAATTAACCCCCATGACCACACTAGCCAGGGAATGGGAAATGTGAATAGACCTACCTTAGGACAGAACCACCCCAAGGTGTCCCCATCATAATGCAATCTCAAGAGCTAGACAAAAGAGTGAGACCAATCCAATTGGCCAAATGTATGCGAAATCATTACGATGGCACAGGAGAGCTGTTGAAGCTCAAGGTTAAGGACAAAGCATGGAAGCACATCAAAGAAGTGGACATAGAAGAAGAGAGAGCAAGTAGGGAGCTCCAAGAAGTGTATGTCAAATTTTCAGAAGAATCCCCTACAAAAATAGTGATTTTCACCACTAGAAACCATTGTAAATACCATTATCTATTTTTAGTAACTCCATTTTGTTCAAGCCGAGGAGTCCTCGAGCTTGAGGAGTATTAGAAGTACCATCGTACCAATTTTCATAATTTTTAGACTTCGTTTGAGCCCTCAAATAAGCCCTGGAACCTAATTTTTAACTAGGCCGGACACTAGGTCTGGACAGGGCCAAAACTAGTCAAAAAACTATAAAAAGAGCTAGAGAGCTCATTTTTGGGGTTAGCTTGTTAGAGAATAGAACTTTTGTAAGAGAACTCTTTTGCAATCTAAGCTTTCCATTGTTCCTCTCTTTGATCTTACTTTGTGCGCGTGTGTGTGTATGTGTGTGCATGTTGGTGTGCTTTCACTCACACACTTGTGACTTCACTTGCTCGTGGTCTTCATACCAGTCCTCACGTCTCCGCGGATTGACAAGTAAAGGAGGTGGTGCTTACGCTTGAGCTACAAGTAAGCATGTTTAGGGCTACATTACAAGGCCGTGCACAAGGCACATACTTTTTTCAACCCATGCACATACACACTTACCCATCATTCACTATGGGTTATGAGTACTTGGCATGACTACTCTAAACATCATCTTTAGAAGCGCTAGAGGACATCCTGGGGCAACATCAATACCTAGGAAGCATTTCGAAGCTAGCAGTTGCTCCAACTCAATCTTGATACACATTCATGCGGGAATCCACCAAAGAAGCACATACCAAGGGAGTACGACTTGCAAAGGCATGCAGTGACAAATGAAGGACCGGACAACCAACACTGCCAAATTTGGAAGATAGACGGCTCTTGTTCACATAGAATGGATACTACCTCCCAAGCACTACATGGAACAACCACTACAACAAGGGTCTGTCAGGGACGACAGACTCGAAAGGGGGGGGAGTGTTGAAGCTAAAGGTCAAGGACAAAGCATAGGAACACATCTAAGAGGTGGACACACAAGAAGAAGGAGCAAGTAGGGAGCTCCAAGAAGTACATGTCAACTTTTCAGAAGAATTCCCTACAAAAATAGTGATTTCCATCACTAAAACCATTGTAAATACCATTTTCTATTTTTGTAGCTCCATTTTGTGCAAGCTGAGGAGTCCTTGAGCTTGAGGAGCATTAGAAGTATCATCCTACCAATTTTCATAATTTTTAGACTCCGTTTGAGCCCTCAAATAAGCCCTGGAACCTAATTTTTAACTAGGCCGGACACTAGGTCTGGTCAGGGCCAAAACTAGTCAAAAAACTATAAAAAGAGCTAGAGAGCTCATTTTTGAGGTTAGCTTGTGAGAGAATAGAGCTTTTGTAAGAGAACTCTTTTGCAATCGAAGCTTTCCATTGTTCCTCTCTTTGATCTTATCTTGTGTGCGCGTGTGTGTGTGTATGTGTGTGCATGTTTGTATGCTTTCACTCACGCACTTGTGCCTTCACTTGCTCGTGGTCTTCATACCGGTCCTCACGTCTCTGCGGATTGACAAGTAAAGGAGGTGGTGCTTACGCTTGAGCTACAGTTTGTCTTGCTTTGGTACTAGCAAAAAAGAAGGTCTCAAGTGCATTTGAAGTCTCTTAAGATGTTTTGCATCCTTTAATATGTGGCAACCAAAAATCAGAGCAAGAATGTATTATGTATGAGCTTGCTTGAACATCCCTTGCACACCAAAGTGTGAGTTTCTCTATCTCCTCTTGTGTAGGTCCTCCTTTGGATCTTTGAGTAGCCATTGCTTATTCACCTGTAAAAATCCATAAAAATTTGTACCTTCCAAATAGGTTTCCATTTTGATTTGCCAAGCAGCATAGGTGTTTCTATCAAGCTTCGCAATCATTGAGGGAAAACAATCAGCCATCTTGATGTAGCTCTAATACCACTGAGAGAACTTGGAGAAGCTTGTAGGAGGTAGAAGATTGGTCCAACCAACTAGCACATGACCAACCCTTGCACTCTTGGAGTGTCAAATAAACCTTATAGGCTTGTAATTGGTGCAATAAAATCCACTATGTACTTAAAAAAATCAATGAGAAAGAGTTGATACAGAACATATAAGTTTGCACTTTGAGTAGTTCAAAATTTTGAAATTTTGGGACGAAACATTCAACTTCAAATGCTCAAAGAAGCCAACATGATTACAATTGGAAAAGTTCCTTTTGGAGGAATGTTTTAAATAAGGTTGATTAGCTATAATGTAGAAGAGAAGGAATTAACATCAACTAATGTGTTTGCAATAATATTAACACTAATTTGTGGTACCCTGATTCTTTAGGGCTTTGCAGAGATATATCCCGCAACCTTAAAATGAAGCTTTCTCATAATCAATGGAATCAAATTCTTCTAAAAGTTTTTACACATAAACTAGACAGTAATACCTTTCTAGTGAATTCTCATTCATTAAATTTGGAGCATTGTAGAAGTAGAATCAACCTCTACAAGTTTACTGAAGTTGAAGATGATGGTATGGAGAAATGAAGAATGAAGAAAATGATGACTAAATGTGTAAGTATATTGCATCAATATATTGAAAAAGTAATTAAGAGTCTTTATATAGACTTTTGAAGCCTTCCAAGACTCTTTACAATTGGTTTTTGAATTCAAATCCAAGCAGCCTTGTTAGTAGTGATGAAGAAATCATCTTCCTATGAACTAGGAAAAAGTAGTCAAATCTAACAACTTGATTTTAGGTGATTGATAAAGGCTTTACATGAATAAGTGAATCCATAAAAGATCCTTATGAAATATCATAAATGAACATTGATGAAGACTCATCGATTGATATCTTTGACACATACTAAATGATGGTTCTCTGATGTAGAACAAATCAACCTCAAGCATAATGTAAGCTTGATGATCTAACAACAAAATCAATTTCAATTTTTCGATTTCCCAGATCGAATGCTTGTAACTTAGGTTCCTTGTTATTCACATAATCCCAATTAGTATCTTTTGAATGATCATTTGAGTGAATATTGCAAAAATTGCGGGTCTTGAGCTAAGTGCTCAAGGGTATGCTGACGAAGAGGTTTCCTAATCTATCATGGTTATGGTGTTGCTAGAGTAAAATTACTTACCGTGGTGAAGGGTTGATTGATGTCTATCTCTTCATGTTGTATACCCGGCATTTGTGATGGAACATTGTCGATGAATGTCCATGTTGCTGGTCCACCGAAATTTTTTTTTGAGTGCCTGGTTCTGTCTTCTCTTTTCAAAGCAACGTTTGCCAAATACTGAGAATTGAATTTCTTTATATCCTTTGACAAACAACATTGGGTAACTACACCAAGCTTAAGCTTAGTTTCACATATTCTCTTTAGTTCACCATAAGCAGGAGTCTGCTCATCTAGTATACAGACAAGGATTTTCGGGGTACCAAACAAACTCTTGCAAATATCTCATTGGATGCTCTCATACATACAGTAGTTAAGCATCACTCAAGTTGTGGACCTTCAAGATCTTCACTCCCACCATGGTAAGGTGAAACCATAGGTGTGGATGCCATGTTCATGCTAAGTTCTTGACATCTACTAGATAAGGCAGCAATTACATCATCTGCTAGCCGAGACACACTTCTATCCAAACTGATAAATGCCCAGTAATCGATGGTTCAATCTTCAACTAAGCATGACTCATTCATGTTCCATGAGCGAAACCTAGGAACAAGTTCTTTCCCTCTTTTTTTTTTTTTTTGAGGAATGTCACAAAACAAGAAGGCAAAGTTTAGTATCAAAAAGTGGTTTACATGTGTCAATGTGCTCTAGTGCATGGGACTCTCAGTTGTGTCTATGCACGGCCCTGTAATGTGGCCCTATATTAATGCATACTTTGGAAATGCATAACCTGAATGGTGCAAAAGACTGGGTTGTGCAAGGAGCACATGGTTTTTGCTCGTCGAGGCTTTTCGATGTTATTTGCGGATGTTAATGCCATCTATCGTGGAGGTATCCATTGGATCTCGAGATGACCACTGATCCTTCCTCTTTATAGGGATCCATTTTAGAACAGCCTTCGGCACTGTAGGGACTACTTTAGGCGTCTTCCTCTTTGGATGCGTTCTGAAATGTGGTATCCAGTGTGGTTGGCGCTTTGGTTCGATGGAGGCTACTTGTACTTTTGGCTTCCAAACCCATATCCTTTTTGCACGTCTTCCTACTATTGTTGAAGATCTGATTTGATCTTCTTTCGGTCTCTGTACGTGGTTCTTACCCTCTTCTCTTTTTGGCTTCTTTGTTGAGACCTTTCGCATGTGGGAGAACATAGGTTGTTGTAGATGTAAGAGCTTCTTAGGTACCCATATCTGTAATCGCCCTTGTTGGGCTGCAGCTAATTTCTTAGGCACCCAAACTTTTTGGATACCTTGTGATTAAGCTTGTCCGAGCTGCTTCCTTCGTCTTCTGACCTGGTTGGCTTGCCTGGATGGGATTTGTGGGGGCAAGGCTGGTGGTTTCTCTCCTTTGCGTACCCAGATCTGCGTCATGCTCGGAACTGCTTTCTTATCGAATGGTGTCTTTCTGTTTGATGTAGCAATTGTCGTGATCGGTTGTGTTTGCCTCTGTGGTGGACTTACTAGTGTGGCTACTTGATTCTTTGGAGAAGAAGAAAGATCCACCCGCCTTCGAACCTGTTCTTCCACGATTGACTCCTTCTGCATCATAGAGCTTTAGACACATACAACATCTTCTTCCATATGATTAGTCTTAGAAGAGCTAAGAGAGTGTGTGGTGCCATGATCTGGGAGCATGCAGTTCTCTAATTCTAATGTAATGCATTGTTCATGTACCCATACTTGAAGAATTTGACTTCTTAGGTTTAAGTTGAATGCATTGTCATAAATCCAATCTTGTCCTAAGACAAGTGGTTCTATAAGGTTCTCATCTTGACACACTAGCACTTTGACTTTCATTGGAACATCTTGCAGGTAGATGGGAAGTTTCACCTCACCCAAACAAGGGGTTTCCACACCTCCCAATCCTATGAGATAAGCTTCTATGGGATTGATGTTCAACAACAAGTCTTGGCAGTAGGAAAGTCTAACTGCACTACTTGCTGCACCTGAGTCAATCAATGCTTTCACCGTCCTTGCACCCTTCCCTTGTCCTATCTCTATGGTCACAAAGGGTCTTCGGTCAATGACTTGAGAAGTCGCTATGCCTGACTTTTGACACATATCCATGTGATATTTTGGGGCTTTTGAGTTGACATCTAGGCCTAATCGCCTTAACTTATTTCGCCTAATACGCTCTCTGGCTTCTGCCTGAGCTTCTTCTCTCACTCTTAACTCTTCTTCTTTTCGCTTCTTAGCAGTGTTGAGTCTCGTAAGCATATCCTCTGTAAGAGGGTCTTGGTATAACTTGACTCTACAACCACTGATATAGTTTGGTAAGATGTCTCCTTCTAGAGTGGCCAACTGAACTGCACCGCTAGTGGAAATTCTATTAATGATCATGGGTCCATATCCTCTTTTTTCCAACTTACGGGCATGTTGTTTTAGTGTGTAAACCAACACTAGATCTCCCTCTTTCAATCCCTTATCCTTGATGTGTGCATCAAAGTATGCCTTTTGCCTCTTCTTTGCAGCGTAGATGCCTGCTGCCGCTCGTAGCCTCGTCTCACCTAAGCGTTCGAGATCAAAGATCCTAGAGGACAATTCATGCCCATTCCACTCGTACTCTTGTGCTATTTTTAAGGCAGGGATTAAGAAATCTAATGGTAGCACAACATTCTGTCCGAAGACCATCTGAAATGGGGTGGCATTGAGTACCGTTTTGTAGGCAACTCGATAAGCCCAAACAGCATGATGAAGTTGTTTGTCCCAATCAGAGCGTTTATTATTTACCAGTTTTGTCAATACGTTACAGAGGACCTTATTGGTGCTCTCGGCTTGTCCGTTAGCTTGTGGGTGATAAGGGGCAGACTTCTTATGTATCACCAAGAATTCTTGGAGAAGATTTTCAATGACCTCATTCAAGAAGTGTGTGCCTCTATCGCTAACTAACTCTATTGGTAGCCCATATCTCTTGAACACATTCTCGAATAAGAACTTAGCCGTAGTCTGAGCATCATTCTTTGTTGTGGCTTTCACTTCTACCCACTTTGTAAGGTAATCTGTGGCTACAATAATATATTCTGCATGGGAGTTTCTAGCTGGGGGGTTAATAGGACCTATGAAGTCTATGCCCCACTTCGAAAATGCACGCCCTCCCATCATTGGCCTCAAAGGCATCTCATCTTTTCTAACTGGATATTGTGCACGTTGGCATGTGTCACATTTCTTCACATAGGTATGTGCATCCATATGAAGAGTGGGCCACCAAAGTCCTGAGCATAGAATGTTCTTGATTACTCGATCAGGATCGAAGTGTCCACCTGCAACACCACTATGTGCAGTCTCTAAGACCTTTAAATAGTCTGATTCATGCACGCACAGTCTTAAGTAACCATCTTTGCCTCTTCGGTATAGGTTGTCTCCTACTAAGGCATAGCCTTGAGCCTCTTGCTCCATGCTTCGTCTTCTTGCTAGACTGGCCTCTTTGGGCAATCTTCCCGACCTCATAAACTCTACCAATGGAGCACTCCAATCTGGAACTAATGACACTTGATAAAGGGTCGCATGCTCCACTGGGGGTCTCTCTCTGCACATTGGACAATTCTTAATCCACTCATGTATTTCTTTGTCCATGCTAGGCCAATACACTCCTAGACGCTTCAGATTCTGCAATTTTCGTTGTTTAGAATAGTGATTTCCTAGCAATCCTTCATGAGCTTGCTGCAACCAACTACTATGTTCATCATCTTCGACACAACAAGCTAATACACCCTCAGTATCTTGTTTGTACATGCTTCCTGCCAATATCTGATATTTTTGTGATCTTACAATTTCTTCTTGTGATGTTTTCACATTCTTATTTGCAGGGCCGAAGGTTAGGACTGGTACCAACTTATTTGTCCATTTAGGAACAACTTCTAAATTGAACAGATAAGCATCGGGTAGTTCGTCAGACACTCCTTGTGGTGACTCTCCTGAAGTGATGCGAGAAAGGTGATCTGCCCGAAGGTGGGTTCTACCTTTCCTGACAACAACTTCAAAGTCATACTCCATTAGTAAGAGGAACCATCTTACTAATCATCCAGTATTGCAAGGTTTATTGACCAAATATAACAAAGCTTGATGATAAGTGAAAAACTTGAACTTGTTGGCCAATAAATAGTGTCTAAACTTCTTCACAGCATATACCATGCCTAAGCCCTCTCGCTCAGTTGTGGTATAGTTCCGTTCAGCTACAGTGAGCTGTCTACTAGCATATGCTATGGGCAAATCTAAATTCCCTTCACCTGTGGGTTGTGCTAGCACACATCCTATGGCATGATTGGATGCATCCACATGGACATGGAATGGCTTATTCCAATCAGGAGTGGTCAGTACTGGTGCTGTGCACAAACGTTTCTTCAGTTCATTGAAAGAATTCTCGCATTCGTCGTTCCACTCAAAATTAGACAACAAGGCATAAAGGGGTCTAGCTATGATTGCGTACATGTGGATAAACCTACGATAATATCCACAATGGCCCATAAAGGCTTGTACCTTTTTAACATTCCTTGGCCGTGACAGCTCTGCTATGGCTCGTACCTTATCTTCATCTGTTGAGATTCCATTCTTAGAAACAATATGACCTAAGATTTTACCTTGACGCACCATGAACACACACTTTTCTGGGTTCAGACACACTCGATATTCTCTACACTTGTTGAAGATTTGTCTGAGCTCAGGGATGTGAAATCTTCTTTCTTGGGAATGAGCACATAAATCATCCACATACACTTCTAAGCTCTTTCGCAAGAACTCTTTGAAGGCATGACACATGAGCCTCTGGAATGTTGCAGGTGCATTGGTGAGCCCAAATGGCATCACACGAAATGCAAAGATTCCCCACTCAGTGGCAAAAGCCGTTTTGTGTTGATCTTCTGGGGCAATGGCTACTTGATTGTAACCTGAAAACCCATCAAGGAAGCTATAAACTTCCTTGCCTGCAACCCGCTCCAAAAGGTGTTCCGTGATTGGAAGTGGATAACTATCTCTGATCGTAGCGGCATTAACTTTTTTAAGGTTAATACACACTCGCAACTTCCCGTTCTTCTTGGGCACCACTACAATGGGGGACACCCATTCAGTATGCTCGATCTCATAGATGAATCCAACTTCAATCAGCCTATCAATTTCTTCTTTTATCTTGGCTGCATAGGTATCATTATATGTGTAGGGCTTCTGTTTGGTGGGCTTGGCATCAGCAGTTATGGGGATAGTATGAGAGCTAATTCTTGGATCTACCCCTTTCAAGTCTCTATAGTGCCACGCAAACACATCCCTATATTCCCTTAATAGAGCTACAAGCTCCATTTCTTCTCTTGCACTTAGGTCATCTCCTATATATGTGCATCTCTCTTCGTTCTCTTCGATGGTCACTACAATCTTCTTGGTCTTTTCTTTATTATCATATGATTCTCCTATGATGGCCTCTCTCTTAGGCATTCGTACCAAAATTTTGCGGTCGTCAACTTCATATTTCTTGAAGTTTTCTGGTACTTCAAACAATGATTCCTTCTCTTCTTGTTTCACTGATTTTCTTTTCTTTTTCTTTTGACTGCAATCACTTCCATCCTTTGAATTTACCGTTTTAATACTTGTGAGAGGTTCTTCTTCTTTTTGGGTGAACACTCCTATATCTTCTAGATAGTGCTGCTCTGAGTTAAAGCAACTATCCATCACAATAGACTCCAGATCATCGTCATTCTCTTCTTCTTCTATGACATCACTAGGGTCACATTCTTCTAGCAAGGGCTGACACATGAACACTGAGATATCATAACCCTCCTCATCACAATGAGGTGTCCAATGTTCCTCATTGACAGCAATGTCCATGGTGGCTAAGATTTCTGGCCAGCCATGAGGCTCAAACTCCTCATCTGGAAAGATCATCGGTGTGTAGGCTGGATCTCTAACTGGTCTATCTCTTGGCAAAGTTCCTTCTTCTCTTGCCTTCAAGCATTTTTCCTCTTCCTCTGCGACCTTCCACATCCACAAATGAGTATCTTCATGCAACCATGATGGATCTGGTGAACTTTCAGAGTGCACAGAGATGGAATCTTCTTTCGCTTTGTGGATAGAATTCCACTGTAGGGGTGGTACATCTCTGAAGGAGTAATCCTTCAAATTGACCTTGGTGGTGACCCCTAAGTGTTGTAAGTACAAGGAGTTGGTTCCCCAATCCTGTACTATTTGCAATTGTCATAGGAAGGGTCTTCCTAGGATCATCTCATAAACATTATTTTTCTCAAAGTCACATATAGCAAATGTGTGCTCAAACTCTACACCACAACTGGTTAGAGTTATCCCTTCGAGCAATCCTAGAGGTCTTTCAAAATGGTCGTCAGTCATTTGAAGCTTCATTCTAGTTGGTCTTAATGTGGGTTTGCCCCATTGCTTCCACAAAGAGGTGGTCGCAATAGCAACACCCGCACCTGAATCTATGATTGCCTTGGTTGTGTAACCTTGGTAGATGATTGGAAGATAAGTATTACCTTCTTCACCCTCACACATGTCTCCTATTTTATCGAGAGGTATCTCTGAAACTTTTTGTTTAGAGCCTGTTTTTGGCATATTGGAATCAAGTTCTGGAACCTGATCCTTCACATGATTCCATAGCTCGGGTTTTGCTTTAAGCAGCTCTTCTACAGTGAGATGACACTGAACCTTAGTATTCTTCACAACATCAGTGTTCCTTGGAACCACTGAGTCTTCATTTCTTACCAGCATTGTGGGAGCTCTAATCTGGAGAGATTCAGATTCCCATGGGCCTGGAAATTGAGGCAATTCTTCTAGGGTATTAGGTTCAAAGTCTAATCTTTCGTCTTCTTGTTGTTCTGCTTCATCTTCGTAAATAGATGGAATGTCTTGGGGAAATTGATCATGAAGATCATCAATCTCAGGAATAGGAGGGGAGTTACCCTTCTCCTTGGCCCATTTCTCTTCTTGTATTTCCCGCAAGAACTCTTGAGAGTATTGTTGAATTGAAAGAGGCCTTCCAGCATCCGTGGAATTAGGAACATAAGCTCCCATTGGTGGTGAGCTTCCTCTCTCAATAACTAGTTGAGCCTGTGGAGGTAAAGAAACTTGTGGTTTGTTTACCAACTACTCTAATCTTTCTAGTAACCCTTGGAAATGCAAATCTGGTTTGACAGAGTTTGTCTTATTGAACTTTTGACTAGTCTCAAGTATAGCTTGAGCTTGTTCTACCATTTTCATGCACATTTTCATTCGTTCAATCTCTAAATCCGCTCTAGGGTAACTCTTGTCTAGATTTGCAGCTGTTGGCCCTTCTTGAAGACGAGCCTGGTAGGCCTTGAACATCATGTCCAAGCCTTCTGGGGTTGGATCTGCAAGAATAGACCCTGCTTGCGGCCTATTTACAATGGGTGGTGGGGTGGGATGAGGTGGAGTGGATGGAGTTTCGGCATGCGAGGGGCTTTGAGATGCAATGTTTTCTATTTTTGTTTTCGCTTCTTTTAAGCTTTCTTCTAGTTCCGATAACTTTTTATTCCACTTGCGATTGGCCTTCTCTCTGGTATCCTTCCATGTTCTTGTTTTCCTCTTACTAGGCTCTCCTGATTCACTCGACTCTGATTGTTCTGCTAGTTTATCCTGTTTTAAGGCTTGTGCTCTAGTGAGAGCTTGTATAGGAGCCACATTACTGCTACTTGAACTTGAATCCGCCACTAAGCCTACCACATTAATGGGTGTAATCTTGGGTGCACTGGAGGGGTTTCTTGGACAATCTCTGGGGAGATGGTCTTTGCCACAATCAGAACAAAAAGCTTGTATTGTGATAGCCTATCCTTGACTCGGAGATGGTGGGTGGGGACAGTCACGAATGAAATGGTCACCTTGACATCTAAAACAAGATCCTCTAGGGGCTTGTGGTCTCATTTGTCTCAACTGGGGCCTAGGGTTAGCATTTGTGTACATGACATTGGAGTATTCTGGCTCCCAATTTTGCTCCATAGGTGGTGCCTCATATTGATACAAGTAAATCTCACTATGTTCAGGTGACTCTGTGTAATAAGCATGTGGACTACCTTCATGGGAGTAGTCTGAACTATGAGCATGAGAGTCATTATCTGGTATCAATGGGGTCACTGGCACCAAAGCTCTATTTGGATTTTCCTCTCCCACAGCATATTTGACTGGAATCACGTTGGCAGGAGTTGGTGGTTGGTTTCCCAAGACTGGTTGTGGCCTATATTGTGCCTGATATTGCTGTTGTGATCGATAATATGGCTGTTGGTATTGGTTCTGATATCTACCTTGTTGGAAAGGTTGTTGATAATTCTAACAGCCTGCCTATTATAGGGACAATCTTGAGCCATGTGGTTTGTATATTTTCCCTCAATAGTGCAATATGGAGCATTCCTTTCTCTCATGTTCTGGTTGTGCAATGGGCATACATTAGCCATGTGGTCGCCTCCGCAAGTATAACACCGATTCAATGGAGTGACTCTTTGTGTTTGTCTATTTTGGACTCCCAGCTTCTTGGCAACTTGCTCAGCTATCTCCTCTATTTCCATGGAGATTTTTGAAGTATGACTAGTAGAACTATCAGAGTCCTTATAGAGTTTGGACAATCCTAACTCCTCACCCAAGTTATCTTCTATGTCAATGCACGTCCGCACACACTCTTCTATGGATCTAGGCTCTTTCAAGTACACATATGATCTTAACTTTGTGCTCAGTAAGCCATCTAAGAACAAAGCCACTTGTTTGGCTGGTGTAGGTAACTCTGGAGTAGGGCATCTTTCTAGGTACTGTCTGAATCTTCTACCTGCTAGTCGCACTGTTTCTTGGGGTGTCTGCTTGAAACTGTGGATCAAGGATGATGTGTTATGCCTGATACCACTCTTGGAAAATTCTACAATCAATTCGTCTAGCAGTTGACCTATATTGTGATAGTTGCGACTACTCAGTGGTTGAAACCAAGCTAAGGCAGTGCCCTTAAGAGTCAGACCAAATGTCTCGTACTGGGTGAACAAATCCTCAACCTGTTCAGCTCTTAACACTTGTTTGAACTCGGCCACATGATCATAAGGATCTCCTGACCCATCAAAATAATTCTTCATTGCCTTGATCACTTGAGTGGGTCTAAGGGTTCTTAGGTGCTCTCGGGGTCTAGGCAATGGAAAATCATGTTCATCTCTTTGTTGCCTATGTGCTTGATGTCTCTCTCTTTCAGGTCTTTCATTTTCAAATCCTGCTCTATTTCTGCCCACTGTGTGTGCAAAACTTACCTCAGGTCTCTCTCTAGTTCTTTCTCTCTGGGCTTCATGAGCTTGGGATGATCCTACTCCTTGGAGGCCATGGGAAACATTGGATCTTGGTGGAGGGAAAATCAATTCATTCTTCCAAGTATATGCATGTCTATCATGTTTTGTTACCAAGAATATCTTCTCTGATGTGTTATCCCGGTAGACAACTTTGCCTGGTATCTCAGGATCTTTGAATTCATAGATGATAACTATGCCCAATTGGCTAGGTTGATCTGGCTTGAATCTCCAAAAGGCTTCCTCTGTTTCTCTATTCAAAAATAGTTCTATGCTTTTGTTGTCTTGAGGGATCCAGTCTGGAGTGATCACTCTGGTCAAAACTGACTTGCCTCTAGGAGTCTGGGGTCCTTGTCCTACATTTCCTTGTTCTAGGTCTCCTATCTCATTCTCATGAATGATATTTCCAAACTCATCGGTCCTATCTGGTTGGTTGGTAACCACATACATGGTTCCTTCCTTATCAATGTATGAACCCTCTTCGAACTTGACCACCGGGTGTTCAAGTCCAAACGATTGATCTGGATTTTTGAGTTGGACCACTGATCGCCTCAAGCCATCCTCATAGATGTGAGCACCTAATCGGTTGGTCCGAATATATTCCAACTGTGTCTTATAGGGACCTTCTGGTGTTTGTAGATGGGCAGTCCCTGAGCCACCTGCAGGTTTCCCCATGCTAAAAGACATTTCTGAGTCACTTGTGTCTGAACTTAGTCCGTAAGGATGACCACTTAGTTGTTGTGCCCAAGACTTAGCTGTATGGTTGACACTGGTCTGAGAAGATCTAATGCTTTGTTTATCCTTGCCTAAGTGTCTACCAGATCTCAGGTTCATAAGCTTTAGTCAAGAGTCCAAATTTTCCCTTTGGTATGGTTCAAAATTCTTTGGAGCCTCCTTGGTTCCCTAGTCCCACTTGAGAAATCAGGCTCCTAAGGGTCAAAACAGGCAAACAGGACCTTTTAGAGAAAATCGCGATGTTGTGAAATCAAGAGAATCGCAATTTTGTGAAATCAGAGAATCGTGATTTTGAGCACAAAATCGTGTTTTTTTGAAAATCGCGATGTTGAGCACAGAATCGTGTTTTTGAAAATCGCGATGTTGAGCACAGATTCGTGTTTTTGAAAATTGCAATGTTGAGCACAGAATCGTATTTTTGAAAATCGCGATGTTGAGCACAAAATTGTGTTTTTGAAAATCGCGATGTTGAGCACAAAATCGTGTTTTTGAAAATCGCGATTTTGAGTACAGAATCGTGTTTTTTGAAAATCGCGATGTTGAGCACAGAATCGTGTTTTTGAAAATCGCGATGTTGAGCACAAAATTGTGTTTTTGAAAATCGTGATGTTGAGCACAAAATCGTGTTTTTGAAAATCGCGATTTTGAGTACAGAATCGTGTTTTTTGAAAATCGCGATTTTGAGCAGAGAATCGTGTTTTTCACAAAATCGTGTTTTTTGACATGAAAATCGCGATTTTGTCTCAGAGAATCGTGTTTTCACAAAATCGTGTTTTAGAGAATCGTGTTCTCACAGAATCGTGTTTTTGGCTGAAAATCATGATTTGTGAGAATCGCGATTTTGAGCACAACCACAGAATCGCGTTTTCACAAAATCGTGTTTTTGCTGAAAATCGTGATTGGTGAGAATCGCGATTTTGAGCAGAGAATCGTGTTTTCACAGAATCGTTTTTTTTTTTTTGGTTGAAATCGTGATTTGTGAGAATCGCGATTTTGAGCACAATCACAGAATCACGATTCTGAGAATGACCATGAATCATGATTCTTTCAGCCAACTTTTAGGCGGGAAAACAGAAAATCGTGATTTTTCAAAAATTTTTGAATTTTCACAGAACCGCGATTTTCATCACAGAATCGCGTTTTTTGGCGGGAAATTCAAATTTCTGAGCGTCGGCAATGGCAAGCTCCATATGAGCAGAAAATCATGAAAAAACACAACGCTTGCTCTCCCTTGCACCTCCTAACTCCTTCCCAGACAATAATGCATGAAAAATGGTATGAAAATGGTGAAAATGCACTAACAAACAAGAAATTTCTATGAAGAAGAAGATGGGAGAAGGTGGAGATGATGATGATGATGAAGATGAAGAGAAAAAAAACAGAAAATGAACTGAAATGACAGTTTTTTTTACCTTCCAACGTCGCAAATCTACGATCTTCCCATCACAACACTCGTCCTCGAAGCTCTCTCCCCGGCAACGGCGCCAAAATTTGGTGTAGCTCAAGCATAAGCACCACCTCCTTTACTTGTCAATCCGCAGAGACGTGAGGATCGGTATGAAGACCACGAGCAAGTGAAGGCACAAGTGCGTGAGTGAAAGCATACAAACATGCACACACATACACACACACACGCGCACAAGATAAGATCAAAGAGAGGAACAATGGAAAGCTTCGATTGCAAAAGAGTTCTCTTACAAAAGCTCTATTCTCTCACAAGCTAACCTAAAAAATGAGCTCTCTAGCTCTTTTTATAGTTTTTTGACTAGTTTTGGCCCTGTCCAGACCTAGTGTCCGGCCTAGTTAAAAATTAAGTTCCAGGGCTTATTTGAGGGCTCAAACGGAGTCTAAAAATTATGAAAATTGGTAGGATGATACTTCTAATGCTCCTCAAGCTCGAGGACTCCTCAGCTTGCACAAAATGGAGCTAGAAAAATAGAAAGTGGTATTTACAATGGTTTTAGTGATGGAAATCACTATTTTTGTAGGGAATTCTTCTGAAAAGTTGACATGTACTTCTTGGAGCTCCCTACTTGCTCCTTAGATGTGTTCCTATGCTTTGTCCTTGACCTTCAGCTTCAACACAAACTATCATAGAGTATATTACCAAGGTTAAGGTGGTTGTAGATCAATTATCATCCATTGGAGAGTTGACTGAAGAAGGGGCCATCATGAGGTAGATTCTAAATGGAATTAGAAGTGATAAGCAATGGCAATCCTTCACCAGAGCTTATGATCTCATCATGGATGTACAAACCCTAGATTTCAACATATTCCCTAGAAAACTTTTCAACCAAGAGGCCAACAATGTTGGAGATAGACGTCTACTGAAGCACGTGAACAACACAAGGAAGGAGAAGAAGCTTGGAGCACAACACACAATACTGAATGTATTACTAGAGAATGTACAAAGATAAGTATCCTATTAGGGCAATAGGCGTATATACAAGCCGGGGGAAAAAAACCTCCTAAAGAGGGAAAAAAGTGCCCCGGAGGTCCTAGTGTGTTCACACACATCACTACCTAAATATATCAACATTTTGATCCCAATAACTTATCAATTTCTTCCTTAATTTTAATACAATATTTATCAGTATATGTATAATGCCTCAAACGGAAACCCGTCTCCATAGGAGTTGCAATAGGCTTACAATCTTCAAGGCTAAAACGTTGCAATAATATATCAATATATTTTGTTTGACACAAAGCCATTCCACCATCAACTTGCATAAATTGAATGCCCAAATAGTGATGCAAATGCCCCAAATTAGACATCTCAAATGAGGCATGCAAATCAGCCTTAAAATCAGCAATATGCCTCTCATGAGGAACAGTGAGCAGCATGTCATCAACATAAACCACAATGATCAGAAGTACATCATTAGCACGCTTAACATATAAGGTGCTTTCAGTTGGACTGTTCTCAAAACCATGTGCAATTAGATAGGCATGTATCTTCTCATACCAAGCACGTGGTGCTTGCTTTAAACCATATAATGCCTTCTTTAACCTGCACACTTGGTTTTCATGCCCTTTCTGTACAAAGCCACGAAGCTGAAAAACATACACTTCTTCATGCAAGTCACCATTAAAAAATGCAATTTTAATGCCCAACTGATTTACATTCCAACCATGATGGGTTGCAAGTGCACAAATGCTTCGAACAGTAGTCATACGACATGTAGGTGCAAAGGCCTCATCAGAATCAATGCCTCTTTCCTACGCGTAACCCTTTGCAACAAGCCTAGCCTTATACCTGTCAACTGTACTATCAGGTTTACGCTTTAGCTTGTATACCCACTTAGTGCCAATGGCCTTCTTGCCAGGAGGCAAGTCACATAAAGACCAAGTACCATTCTTCATTATTGCATCATATTCAGATTGCATAGCAGCCATCCAATTTTCTGAATTTTGTGCTTCATCAAATGAAACAAGCTCATTCTCATCACAGAGACTAGATGCAGCCATAGCATCGCAATCTGATGCAAAAGAGGCACTATGAGAGCGTGAACGAGTACAATATGAGAGAGGTGCATCTAATTTGTTGTCATGCAAAGTCTGCACTAGCCATTTTGGCATAGTTTTTGCATGCTCAATATCAGCTCTCTAATCAACTAGTGCGTCATATAAATCTGCAACAGAAATGGAATGATCTGCATCATCACATGAAACCTGCAAAGGCTGAGAAGTTGCCTCATTAGGACCAGCACTAGATTGTCCACCTATAAAAAGAGGCAGCAAAGTATCATACATGTCTTTGGAGCTAACAGATGTCTCCTTAGTACATGAAAGCAATGCCTGAATAGCATCCTCCACAAAAAACAACATCACGGCTAACCAGAATACGTTTAGTCTATGGATGATACAGACGATAGCCTTTACTTTCAGAACTATACCCAACAAAAATACATTTTACTGCTTTATCATCCAATTTTCTGCGATGTTGTTCAAGTAATGCATATGCCAAACAACCAAAAATAGGCAGATAAGAAACAAATGGCTTGTGTTCATGCCAAGCCTCATATGGAGTGATAGATTGCAGCGCTTTAGTGGGACACGTGTTTAGTACATATGCTGCACACATGACAGCCTCAAGTCAGAAACGATGTGGTAAAGACTGACTCTTGACCATACACCTCGTCATCTCCATGAGTGACCTGTTCTTTCGTTCAACAACTCCATTCTGTTGAGGTGTATACGGCACTGTACACTGGTGTTTTATCCCACGTTCAGCCAGAAATGCATTAAATTCAGAAGACATATATTCCCCCCCTCAATCAAAACGGAGGGTGCCCATTTTACATGCTGACACATTTTCAGCCAAAACCAAAAACTATTTGAAGCACATGAACACTTCGGACTTTGCCTTCAATGGATATACCCATGCATGCCTAGAAAAATCATCGATGAAAGTCACGAAGTAAAGGTAATTACCAAAAGAAGGTGTCTGCATAGGACCAGAGACATCACTATGTACAAGCTACAATTTCTAAGTACCCCGAACTGAACCATCTTTTGGAAAGGATAAACGCTGCAAAATACAAACTTCACAAACATGTTTTCTAGGTGCCTCAAGTTTGGGCAAAGAGGACACCATTTCAGATTTCTGTAGGCATAGCAAACTAACAAAATTCAGATGACCAAAGCATGCATGCCAAAGCTTTGCATCTGCCATAGCCTGAGAATCATTTACTGCACATGCCAAGTCATTTACAGATCTTTCATAGTCTATGAGCTTATACAACCCACAACATAAAATGCCAGAAGCAATAATCACATCGCCATTTGACAGATCATGAACTATACACTTGTCATCAACAAATTTCACAACCAAGCCAATCTTGGCTAATGCAGAAACTGATAACATGTTCTTCTTGATCCCTGACATAAATAAAGAATCTAACAAAGTGAAAGAACTACCATCAACAGTAGTCAAAATGATCTTACCAACTCCCATAACAGGATAAGAGGAGTTGTTGGCGCATGTAACAATATTCCCTGTAGGGGCAAGCTCAAGTGAAGAGAAGAAACTATGATGAGAGGTAATATGTTTGGTCGCCCCACTATCAAAATACCAAACATCTGAGTCTACTGCATACATGCATTGCTCATGAGAAGATGGGTCAAAACAGGAGACAGTAGTAAACGCCCATTCTTCTTCCTCCACAAGATTTGCAGACTCTATTTTTGGTGTAGAGGCCTCTACAACAACCATTCCAGCCTCTTTCTTCTTTGCCTCTTTAGCAGCCAGTTTTGGACAAATCTTTATGATATGATCATTCCCTTTCCGGTACTTACAAAACAATTTCTGCTTTTCTGATTTCTTCTCATCTTTATCTTCCTTCGTCAAATATGCAGAATTAGCAGATTTCTGCTTACTAGTTGAAGAGCTCCATTTTCCTTTGCCCTTCTGAATAGCCAGGAAAGCTTGATCTGCAACTCGCATAATGGACCTGTTCTACTTGGACTGATCTTCCTGCAATAGAACAGAGACTAACTCCTCAAATGATAAGGCATTCGGATTGCCTTTCATCATCAGAAGAGTAGAAGTAAAACTCTGATATGAATCAGGAAGACCATTCAGAACGGTCTGCACAAGTGAGCTATCTGGTATAACCTCATCAAGAGAAATCAATTGTTCCTTCAAATCTTTGATCTTCGTTAGGAAACTGTCCATAGAACCACCTTCATTCATGTGCTCACTCTCCAAGCATCCTTAGTTGTTCTGCAAGAGCGGATGTGAGGAATAATGGCACGTTTGATAGACAAAGTTATCAATGCATGTCCTTGGGCATCTCTACCATCCCAACGAATGTGCTCTATAGTAGGTGCAACAGAAACCGCAACATGAACAAGAATATGCAAAATATCATCATCTTCGACACCTTCTGCATCAGCTTTAGTACCTGCAGTTGCAGGTGTGATAGGACGTTTTTCAACACCCTGCACAATGTTCCACAGTCCTCCAACTTATCCTCAATAGCCAACATACCGAATACATCACTGCTTTCAACCATGGCCGGTGACTAAAATACCTTGATGTAGAAAATTGACTGTATCTCAAAAAGTTGAACAGAACTGCCCAGAAAATACCTTGATGTAGAAAATTGACTGTATCTCAAAAAGTTGAACAGAACTGCTTTCAGCCATGGCCGGTGACTAAAATACCTTGATGTAGAAAATTGACTTATCCTCAATAGCCAACATACCGAATACATCACTGCTTTCAGCCATGGCCGGTGACTAAAATACCTTGATGTAGAAAATTGACTGTATCTCAAAAAGTTGAACAAAAAGTTGGCACAAAAAGTCAAATAGCCTGCATAAGCGCTATGATAGTGCGTTTGGAGGCCAAAACTAGCTCAGATCGCGATTTCGGCATGTTGAGTATGCTCACCAAAATTCGTGTGATTCTAAGATTGCAAACGGAGGAGTGTCGATAGTGCCCTAGATGAAGTGATGACCTGCTCTGATACCAATTGTTGGAGATAGACGTCTACGGAAGCACGCGAACAACACAAGGAATAGGCATATATACAATCCGGGGGAAAAAAACCTCTTAAAGAGGGAAAAAAGTGCCCCGGTGGTCCTAGAGTGTTCACACACATCACTACCTAAATATATCAACAAACAATAATATGAAGGAAGGTAACTCTTATCAAGGTAACTTGATAAGCACTCTTTGTGCAGATAACAAAGACAAGAAGCACAAAGTCAAGAAGAAGGAAGATGGTGAAGAAGAGATTTCATGAGCCAACTATGTAAGCAAAAGAAAGTGGAAAGGGAAAAAGAAAGGAGCAAAGCATGATAGATGAAAGGTCAAGATTTTCAGCCTTGTGCCATCTATAACAAGGCCAAACACACCAATCAAAATTGCTAGTTCAATGGAAGGAGCCATAATGGATGTGGAAGATGCAACACTAAAGGCAGAGGTGGACACAACTTCAACAACAAAAATAGAAGTCATAATAGAAGGGACTTCAAAAATTACTTTGAAGAACAATCAAATGACGATTCATTACTTTAAATGAATCTGAGTCACAAAGAAAGTAAAGAAGATGATCATTTGCTCTACATAGATTTAGGATGTTCAAACCATGTTGCAAGCAATATTGCACTCACAAAGAAAGTAAAGAAGATGATCATTTGTTCTACATAGATTTAGGATGTTCAAACCATGTTGCAAGCAATATTGCACTTTTATCTGACTTAGAAAATCCAAAGCATAGACATGAAGTACAAACAAGGGATGATACTAAGCACCATGTCAAAGCTTCCAATGGTAGGATAAACATTTTGAGTAAGGTTCTCTATGTAGCCACTATCACTAAAACTATAATAAGTGTAGATCAAAAAGTTGAAAAAGGCTTGCAAGTTAGGTTCACCCAACATGGAGATTTTGTGGAAGATCCATGTCAAAGCTTCAAAAAGATAACCAAAGATGACAAGCATGGTAGGAGTTTTATTTTTGAAGTAGGAGAAACGAGGACCATAGCTCTATTCAATTTTGGGTCTCAAACCCTAAGTAAACTTGAAGTGTGGCATAAGAGACTTGCTCATGTGAATGAAGGTACCTTGAAGGATATATGCAAGGATCAAAGTGTTCTAGTGCTACCAAACATATCAAAACAACACATTATCAATAGATGTGATCCTTGTTAGATTGGGAAGGCAAAAAGACAATCATTCAACCACAAAGGCTACATCCATAACAACCATTTGGACTTAGTACACGTTGTTGTGTGGGGACCAAGTCAAGAACCTTCATTTCTAGGATCAAGGTATTATGTTTCATTTGTTCATGATCATAGTAGATGGACCATTTTGTAATTTACCAACAATAAGAATGAAGTGTATGAATGCATCAAGAAGTACCTAGGACATGTGGAAAATCATACAAGTAGATCATTGAAGAAACTCAAATATGATGGAGGGGGAAAAGGGGGAAAATACTCCCTCAAAGAGTTTGATGAGTTCTTGTAGGATAAAGGCATCAAATGGGATGTGATTACCAAGTACTCTCCTCAATTGAATGGTATTGCAGAGAGAAGAAACAAGAACCTTGTTGGATCAACTAGAACAATGCTTGAAGAAAAGAATTTTCCACACTATTTATGGCTGGAACCATTCTCCATTTTTGTATATCTTGTGAACACACTTCCATCCAAATCTCTTCAAGGTATGACCCTTTATGAATTTTGGAATGGTAGAAAACCAAGCCTAGGACATTGCAAGGTATTTGGTTGTTTAGCTTTTGTACATGTAACGTCACAAATGAGAGGTAAACTAGATGAAAATGCAACCAAGGCATTATTCATTGGCTATGATTCAACTCATATGGGCGCTATAGACTTTGTAATCCTTCCACGAAGCAATTTACCACAAGAAGGGATGTTGTGTTTGAAGAACATAGGTCTTGGTATGATTAGGAAAAATAGAAGGTAAACTTACCTTATGACCTTGATTTTGATTTCCATCCATTAGGTAGCAAGCATGAAACATAGGTCCAAGATCCAAGAAGTGAATCTAATGATGATCAAGATGAAAAGGAAAGATACTATAAGCTCAAGAAGTCAAGAGGAAAGGCTAAAATTCAACAATGTGGAGAATGCTCCAAGCATACTCCGAGGAGGTCAACAAGGGAGAGAAAGTAACCTGAAAGGTATGGATATTGTCAAGAGAAAGGGGATAAGGGAGAGAGCTCACTCACACATTCTCACACTCAAAAGGAGCACACACAAATTGAGGGATTGAAGAATGATCTTCTTTTTTCTATTATAGAAATGGAATATACAAGGATGACCTCTAACAACAATACAACTAGTGCAATATATAAAAAATGGTACATAAGTAAAATCTTAATGTCTACAAATGAGTGAGCAGACAAGAAAGAAAAAAGCCATCATTCTCGGTAGATAAATCTAGTAAAGCTCACTAGATTGTCCTTGACATATACCAGTTTGACCACTATACATGTCACAAAAATGAAAAAGTGATACGTGTCATCCTTGATCATCACATTTTGAGCTTGATATCTCAACCCTCCCCCTCAACATCAATGTCATGGCTTGAAATCCAAGAATCTTTGAAAAATTCTTCACCTTCACTTCTCTAAGTGCTTTAGTAAAAATGTCAGTAGCATACTCATCTGTCCTCACATAAATAAGATCAATATCACTTGCTAATACATTTTCTCTAACGAAGTGATGATATACCTTGATATGCTTTGTTCTAGCATGAAAAAAAAGATTTCATGCTAATTGAATGCTACTAAGATTATCAAAATAAATTATGATAGGCTTTTGCACTTCCACACCTAAATATGCAAGTAGCATCTCCAGCCATGAAGCTTCACATGCTTGCATTGCAGCACCCCTACACTCAGTCTCTTTACTCAACAAAGAAATAGTGGGTCACTTCTTATTGCTCCATGTAATAGTTGTACTCCCAAGTGAGAATAGAAAGGAACTACTAGATCTTCTATCTAGAATGCTACCAACCCAATATGCATCAGTGTATCCATGAGCATGCAATTCTTCACCCACTTCATAAAACAGTGCATAATCCAAAGTAGCACTCACAATGTTGAGTGCATCTCATCTAAATGTGGTTCTTGGGAACCTGCATAGATTGACTTTTAAGTCCAATAATGTAGCTTAGATCATGCCTTGTAATTGTGAGATATATCAAACTTCCTGCAACTTCCCTGTACATAGTAGCATTTTCTAGTCCACCTAATGTAGTATCCAACTTCAAATCTTGATCTAATGGCATAGATTTTGGCTTACAATCAGCCATACCATACTTTTGTAGCATATTCAAGGCATATTGCCTTTGCAACATTTATATACTTGGTTTTGTATGTATAAACGCAATGCCCAATAGATAGAGCAACACACCAAGATCTTTCATGTCAAAATCTTGCATAAGGAGTTTCTTTACCTCTTTAATGCTTTCTTCATCATCACCACCTACAATCAAGTCATCAACATAAATAGCCGCAATTGTGATGCCATAATCACCCTTCCTTGCATATAATGAGTGATCTACATCACACATAGAAAATCCAATGGTGCTTAAATAATCACCAATCCTTGCATGCAAAGCACGAGGGGCTTGTTCAAGCCCATACAAAGCCTTTTGCAACGTGCAAACATATTCAAGGTGCTTTGAATCCTCACATCCTTGTGGTTGGTCTATGTATACTTTTTCATACAACTCACCGTGTAAGAAGGATGTGTCAAAGATATCCATGGAAGAGTCTTCGTCAGTGTTCAATTATGGTATTTCATAAGGATTTCTTATGGATCACTTAATCATGTAAATCCCAGAGTTTTTACACTTTTAATAAAATAAAGAAAACACTCAATTTCCATAAATTTGAGATTGGTGAGGTTGCTAATGAATGAATCACCTAAAATCAAGTTGTTAGATTTGACTTTGCTTCTCCTAGTTCATAGGAAGATGATCTTCATCACAACTACCAATCTTGATTCGAATTCAAAATCCACTTGTAATGATTCATGGAAGACTTTAAAACTCTATATAAAGACTCTCAATTACACTTTGGTCATCGTTTTGTTTATTTTTCATTTCTCTATACCATCATCTTCAACTCCAATAAACTTGCAAAGGATGGCTCTCCTTATACAGTGCTCCAAATTAAGGAGTGAGCATTTATTCGAAAAGTATTGCTGTCTACTTGATGTATAGAACTTTTTTGAGGCATTTGGTTAAGTGGATTGTGATAAATCTTAATTTTAATGTCTCGGGTTCCATCTCTACATAGCCCTAAAACATTGGGGGCACCACCAATCAGTGTTAAGCTAATCGCAAACACATTAATTGATTTCAATTCCTTCTCTTGTGTATTATAGCTACTCAACCCTATGTGCAACATTTTTCTAAAAGAAAGTTTTCGAATTGTAATCATGTTGGCTGCTCTGATCATTTGAAGTTGAATGTTTCATCCCAAAATAACAAGTTTTTTGAGCTAGTCAAAGTGCAAACTTATCTGTTTTGTATTAACACTTTCTCATTGATGTTCCAAAGCATGCAATGGATTTTATTGCACTAATCACAACCCTATAAGGTTTATTTGATACTTCAAGAGCGCAAGGGCTGGTCTTGTGGTGGTTGGTTGGACCAATCTTCATCGCTTGAACCTCACTTTTCTACCTCCTACAAGCTTCTCCAAGTTCTCTTAGTTGCCACATTCATGTATATTACTAATAACTATATGAAAAATTCAAAACCCTAGTGAAAGCTTGTTCAAAAGGTAACTTGTTATATATGTGGAGGAGAACATTTTGTGAGAGATTGTATCAGCACCCAAATTTAGGAGTAGAAGGTGCTCATTGCAAGGAGTCTAGAATAGAGCATTTGATTGGGGATTTTCCAAAAACCCCAATAGTCAAGTTTCTCATAACCAAGTGTCATTAAAGATAGTATATATTTTTTCTATCTCTGTTAGTGAACAAGATGAGATTATACTCAATCAAAGTGGTAACAAGAACACAATCAAAATCTCAAACAATTCAATCAGGTAGGGAAGGATAAGAGAAATTAGCAACAACCATGAAGAACACTAATAATAATCTCTCTTGGTATAATAGAAGGGCAAGGCGAAAAACAAAATGGACTAAGAAAGTAGAAGAATTGGAAAAATCATTACAAGAATTTAACTAGAGAGATTTGATAGGAAACATGAAAAAGGGACAAGAAGAGAAACAAAGATTTAACTCTAAAGCAGATTCATTAAAACTTCTTGAATCCTTGATAAGAGCATACAAAGATAGAATTAAAGAAGAACCACAACCTGCACACCAAAACGTATATTCAATGTCAAAATTAGAGATTGAAAGAATTCAAATGTGTAAGCAAATGATTGAGTTGACTCAAAAAATGTTGGACGGAGAGTGTGCAATAGTGAAGTTCAAAACCTTGGAAATCATGAAGAAGTATGGAGGGAAGTAATGGGAAAAAAAATATTATAAGGATGATGTTCTTCCTTATTCAAAAGTCAAAGAAAGTGATAAACAATGAAAAATGCAAGAAAATCAAATTGACGTACCATTAACCATAGAAGTAAACTTGAATTGAGAAATTGAGAATTTCATGTAATTAAACTTTAAAAGAATTGATGAAGCAGAATCCTTAGATGAAATCATCTGTCAAATGTTTTGAGAAGAAAAATAATCTTGACAAGAATAAGTATGTGATATATTACTGGTACCACTGGATAAAATCAGGGGATATTGTGAAGGTGAAGAAGGAAATAATCTACTTTCAATACAATGTGAAGGTAAAAAACAATCACCATTCTAGATAGTGGAGTAGGAGTAGTTATAATGACTGAAAAGACATGGCAAGATGGGGAGCATAAAAACTCAAACCTAGGAGAATGAGATTGCAATTGGCATATGGACAGATTGAAAATCCTTAGAACTTTTGGGAAAGGTAATCATCAAAACATGTGGTATAGAGCTGGAACATAGGTTTGGAATTTTGGAATTTACACATTTAACCTCTTATGAGATTATTATGGTAAGACCATTTATGAGACAACTGAATGTAGTTTGAGATTGGGGAAAATATTATCTCTATTTACAATATCAAGGTAATGTGACTACAGTCAATTTAAGAAAGGAGCTTGCCATGATGTTCCTCCAAGAGATTGGAATAAAGTCCATAATGAAAAATAATCTATTGTGGAATCTTTTGAATCCATAACTGAGATAAGTGAAAATGAGGCTCAATTGTGGACATTTGGCCCAACAGATAACAAACTTCCTAAAAGGTTTCAGCTTAGAAGAGGGGATCGTGTGAATGAAAGAATGATGAAAGGTACATACCTCAAATATTCAATAATGAAGACTTTGGACCTTATGGATGAACACACATATTGTCGACATTGGATGTGGAAAATGAAGAGTGTATGCATAAATTTCCAAAATGCACAACTATAAAATATCTTTCTTATCGCTTTGAGCATGGTAAAAGTGAATCAAACTAAAGGTTGGAAGGAGCAAATGAATTAAATAAATATCAAGGAAAATAATTTCAAACAAAGTTAAGAGAAGAAGAACGATGATTGATGATCCAAGATTAAACCTCATACTTCAAAAATATAGGAGAAACGTACATGATGAAAGACTAAATCTCAAGAAAGCACAATAACATGAAACATCAAGAAGATCAAATAGAAAAGGAAGTCAACAAAGGAGTTAAAGGGAAAAAGATAGTAAATAGTGAAAAATAAGAGAATAGATTTGATGCTCCACACACATTCAAGAAATATGAGGTAGATGAATGCTTTTTATTGAATCTAAAACCACAAAGAGAGTAAAAAAGAGGTGAATCATATGATAACCAGGAAGAAATGAAAAAAGTAGTAATCACTTAAGAGAGAGGAGAAGATAGACACATTGTCATAACAATTTACATGATATTGGAAGAAGAAGAAGATTTACTTCAGTAAGTAAGAGAATTCAAGGATGTATTTGCTTATAATTATAAGGAGCTTAAAGGAATAGATCCCAATATTAGTGTTCATAGGATTCCTATTGCACCAAATGTGAGACCAGTCAAACAGAGGCATTATACATATACTCATAAATATTGTATTAAAATTAAGGAAGAAATTGATAAGTTATTGGCATCAAAATTCAAATATGAGAGTATAATATACTAAATGGATATCCCTTCTATTGGTACTACCAAAAAAGAATGGTAAACTTACGGTTTGCATAATCCCTAAGAAAGTAAATGTTGCAACCATTAGAGATAACTATCCTCTACTAATAACTAATTATCTTATAGTTTAAGACATTTATGGAAATATATGTGGATAATCTCTATAATTTTTCTAATAAATAAAGAATCATTTAAAAGATTTGAGAGGCATTTTTAGAAAATTGAAAACTTATAGTGTTGTTTCAATCCTTAACAATGTGTACTTTTCATCAAACAAGAAGAGATTTTAGGACACATTGTGTCAAAAAATGGTATATCCAAAGATGAGGAGAAAATAAAGGTTATTTTCATTCTCCTAGACCAATCAATGTAAAAGAATACAAACATTTATGGGACATTGCGGATACTATAAAAAATTTGTGTACAAATTTGTAGATATTTCAAAACCCTTGTACGCATTGATTACCAAATTTTAGTGTTCTGAGGAATGTGAAAACCCCTTTGACATTCTAAAAACTTTTTTTGTCACAATACCTATATTCAAAACCCCTCAATGGGATCTAATCTTTCAAGTACATGTGAATGCTTCTAATGTTTCTTTAGGATGTGTATTGGCACAACCTATCATCATCTAGGGCACAACCAATTGACCCTAGTGCATCTGCAAGTTCTTTCGCCTTTCATATGTAATCATTAGCACCTTGAGAGGGGCATTTCACAAGATTATTTAGCTCATTCTTGAGCTGATTTTTTCTAGCTTTTGTGTAGGTTAAGTACAATCTCTCCAAGCACTCCCACACCTTCTTCAATGTATCCAAATCTTGAATATGTCCTATCATGGAGTTGCTAATATGTTGAGATAAAATAAAAATGACTCTTTTGTCCCTTTCATCCCACTCTCTTACTGCTGTTCTCTGGTCGTTGGTTGGATTTACCTCATCTATATAGGGTTTTGGATCTCCACCACTCACAAGCATCCACAAACCTTTTCCCATCAAAAAATTGCTTATTCTAAATTGTCATGGTTGGTAGTTTCCCTTTTTGAGCTTCTCAATCTGAGAATTGAGATAAGCCATGGTGTCGTTTGACTCTTTTGAACCTCCCCCTTGATGCAATGAATTTGGAAAAGATGGCTTTTACCTCAAAAAATAGAGCTACTCCTCTTGATGAAGTTTCATCTTTGATTGATGATGTATTTGCTTCCCCTTGTTGTTGATGTGCCCATTCTTTTCTTCTTTCCTTCAAACTTTGATGAGATCTTCACTTTACTTCAGTAGCTCCTTCTTCTCTCTTTGATACTGCACTTATAGCTTTGATACCATTCTTGAAGGATAAAGACTCCTATGTGCACAACAAAAGCAAATGAACCCTCCTAGGATCCTGAAATTTTTCTAACATAGGCTCTGTATTTTCTATGTTTCTCTAAGTACATGCAGATAATGAAAGTGACATTTTTGAATCTTAAACTAGAATTATAGATCTTTAAAATGAGAGTAAAATTACTCGATTTGGATACTAGATAATTCCTCAATCAGCTGCAACAAAATAGATAACTTGATGTCTTTACAAAGTATTAGCAAACTACACAAAAACTGTTCTCGATATTTCTCTACACACCTGCAAGCACTATACCTAAGAATTATATCCTTAAAAGTAGAACTTATAATCTTTCCAACAAGACAAAAATCATTGATAATGGATTTGGGATGAAGGAGAAACAACAATTACAAGATGAGGGGGTCTGCCAAAATCACCTAGATAGATAGTGTGTAAAAGTGAAATTTCTGCAAACTATGTAGAGAATAGCTAGTAGGGGGTGCGCTTAAGCAAGGGGGATAGCCTCCAACGTGTGGAAATCAGCCCCCTTTGATAGTGGATGATGCGAAAGCTTCAATTTGGGGCATGTTCTCACACTCTTGAGCTTGAAATACAAAACTTTCAACAAAAACCACTAGTGGAAACATGAGTGTCATAGCAACCAGCCCAATTAGAGTAAAAAAAAGCATGTAAATCTAGCGATAGTGATCCCGCCTTGGGATAAAACAATCCAAGTATCTGGGTACCATTTGAGTAGTGAAAAATGTGCTTAACCTCCTACCAATCCTTGACACCTAGGAAATGCATAAACCTGCTCATCTCTCAGACAACAAGCTCAATATGTGGCCAAGTAATGCATGAGTAAATCAAACATCCAATAGCCTACTAATAGAGAACAACATCAAACGCTCAAGCATCATGAAGCCTCAACCTTAAACCTATTTTCCATAGGAGTGGCAATAGGTTTGTAGTCTTCAAGGCCAAAACACTACTATAATGTGTCAATATATTTTGTTTGACACAAAGCTATTCCCTCATCAACTTGCATCAGCCTTAAATTCAGCAATATTCTTCTCATGAGGACCAGTGAGCAGCATGTCATTAACATAGACAACAATGATCAGAAGCACATCATTTGCACGCTTAATATATAAGGTGCTCTCACCTAGACTATTCTCAAAACCATGTGCAATTAGGTAGTCATGTATCTTTTCATACCAAGCATGTGGTGCTTGCTTCAAACCATATAATGCCTTTTTCAACTTGCACACTTTCTTTTTATGCCCTTTCTATGCAAAACCATGGGGCTAAGAAACATACACTTCTTCATGTAAGTCACCATTCATAAATATAGTTTTAATCTACAATTGATGTATGTTCCAACTTTAATGAGCTGCAAGTGCATAAATGCTAGCTACAATAGTCATTCGGCATGTAAAAGCAAAGGTCTCATCATAATCAGTGCCTCTTTCTTAAGCATAACCCTTTGCAACAAGACTAGCCTTATACCTATCAACCGTTCCATCATGCTTATGATTTAGCTTGTATACCCACTTAGTGCCAATGGCCTTCTTGCCAGGAGGCAAGTCACATAAAGAACAAGTACCATTTTAAATGATAGCATACTACGATTGGATAGCAACCATCCAATTTATTGAATTTTGTGCTTTATCAAATGAAATAGGCTCATTCTCATCACAAAGACTAAAGGTAGCCATAGCATAGCAATCTAATGCAAAAGATGCACGATGAGAGCTTGAACAAATATGATATGGCAAAGGTGCATCTAATTTGATATCTCGCAAAGTCTGCACCAGCCCTTTAGGCATAGTTTTTGCCTCCTCTATATCAATTTTCTCATCAATAAGTGCATCATGTAAACCTGCATCAGAAATGGAATGACCTGCATCATCATGTGAAACCTATAAAGGCTGAGAAACTACCTCATTTGGACGAGCACTAGACTGCCCACTTGTAAAAAGAGGCACCAAAGTGTCATACACATCTTTGGAGCTTATTGATGTCTCCTTACTCATGAAAGTAATGGTTGAATAGCATATCCCACAAAAACAACATCATGACTAACCAAAATGCATTCAGTCTATGGATGATACAGACGAGGCCTTTTCTTTCAAAACTGTACCCAACAAAAATACATTTCACTACTTTATCATCTAATTTCTTGCATTGTTGTTCATGCACTAATGCATATGCCAGACAATGAAAGACATGTAGGTGAGCAACAGATGGCTTGCAACCATGCTAAGCTTCATATGGAGTGATAGACTACAATGCTTTAGTGAGACACCTGTTAAGTACATATGTTGCACACATAATAGTCTCAAGCCAAAAACTATGTGGTAAAGCCTGATTCTTGACCATACACCTCGCCATCTCCATGAGTGAACTATTCTAGCCCAAAATAGTTCAGCCCATATATATTGATATTATAGTTTATATAGTGCTATATAGTGATGTTTTATCCCATGTTCAGCCCAAAATGCATTAAAATCAAAAGACATATATTCCCCCCTCGATCAGATTGGAGGGTACCCATTTTATATGTTGATAGATTTTCAACCAAAAGCATAAACTATTTGAAGCACATAAACACTTCAGATTTTGATTTCAATGGATATACCCATGCATGCTTGGGAAAACCATCAATGAAATTCACGAAGTAAAGATAATTCCCAAAGGAGGGTGCCTGCATTGGACCATAAACTTCACTATGAACAAGCTACAATTTTTGAGTAGCTCGTACTGAATCATCTTCTGGGAAGGAGGAACATTGCATTTTCCCAAAATACAGTGTTCACAAACATGTTTACCAGGTGCCTCAAGTTTAGGCCGAGAGGACATCATTTCAGATTTCTACAAGCATAGCAAATTAGAAAAATTTAGATGACCAAAGCATGCATGTCAAAGCTTTGCATCTGACATAGCCTGAGAATCTCGAATTGTACATGTTGAATCATTCACAAATTTTGCATAATCTACGAGATTATAGAACCCATGGCATAAAATTCTAGAAGCAATAATGATGTTGTCATTTGACAGATCATGAACTATGTACCTATCATCAACAAATTTCACAACCAAGCTGGTCTTGGCTAATGTTGAAACTAATAATAGATTTTTCTTGATCCTTGGTGCAAATAAGGCATCTAACAATGTAAAAGAACTACCAATATTTAGAATGAACTTACCAAATCCCATGATAGGATAAGAGGAGTTGTTGGTGCATGTGGCAGTATTCTCTATAGTGGTATGCTCAAGAGAAGTGAAGAAATTTCGCTATGAGGTGATATGTTTGGCTGCCTCACTATCAAAGTATGAAACATCAGAGTCCGTTGTAGACATACACTATTCATGAGAAGATGGGTCATAACTAAAAATAGTAGTAAATGCCCATTCTTCATTCTGTACAAGATTAGCAGACTCTGTTTTGGGTGTAGAGGCCTATGCAAAAACCATTCTAGCCTCTTTCTTCTTTGCCTCTTTTGCAGCCAATTTTGGACAACTCTTTATGACATCATCATTTCCTTTACAATATTCGCAAAATATTTTCCTCTTTTATGTTTTCTTCGTGTCTCTCTCATCGTTCTTTGATTGTGTAAAATTAGTAGATTTCTGCTTACTAGTAGAAGAGCTCCATTTACCTTTGCCCTTCTGACTAGCTAGGAAAGCTTGATCTACAACACACATAATGGACTTGTTCTACCTAGACTCATCTTCCTCCAATAGAACGGAGACTAACTCCTCAAATGTTTGATCTTTGTCAAAAAACTTATCCATGGAATCTCCTTCATTCATGTGCTCACTCTCCAAATGTTTTCGGAGGTAAGCAACATGAGCCTCATTCCTTGCCTAATATAAAGTAGTGAGTATATCCCAAAAATCATTTTCTATCTTGCAAGAGAGAATGTGAGGAATAATGGCATGTTTGATAGAAAAGGCTATCAATGCATGTGCCTAACCATCTTTGTCATCCCAACAAAGTTTCTCTATAGTAGGGGCAGCAAAAGCTGCAACACGAATTGGAACCTGAAGAATATCACCATCTTCAATGCCATCTACATCAGCGTAAGTAACTATATTTGCAAGTGTAATAGGACATTTTTCAACACCCTTCACAATATTCCACATTCCTTTTGCAACCAATACATGACACATCATATAGCTCATAACGGTTAATTGGTACCATCCAACTTATCCTCAACAACCAAAATATGGAATACATCACTACTTTCAACCATGGCCAGTGACTAAAATACCTTGATGCAAAAAAATGACTATATCTCAAAAAGTTGAACAGAACTACCCTATCAAGTTATGCTAAAATTGTAGCAGACATTGATGTACTTATACTAGCGAACCAAAACCTGTATATATCTTTGGCACAAAAAGACAAAATTACTTGCACAGGCGCTAGGATAGTGTATTTGGAGGCCAAATGAGCTTAGATTGCAACTTCGATAGCACAAAACAAAGCTATTTTGAACTTATAATTCCCATGAGTATGCTCATCAAATTTTATGTGGTTCTAAGACTATAACCAAAAGGTATCAATGATGCCCTTAATGAACCAGCGACCTTCTCAGATACCAATTGTTGGAGTTTGAGGTCTGCGGAAGCAAGCAAACAACACAAAGAAGAAGAAGAAGCTTGGAGCACATTACACAATAATAAATGTATTACCAAGAGAATATACAAAGATAAGCGAGCTGTTAGGGTTATAGGCCTATACACAAGCAAGGGGAAAAAACCGTCCTAAAGAGGGAAAAAAGTGCCTCGATGGTCCTAGTGTGTTCATACAGATCAATATATCAACAAAATTGATAACAAAAGTGTATATATACTTCATCGGAATACTCATGAGAAGTAGCTTTGCATAGTCCTTGGAATCCTCCAACACCTCCATTTACTATACTTTGCGTTTCAACACTTGAATTTTTTGTCATCAACTTCATCTCTATTCATTGTTGCCTATGTGTTGTCCAAGTTTATCAACCTCAGAGAATCATTAAAGTGAATCTATGGTCCCATTGTATCATCTAATGCTTGTGTAACAAAGAAAAAATCTGTTTGAGCTTGTGTATGAAATATTTTCTTCATTGGAGCTCTGTATGCAGATATATGAATCTATCTCTATGATTGACTGTGTGCGATGTTTACTTCCTGAAATGTTATGATCACACCTATGAATTCTTATTTATATTTCTCACTCTCTAGTCACTCTATATTCGTGACATAACTTGTGTTATCTCACCCGCCTTTTCTTTTGAAGTGTGTAAAAGGATTTTACTCAATATAGTAGGCTATGAGCACTAAGAATTTTCAAGAGATCCTTATTCCATAAATAAAAGGTTTTCTATTCTAGAGTAGAATATGGAATTAGTATGTCTTGAATCAAACATTTGTGATCAATGCTCCAAAGTACTATGGTTATATTTATGCATCATTTGATAGTATAACGTTGATTCTACTAGATTTACCAAGCAAGAAATAGGCTCATCTAAGAGTAAGTTTTCAAAAAGACCCCCTAATCTCTGTACTCTACCATCACCTCCTCACATGATATAGACGATTGCCCTTGCTTTTATAACTATACCTAACAAAAATACATTTCATAACCTTATCATTCAATTTTTCACATTGTTGTTCAAGCACTAATGCATATGCTAGAAACCAAAAACATGCAGATGAGCAATACATGGCTTGTCTCTATGCCAAGGCTCATATGGAGTGATAGGCTACAATGCTTTGTTAGGAAACCTATTAAGTAAATATTGTACATAAATAACAACCTCAAGTTAAAATCTGTGGTAAAGACTAAATTTTGACCATACACCTTTCCATTTCCATGAGAGACATATTCTTCCTCTCAACAAATCCATTTTTTGAGGTCTATATAGCATTGCACATTGATGTCTTATTCCATGTTCAACAAAGAATGTGTTAAGCTCAAAAGAAATATACTCTTCCCCTTGATTAGAATAGAGAGTGCCCATTTTACATGCTGATAGACTTTTAGCCATAAACAAGACCTATTTAAAGCACATAAACACTTCAAACTTTGATTTCAATGGATAAACCCATGCAATTCTAGATAATTGATCAATCTAAGTCATGAAGTAGAGGTAATTTCCAAATCAACGTGTCTGCATAAGACCACAAACACCTTAAGGAAGGATGAATGCTGCATTTTATGAAAAATAAAACCCTTACATAGATGCTTATAAGGTGCATCAAGTTTGGAGAAATAGGAGAGCATTTCAAATTTCTATAGGTGAAGCAAACTAGCAAATTTTAGATGACTGAAGTGTGCATGCCAAAGTTTTGCATCTGAAATAGCCTAAGAATCATAAATTGCACAGGTTGAATCATTCTTAGATTTCACATAATCTATGAGATTAGACATAAAATTCCAAAAGCAATGATATTATCACCATTGAAGAGAACATAAAGCATATACCTTCGATCATTAAATTTAACAACCAAGAAAATTTTAGTTAGTGATGAAACTACTAACAAATTTTTCTTGATCCCTGTCACATATAATACATTTAGTAGTATCATAGTACTACCATTAGTAGAAGTGAGAATAATCTTTCCAACTCTCATCATAGGAGAATGTTGATTTCGTGGCAAAAGCTTGTTCACTAACAAGACTACTGAAAATTACCACGCCTCAACTAGAACTAAGCTAGAGTGATATTAGAACACCTCTATAATCATCAGTAGCTTAGCAACCTTCTGAAACTGAAAACTTTATAACTGTATTTAGTGAAAACTGAAAATTCATTTTACAGAAAGCTTCACGTTTCCTTCAAGCTTTAATTCTGAACTGATTTACTTCAAACTTTACACTACTATGTTTGCTTACAGTTAGATAATCTTTCTGTTACTTAACTGTGCAAAAACTGTATTTTGAACTCACCGAAACTTCACCGGAACTTCACCAAACTGTTACCGGAATGTCACCGTAATCTTACTAGAATCTTACTGGAATCAATTGCAATTCTATTTGTAATTACTTCAAATGATTGTAGATGAAGTAAGGAAGTAATACCTGAGCTTCCTTCAGTAAATGAACTCTTTTTGAAGTTAAAAAAAAACTTCACCAGTTCAGAATGCCTTTTTACGGTCAGACTTTGTATTGTGTACTTGTCCCGTTTTACAAAACTCTTTTGATTAGTTTGTAGTTCAAACTCCTAGCTTCAAGATGAGCTATCACTCATAAAAAACTTTACACTGTGTTATGAAATCTAACTCTCAGAAGTACTGGAAAATGTTTACTGAGAAAAAACTGTAACTGTTAACTAACTTTCAGAGTAACATGAAATTACTCAGATTTCTTCACATATGAAGAATGCGCTCAATCTTCCACATGAACATGTGTTTTATATTAGAGAAGATGTGTACAAAATAGCTTGGCCTCACTTTGCTCATAGCTATGGAAAACCCTCCTACTCTGAGTAGTTATTCCTTACCATCTCTCTTAGATGAATACCTGAGAGTTTAGGTTCTATTAATCATCTCTACATATGCAATCTCTAGCGTATTCTATATCACTATCCTTGTCTCTTACGAGACTCTCTCTTTTTTCTCTATGTATCTCAGCTCTCTTATATACAATTTTTGATCCGGGTTTCAACAAACTCGTAATTCTGGAAACTTCTACACTGTATATTACAGACGTGAATTTGTCCATTCACTAAGGCTTGATTTTCTGAATGCTTTGTTTCTGCTTTTATGTTTGTCTGTATGTCAAATTTGTGAGTGATTCTTCAACAGCTCCCCCTTAATCACTAATTTGCATTCTCTGGTCTTTCATATATTCTTCTTTCTTTTATATCTGCCATTTCTTTGAATCTGCTTCTGTTGACGATAAAGCCACTGTGTGTTGCTTCTTTGAACACCAGCTTACAAGCTTATCTCCTAGGTATATCATATACCCATGTGTTGACCTTCTATCATCTTGACTTCCTGCCCAGTCTGAGTCACTGTATGCTCTCAGCTGTATATCTGACGTAAAAGGATAATATAATCCTTCTTTTATAGTTCTTTTCATATATCTAAGAACTCTTTGTCCTGCAACCCAATGTTGATCCCTCGGACAATGCATGAACTGTGAGAGAACTCCCACTGCATAACTGAGATCTGGTCTTGTTAGTGTAGCATAAATTAAACTTCCCACTAACGATTGATATTTCCTCATATCTTTAAACTCTACACCACCATATTTGCTGAGTTTATGATTTACTTCAAGCGGTGTTGAAGCTTCTCTGCAATTCTCCATGTTAAACTTCTTCAGTAAGTTTAGGAGATACCTTTCTTGCGAAACATATATACCATGATCTGTATATGTAACTTCCATTCCAAGAAAGCATGATAACTTTCCTAGATCACTGATCTTGAATTCTTTTTCAAGCAATCTTTTTACTTCCTTGATTCCTTAATCTGAGGTTCCTGTGATTATTATGTCATCTACATAAATACAAATGTAGATCATACCTTCATCTGTTCTCTTAACGAGTAGACTTGCATCAGCCTTCGAGCTTTGGTATCCAAGATCATTGAGATACTTTACAAGTCTGTAATTCCAAGCTCTTGGAGCTTGCTTCAATCCATAGAGAGCTCTTCTTAATGTGCAAACATGATTTGGGTAACTCGAACTTACAAACCCTTCAGGTTGTTCCATGTAGACTTCATCTGATATATATCCATTAAAAAATGCATCTTTATATCCAGCTGACTTAGCTTCCATCCTTTTGATGCTGCTATAGCAATCAATGTCCTTATGGTTGACATCTTTGCCATCAGACTAAACATCTCATCATAATCTATGCTATGTGTCTGAGCATAGCCTTTGACCACCAGTCTAGCTTTGTATCTGGCTATCCTTCCATCTGCAAGTTTCTTAACTTTGTAAACCCATTTATTTCCAATCACTTTCTTACCATTTGGTTTTGGAACAAGTTCCCAAGTCTTGTTCTCTTCAAGAGCATTGAGCTCCTCCTTCATTGCTTCCTCCCATTGTTTCTTACCTTTTGCTTCACCGTAATTATGAGGTTCTTCCTCTTCCTTTACTAAGTAAGCATAGTTTTTCTGAGTCAAATAAGAAGTGTCATAGGAATACCTTGTTGGTTGTTTCCTTACTCTATTTGACCTTCTTAGCTCATATTCTTCATGTGTATCTGAATACACATCTTCATCAAATCTCGGTTCATCTTCGTTTCTCATACCTAATCCAATCCTGGAAGAACTTGCTTGCATATGATCTTCATCTCCATTCACCTGCATATGTGATTTTCCTTTTTCTTTCCTTTGTATCTCTTCTTCAAGTGCTTCAACACTATGCTCTTTATCTGTATACCAGCTCTTTCCTTCATCAAATGTCACATCTCTGGAAACAGTTAAACTGTTTGGTTAGAGGACTCCATAACCTATAACCCATTTGTTTTTCATCATATCCGATGAACACATATTTTTTTAGCTTTTGGTACAAGCTTATGTCTCAGTTGTGATGGTACATAAGCATAGGCAACTGATCCAAACACTTTACAATGATTAAGTGTTGGTTTCTTGCCCCACCAAGCTTCATAAGGGGTCATCCCATTTAAAGCTGTACATGGTAATCTATTTATCAGATATGTTGTTGTATTTACAGCCTCAGCCCAAAGATAATTTGGACAATTCTTCTCCTTTAGCATTGCTCTTGCAAACTCAACTAGAGTTCGGTTTCTTCTTTCTGCTACTCCATTTTGTTGCGGTGTATACCTGCAAGTTATTTCTCTTTTGATACCTGTATTCCACAGATAATCATTGAACGCCCGAGAAAAATATTCTCCTCCTCCATCAAAACTTAGTCTTTTGAGTTTTTGTCCTATAAGTCTTTCAGCATATGCATGAAAATGCCTGAGAGCTTCAAATACTTCTGACTTCTCTTTCAAAACATAAAGAGTTATCCATCTTGTTGCATCATCAATAAAAAGAACATAATACCTTGAGCCGCTGATAGATCCTTCTTTTGTTGGTCCCCATACATCTGTATATATGAGCTCTAGCACATCATCGTGTTTGTACCCTTTCTTCTGAAATGGTAACCTATGGGCTTTTCCCATCTGACAGGCTTCGCACTTGTGAATCATATGTTGATTCTTCATATTTGGTAATCCTCTCACGGATTGTTTCTCCACCATAGTTTTGATTCTTGTTTCATTAAAATGTCCTAACCTCTTATGCCAGAGGTCTAACTCTGTGAATACCTCATCACCATGTGTGATCAAGGCTTGACCAACATTTCCTTGTACTTTAAGAGTAAAAAGTCTACCTTCCTTTTTACCATGGACAATCTGATTGTATCCATTCTTTGGATCTTCAACAAATACTCCTTCATTTGTAAACCTGACTTGAAAATCTTTTTCTACTATCTGACCCACGCTGATTAGATTCTTCGGGATTGTTGGAACATACAAAACATTTGTTAGTAGGTCAGATCCATTCTTACACTTTACTTTTCCAATTGACCTTACATTATGTTTTGTATTATCACCTGTCTGTACTGTATGATTTGAAATACCTCCTTCGAGTTCTGATAACAATTCTATATTTCCTGACAAATGATTTGAACAACCAGAGTCAATATATAATACCTTGAGGTCTTCGTTCTCTGTCACACTTATCGAGTTCATCATCAACGTTGTATGACTGTCATTCTGCGTATCATTTGCATAATTGTAGTAGGTAGTGTTGTGAGACTGATTCTGTCCCCAACTTCTTGCTCCACCTCTACCATATCCGCCTCTTTGGCTTTGTCTTCTTCTTTGATATCTTCCGCTTCTGCCTCTACTGTTATTGTTTTGATTCTGACTTGATCCTTGAGAATTATGCCAGCAATCATAAGCCAAATGATTGCTTAATCCACAGATCCAACAAGTCTTCTTGTTGTTAGTCTGATTACCTCTTCCTCTTGTATAATTTGCTTGAGTAGACATCTCTTCTTCATCTTTTTCTTTACCTTTATCACCTTTCTTCTTATTCTTTGTGTACATAGCCGAACTATGTCCTTTATCTCCATCTGTCTTCAAATCTTGCTCAAACGTTAGCATTAGTCCAAGCAACTGATTTAAATCTGGTACAAAATGATTTAAAGAAAGTTCAGTTGAGAGTACGAAAGGTTTCCACCTTTCATCTCCTCTCAATCTTGCAAGCAGTTGTGCTATCAACTTGTGATCTTTGATATCTTCATCAATAGATCCAAGACTATCCGCCAAGTCTTTCATCTTAGTGATATAATCACTAATGCTTTGACTTTGCTTTTTCTTGAATGTTGTAAACTCTGACCATAAGCTAGCCTTCCTAGCTTTCGTCGTATTTTGGAAATGATCTTCCAATGCTCTCCATATGTCTTCCGCTTTCTCCAGACCTCTAATGTGCGGTAGTAGATGATCTATAATTGTATTGTAGATATAAGCTCTTGCCGTTGCATCTTTCTTCTGGCACAGCTTCAAGACTTCTAACTCTTCTTTCTTCGGTTGACTGTCCTCTTTGAAATTCGGTTTTTTTTCTTCTCCTGTCACATATATCATTAAGTCTTTACTCATAAGTAAAGCTTCCATGCACATTACCCATGCGGGATAATTATCTCTATCCAATTTGTCAATAGAGATATGATCTGCCATAATCTTCTTGTTTTTGTTACATTCGCTGAGTGTAATATTAAAAGGTTTTACCTTTTACAAACCTTTACCCTTGAGAATTACTTCAGAACGTTTCTTGACGCCGTTTGTTGTTGATCATCTCAACTTTCACCTTTCTTGTGAAAGTTCTTCAAATTCTCTTGTATCTTTACTTCTGTTTCTACTTCTGAGAAACCTTTTCTGCTCTTCAGAACCTTTCGCTCTGATACCACTTCTTGATTTCGTGACAAAAGCTTGTTCACTAACAAGACTACGGAAAATTTCCACGCCTCAACTAGAACTAAGCTAGAATGATATTAGAACACCTCTATAATCATTAGTAGCTTAGCAACCTTCTGAAAACTTTATAACTGTATTTAGTGAAAACTAAAAATTCACTTTACAGAAAGCTTTGCATTTCCTTCAAGCTTTAATTCTGAACTGATTTACTTCAAACTTTACACTACCCTGTTTGCTTATAGTTAGATAATCTTTCCGTTACTTAACTGTGCAAAAAGTGTATTTTGAACTCACCGAAACTTCACCGGAACTTCACCGAAACTTCACCGGAACTTCACCGAATTGTTACGGGAATGTCACCATAATCTTATCGGAATCTTACCGGAATCAACTACAATTCTATTTGTAATTACTTCAAATGATTGTAGATGAAGTAAGGAAGTAATACCTAAGCTTCCTTCAATAAATGAACTCTTTCTGAAGTTTAAAAAAACTTCACCAGTTCAGAATGCCTTTTTACGGTCAGACTTTGTACTGTGTACTTTTCCCGTTTTACAAAACTCTTTTGATCAGTTTGTAGTTCATGTTGGTGCATTTTGCCCAAGCCTACATGCTTGATATGCTTGATATTATCCTCATTTGTAAGTCACATGAGTAGTCATGTGAACACCTCTTGTAAAAGAGTTCATTTTTATCTCTTGTATTTGAAGAAAGAAAAAAGGAAAAGGATGGCTTACCTCATGCATGATGTAAAAGCGAATTCGTGGCTATAACTACCAAAATCACAAATTTTTGAGCTGAGGGAATATCTCCTAAGTTTGGGGATCACTTTTAGGTGGAGCCATTCGAATTCGAATTCAAAACTCCCTCCAAGAATAGCTATAAAAAGAGCAAGAAGGAAGAGGTGATTAGCAAGCCTTGTACGTGACCACTTCATGTCATTTTGTAGAGATTGAAGAGCTTAATCCATAGCTCTATCATTCTACTCCCATTATGCAAAGATTCATTGCCAATGTGGTTGTAATCATATGTGAATCTATACATTTATCATCATCTACTTCTCTGTTTTCTTCTCTGCTATACTCACTCAGAGCAGTACCTTCAAAAGGTCCTATCTCGAGTTCTACTGATTTTTTTTCAGTGATTTAACATGCGTTGGATAGATCTTACTGTCTAGTTTCTGCATATCAATTTTCAAGGTCATTGAATTTATAATTCTGGAGATATCGGCATTTTACTGCTCAGTAGTCTATCTCTGCAGAGCCCCGAGAATGGTGGGCATGTTCCAGAAATTGATAAATCTTGTTCTCAGTGCTCAGTCCATCATTTGAAGTGTTTTAACTTGGATTGGAAAGCTTGCTAAGTCTATTTGCTATGCCCAAAAGGAATGTTTCTAATTCCTACCAGGTTGAGAGCACTGTTCATTTTTTCCAGTAGGTGTATGTCCAAAAATAGCAAGTTTTGGGAGCTAGTCATTTCGCAACTAGTCTGTCTTGACTTAAACTTTTGGGATACATGTTCCAAAGTACTTGGCTGATATTTTGGTAGATTTAGGAAGCTCAAAGGGTCTACTAATCAACTCTGAAGTCTCAGTTGGCTGGTGTGAAGCTGGTTGTAGCAGCACCTACTCATCTTTGGATTGCATCCACCATCTCTCTTCACAGTGGTATCAGAGCATAGTCAAGCAACATGGGAGATGGATTTCCATCAACAATTGACAAACTGGATCGAAACAACTACCCGGCATGGTCTCTAAGGATGGAGGCTTACCTTCAAGGGAGGAATCTATATGGATTCATATCCGGAGATGAAGCAATGCCAACCATGAGGAACAAAGGGCAACCATCACATGAAGTGGAAGGACTTTCGAATTGGTGTTCGAAGGATGCACTTGCAAGGTCCTATATTCTAAACTCAATCTCTTATTTTCTTTTACCTCATGTCAAGGGATGCAATACATCAAGAGAGACCTGGAATGCACTTGCTTCTTTCTTCTCTTGCAACACTCGAGCAAGGAAGAACCAATTGTGGATGGAGTTCACAACAATGAAGAAAAGCCCGAAGCAAAATGTGACTGATTATGTCACAAAGATGAAGGAGATTTTGGACCAACTTGGAAGCATTGGAGAGGTAATTGAAGAGGAGCAAATCATTAGACAAATCATAAATGGAATCAAAGCAGACGACAAGTGGAAGTCATTCACAACAACCATGGATTTATACATGGATATGCATGTACCCGACCTCAACACACTCATGGGCCAACTCTTCACTCATGAAGCAAAGATTAGCAAAGGTGGTGAGTCCTCAAGAGGTAATCAAACTTCTGCCTTATATTCCGATAAAGCTAAGGTCAAGGACAAGTCAAAGAATAGGAAGAATGAAGATGAAGGTAGCTCTTTCCAAGCAAACTTTGCAGGTAGAGGAAGAGCTAGAGGAAGAGGCAGAGGTGGAAAGCAAGGTAGGGGGAGATTCCAATCATCTCAACCTTGCAACATATGTGGCTTATCTAACCATACTACTGAAGAATGTTTCAGGAATCCAAGGAACTCAAGAGGAAGAGGATCCAATAGAGGTGGCTATGGATCAAATAGAGGTAGATACAATGGAGGCTACAACAACAACAACTACTACAACAACAATTACAACAACAACAACTATCAAAGTGGCCATAGAGGAAGAAGAGATTACAATAACTATGCAGAGGACCAAAGTCAAGAAGATTCATTATTGATTATGAATCTATCAGCGAAGAAAAGGATGATGATCACATATTTTACATTGATTCGGGATGCTCAAACCATGTAGCAGGAAATGTGGCTTTACTTTCTGATTTGGAAGATCCTCATAACAAGCATGAAGTGCAGACAGGAGATGACACAAGGCACTTAGTGGAGAAGATAGGTAATGTGAAGACATCAGATGGGAATATGAACCTCTTAAGCAAAGTCTTGTATGTCCCTACAATTACCAAAAATTTAATAAGTGTTGGATAGATTGTTGAAAAAGGATTGCAGGTTAGATTCAACCGATTTGGAGCATATGTTGAAGACCCAAGGCAAGGCTTTAGAAGGATTGCCAAAGGAGAAAAGACAGGAAGGCTTTTCACTTTTGAAGTGGAAGATACAAAGAACATAGCTTTGTTTAGCTATGGATCTCAAACTCTTACAGAGTTGGAGATATGGCACAAAAGGTTTGCTCACATTGGTGAGAGGACACTCAAACAAATTTGCAGGGACCAAAGTGTACTTGGTTTTCCTAATATCACAAGGCAACACATGATTTATAAGTGTGAAGCTTGTCAACTCCGCAAGGCTCATAGACAACCTTTCAATAAGAAAGGATATATGCATCAAAATCCTTTGGATCTAGTGCACACGGATGTGTGGGGTCCAAGTAAGGAGACATCTATATCAGGCTCAAGATATTATGTGTCTTTCATAGATGATTGTAGCAGGTGGACCATTCTGTTTTTCATGAAGCACAAGGATGAAGTGTTTAATTTCTTTAAGGAGTATATTGCTCTTGTTGAAAACCAAACAGGTAGGACTTTGAAAAGACTCAGATCAGATGGTGGAGGAGAATACTTCTCTTCTGAATTTGATGCCTTCTTGCATGAAAGAGGCATTAAAAGGGAGGTCACTACAAGGTATACACCCGAACTCAATGGTGTAGCAGAGAGGAGGAACAGAGCTATTGTCGAAGCTGCAAGGTCCATGCTCAACGAAAAGGGATTGCCAAACTACATATGGGCAGAGGCTGTATCTCATAAATAGACTTCCATCTAAGTCACTAGATGGAACCACTCCATATGAAGTATGGAATGGACGAAGACCTAGTCTAGAGCATTGTAAAATCTTTGGATGCTTAGCCTATGCTCACATTCCTTCTCAAGTAAGAGGGAAATTGGATCCCAAGGCAGAGAAGTGCGTATTTATTGGTTATGACCAAAACCAAAAAGGATATAGATTGTACAATCCAACCAATAAAGGATTTTCTATGAGTAGAGATGTAATTTTTGATGAAAACAAATCATGGTTTGATGATGACAGGAAAGTGAAGCTCCCATATGACTTGGATGAAGATTTTCCATCACTTCAACCAAAGGAGCCAAAGCAGATTGAAGAAAGTGATTCGGAGATTGACGTAGAAGACTTGGAAAGAATAAAGCTATGGAAGAACAAAGGTAAAGCAAAGATGCAGGATGCTACATATGGACCCGAGAGCTCACATCAACCACTTAGAAGGTCTTCAAGGGAGAAGAAGAAACCAGAGAGGTTTGGTTATGATACTTCTTTGGTCACCAAGCACTCAATCTACATTGCAAAGGATTCAACCAATGAAGAACCTACCACATTTGAAGAAGCACAAAGCAAGAAAGCTTGGAGAGATGCAATGGATGAAGAAATGGAAGCCTTGAAGGAGAATGACACTTGGGAGCTTGTACCTAACAAGCCATCTATGAAGGTAATTGGATCTCGATGGATATACAAAATCAAGAGGAATCCAGATGGAAGTATAAATAAACACAAAGCAAGGTTAGTTGCTAAAGGTTTTGCTCAAACCCATGGTATTGATTATGAGGAGACTTTCTCTCCTGTTGCAAAAATGCCTACAATTAGGGTTCTCATAAGTCTTGCTGCATCTGGAAATTGGAATCTCTATCAACTTGATGTAAAGAATGCTTTCTTGAATGGATGGATTTTTGAGGAAGTGTATATGGCACAACCTCATGGATATGAGGATGCACATCATCCTAACTATGTATGCAAACTAAAGAAATCTTTGTATGGATTGAAGCAAGCTCCAAGAGCTTGGAATTTCAGATTGGTGACTTATTTGTAGGACCAAGGATTCAAAGCTAGCAAGGTGGATACCTCTTTGTTCATACAGAGGAATGGATCTGAAGTGATCTATTTATGTGTGTATGTTGATGATATTATTATCACAGGAAAAAGAACAAGTGACTGGTACCAAAGAACTCAGCAACGCAAAGTGTACTTGGGAAAATTGGGATTATTCAATTGGGCTTATGAACCTTAGATCAGGTCAACACCTAGGGAGAGATAGACAGAGTCTTAGATCTTCAGAGGCTAGTGTCAATCATACTGCTAGGTCTTGGGCCTAGCAGTTGAGCCATCATTCATACTACCCTAGCTCTGAGACGAGCGAGTCTGAGATGTCCCACGGTATGGAGAGACCTACAGGAAGCTCCGGAGTGCCATATTTACATAGGGTGGAAGGCCCTTACAAGACACAACTTGAATACCTTAGAACCAACCAATTAGGTGCTAGCATCTATGAGGACGGCCTAGGAAGATCTGTAGTACAGATTAAAAACCCTGACTAAGCCATTGGACTAGAGCGCCCAGCTGTCAAGTTTAAAAATGGAGCATACTTGGACAAAGAAGGGACAATATATGTAGTCACCAGTCATCTAGATAGGACTGATGAATTTGGGAATGTGGTCCTCGAAACGGACTTAGGTGACCTAGAGCAAGGAAACATGGGCGAAGAACCTAGAACCCCCCGAGGTAAATCTATTCTTACTAGAATCCTCAATCCCGAGTGGGTTCCCCAGGACAACAAGAGTATAGATCTGCTTCTGAACCGAGAGACTAACGAAGCCTTTTGGAGGTATAAATCTGATCGGCCAAATGATATATGAACAATCATGATCTATGAGTTTAAAGATCGAGATAGCCCAGGTAGAGTGACCTACTTAGATCACTCTTCAGAGAGGATCTTTGCGGTTACAGAAAATGATAGGCATGCTTACACTTGGAAAGGTGAATTCATTTTCCCCCAACCAAGATTGAGTGTGTCCTTTGGTCACCCAGGAGCTGGAACATCCCAAGCTCACGGAACTAAAAGAGACAGACATAGAGATAGACCGGAGGTAAGCTTTGCCAACCCAGGGGGAAGAGACAGAACGAGAACGAAAACAAATAGAGTGGCACCTGAAGGATTTAGAGCCCCAAGGAATCAAAGGAATACGGATGACTTCCCTCTGCCAAGGCCTAGGGAACACACCAGGATTTTGAGACTGAATCAGTTAGTTAAGTCCATGAAGAATCACTTCGATGGCACAGGAGACCCATATGATCATGTGGCTGAGTTTAGGCAAGTCTTGAGAGCTGAACAAGTTGAAGATTTGTTCACGCAGTACAATGCCTTTGGTCTAACCCTTAGGAACACTGCCCTGACATGGTTTTAGCCACTAAACGAGAGGCAGTTCAGGAACATAGACCAACTCTTAGAGGCTTTCATCACTGAATTCTCTAAAAGTGGCATAAGGCATAATACTTCCTCATTGATCTACAGCTTCAAGCAGACCCCCCAAGAGACAGTGAGACTTGCAGGAAGAAGATTTAGGCAATATCTTGAGCGATGTCCTGTTCCTGAGCTACCCACACCTGCCAAACAAGTGGCTTTATTCTTGGATGGATTGCTAAGTACAAAGTTGTGATCCTATGTGTACTTGAAGGACCCTAGGACCATAGAAGAGTGTGTACGCATGTGCATCGACATTGAGGATAACCTAGGGGAGGAGTTAGAGCTTTCCAAAATCTACAGAGATTTAGATAGTGCCTCTAGCCTCTCTTCCTCTCAATCCACATCAATTGAGGAACTTGCGGAGAAAGTAGCTCAAAAACTAGGTGTCTCTAGTAAACAAATCCCTAGATTTGCCCCAATAAAGACGTGCTATACTTGCGGTGGTGACCATATGGCGAACGCATGTCCCATCATGGCTCAACCCCAAGTGAATCCTAGTAGCCAATACTACACCATAGAACGGAGATACACAAATCACACAGCACAAGATTGCCCGTACAATAAGCAAACAGTTAGACAAACCTACCCTCAGCCCTATCCACAACAGGGAAGATACCAGAACCAGTACCCCCCACAACAATATGGTAGACCGCAGCAACCCTATCAACAACCCTACCAGAACCAGCAAAGGCCACAACCTGTATTAGCTCAACAACCTCCAACCCCAGCTAATGTGATTCCTGTAAAGTATGCAGCAGGTGAGGAAAATTTCAGTAGAGCTATGGTGCCAATAACACCACTGCTTTCAGAAAGTGACCCAAGTGATCATAGCTTTGATTCTACACATGTTGATAGCCCCCAGGCTTACTACATGCAATCTCCTGAACATGGTGATTCCTACTACAGTGAAGAGCCAAATGAACCTAGTTGGGAGCCAGAATACACAAATGTAATGTACACAAACCCTAACGCTAGGCCCCAGCCTAGGCAGGTAAGACCCCCATTCCCTAGGGGACCATGCTACAGATGTCAGGTTCGTGATTGCCCCTTACCTCCACCTACACAACCCCAGTCAGTGACGATTCAAGGCTTTTGTCAAGACTGCGGGAAGGAGCATCTCTTACGAGATTGCCCTAAGAATCCCAATAGTATGCCAAAAATAACTCCAATTAACGTTATTGGGTTAGTAGTAGACTCTACAAGAAGTGTGACGTCCACTGCACTAGTACAGGTAGTCACTAGAGCCCAGGCTTTGCAACAGAACCCAGGAATAGGTCAAGAGAAGAGTGCAGAGGTTAGTGAAACTGAGAGCATAGCAAGAAACGGTCGAGAGCCTGGAGGGATAGTCGAGAAAGAATGAAAAGACAATGTTCTAAAAAGATGAGTGACTTAGAAGAAAGCATAAGAGAAACAAAAGCCAAAATTGTTGAGCTCACCTCTCAAACAAACTCTCACCTACCACCACCACCCTCATTTCCATCACCATCTAACCCACCATCTGCCCCCCTACCTCAGAACATCCCACCAACCCCTAGAGTAGGATCAATGTTAGCTGACCCCACTCGTGAAGACATAGACATGATGCTTAAGGCATATCAGGCTAGAATCCAAGAAGGGCCAAATGTGACGGATCATGACAAGTGCTACCCTAGAGCTGACCTAGAGATAGAGAGAACCAAGCTATGTGCGAAAATGGTCACATTGGCTCATACCATGTTTGAAGCCAATCGCCTTTTCAACTACTCAGGATCAGCTAAGACACAATTGCACTTGGATGGACTCCTAAAGAAGTTAGAGAGTATAATTGCAAGATCTGCCAAGGAAGAAAAAAATCAAGAGAGAGATGAGGCAAGCAAAAACATAAGCCATCCCCCACAGGAAGCTTATGTGCCCAATTCCACTAGACCAGACACTTCCTCTTCTATGAATAGGTTCACTCCAGAATTCCTGCGAGAGATTCAAGAAGACAAATGGGCTAAAGAAAGTGAAGTCCCTCCTCCCATTGAACTTGTGGATGACATGCAGGATCAATTCCCACAAGATATTCCATCCATTTATGGAGAGCAGGAGAGCACTCACTCTCAAGAGAGGTTAGAATTTGAGTCTAATTCTTTACAGGAATTACCCCACTTCACAGGCCCATGGGAAGCCAAGTCTACCTGTATGAGAGCACCCACAATCATGGTAAGAAACGAAGACTCAGTCATACCTAGGAATACGGAAGTAGTGAAAAACACTAAAGTGCAGTGCAACCTCACTTTAGAAGAGCTCCTCAAAGTTAGGCCAAAGTTATGGAAACATGTGGCCAAACAGGTACCAGAGATAGCAAAACCTCGTTCCCAGGTAGGTTCTCAAAGGACAGTGCCAGAAATTCCTCTAGACAAGATAGGAGATATGAGTGAAGGTGAAGAAGGAAACACCTATCTTCCCATTACCCATCAGGGGTATACAACCAAGGCAATTCTGGACTCAGGTGCAGGAGTTGCTATTGCTACCACTTCCCTATGGAAGCGGTGGGGCAAGCCAGCACTCAAGCCCACGAGGATGAAATTGCAAATGGCTGATGGCCACATAGAGAGGCCTTTAGGACTACTTGAAGGAATAACTCTCACTACATGTGGTGTAAAGTTTGAGCACACGTTTGCTATCTGTGATTTTAGCAAGAATCATGCCTATGAGATGATTTTGGGAAGACTGTTTATGCAACAGTTGCAAGTGGTCCGGGATTGGGGAACCAATTCCTTGTATTTGCAACACTTAGGTGTTACGACCAAAGTCAATCTCAAGGATTACTCTCATAGAGATGTCCCGCCTATTCAATGGAATCCCATCCATAGAGCCAAAGATGATACGGAATCGGTGCACTCCATAGGATCAGGATCCTCATGGATGCATGAAGACACTCACTTATGGATGTGTAAAGTGGTAGTAGAAGAGGAGAAGAGAGAAAAAGCCAGAGAAATAGGTGCAAACGAAACACATAGATCCATCCAAGACCCAGCCTATGCATCTGTAGTATTTCTTGATGAAGAATTTGAACCCCACGGCTGGGCAGAAATCCTAGCAACAATGGATGTAGCCATCAATGAAGAACAATGGACACCTCACTGTGATGAGGATGGCTATGACATTTCAGTCTTCTCCATAGAGCCAATCATGGGAGAGGCAGTTTTAGAATAGTGCGAACCTAACCCTGATGCATTTGAGGATGCGAGTGACTCCGATCTAGAGTCAATCATTATGGACCCACCCTTTGCATCAGATGAAGAATACTTCTATGAAGTAGAATTTCAACCCCAGAGGCATGGAGAGCTTACAAGTGATGTAAGGCTAGCCACACATGTAACCTCGAAGGAGGAAGGAAAGAAAAGAAAGAAGAGAGAAGTCACACCAGAAGAGGAAGAATCTTTGTTTGAGGTCCCGGAAAATTTTAAGAAGTATGAGATAGATGATAGGAGAGTCATGATCAGAATGCCTAAACGAGAGGTGCAATCAGGGGAGGCCTATGATAACAAAGAAACTACCAAGAAAATAGTGGTAGCTGTGGAAGAAGGAGAAGAGAGATGCATGTACATAGGCCATGACCTGACGGAAGACGAAGAACACGAATTGATAGCCTTGCTAAGAGAATATAGAGATGCATTCGCTTGGAGTTACAAGGATTTGAAAGGCATGGACCCTGACATATGCTCACACACTATTCCCATGGCCTCAGATGCCAAACCTTCTAAGCAAAAACCATACACATATAATGATAACTATGCTGCTAAGATCAAAGAGGAGATAGATAGACTGGTAGAAGCTGGATTCATCTATGAAATTGAGCACACTGAATGGGTGTCCCCCATTGCTGTGGTGCCCAAGAAGAATGGCCAGCTACGTGTATGCATTAACTTGAAGAAGGTCAATGCAGCCACAATTCGAGATAACTATCCGCTCCCTATCACAGAACATCTCTTAGAAAGAGTAGCAGGCAAGGAAGTGTACAGCTTCCTTGATGGATTTTCAGGCTACAATCAAGTAGCCATAGCTCCAGAAGATCAGCACAAGACGGCTTTTGCCACTGAATGGGGCATTTTTGCCTTTAGAGTAATGCCATTTGGGCTTACCAATGCTCCTGCAACCTTTCAGAGACTGATGTGCCACGTGTTTAAAGAGTTCTTGAGGAAGAATTTGGAAGTCTATGTTGATGACCTCTGTGCTCATTCCAACATTAGACAGACACATATACCAGAACTCAGACAAATCTTTGACAAATGCAGAGAATATCAAGTCTGCTTGAACCCAGAAAAATGTGTTTTCATGGTCAGGCAAGGCAAGATTTTAGGACACATAGTTTCAAGGAATGGCATATCCACTGATGAAGAGAAAGTAAGAGCCATAGCAGAGTTACCAAGGCCAAAGAATGTCAAGGAAGTACAAGCTTTTATGGGGCATTGTGGTTATTACCGACGGTTTATACACATGTATGCCATCATAGCAAAGCCTCTGTATGGACTTTTGACTAACTTTGAGTGGACTAATGAATGTGAGAATTCTTTCAATGAGCTTAAACAGCGATTATGTTCAGCACCAATCTTGACCACACCAGATTGGAATAAGACTTTCCATGTTCATGTTGATGCATCCAATTATGCTATTGGGTGTGTACTCGCACAGCCTACCGGCGAAGGTAATATGGATCTTCCAATTGCCTATGCTAGTAGACAATTAAATGCAGCTGAACGAAACTATACCACCACCGAACGAGAAGGATTAGGCATGGTATATGCGGTTAAAAAGTTTAGACACTATTTGTTTGCAAATAAGTTCAAATTTTTTACTGATCACCAAGCTCTACTGTACCTGGTAAACAAGCCATGCAATACAGGAAGATTAGTAAGATGGTTTCTCTTACTAATGGAATATGACTTTGCGGTTGTGGTAAGGAAGGGGAGGACTCACTTGAGAGCAGACCATCTCTCTAGGCTCACATCGGGAGAAACCGCACAAGGAGTATCAGATGACCTTCCTGATGCTTACTTGTTTAATTTGGAAGTTGTACCTCAGTGGGCTAAGCCATTAGTGCCAGTATTGACATACGGGCCTAACCACCCAGTCATAAACACTCAAGATAGAGAGGTAGTAAGAGCCCAGAAGTACCACATCATGGTAGGAAGCATGTACAAACAGACAGGCCAAGGGATATTGGCTTGTTGTGTGGAAGAGGATGAGTACGCTAAATGGTTGCAATTAGCACATGTAGGTGCATTAGAGCAACACTACTCAAAACAACGAACCCTACAGACCCTGAGGAGACTAGGAGTGCATTGGCCGACTATGGAATCTGATGTACATAAGATGTGCAAGGAATGTCCAATCTTCTGCACTAAACCACCTGTGGAACATGCCACTCTTTATCAAATGTCCATAGTGCCAGATTGGAGTGAACCATTAGTAGCCTTCTTGAGGACACAAACATTCCCTCCAGACATGACTCTGGCTAGGAAAAGGAGTTTAGAACAAGAAGCCCTGGATTACTCACTCATTGGTGATAATCTCTACAAGCGTGGTAAAGATGGTTACCTGAGACTATGTGTCCATGAGAGTGAATATCTCAAGATCTTGGAAACTGCTCACCAAAGGACACTTTGGACCAGATCGGGTGATCAAGGCAATACTATTTGCGGGCTTCTGGTGGCCGACCCTTCACATGGATGCACATACCTATGTGAAACGATGTGATGTTTGTCAGAGAACTCAGTATCCTATACGCAAAGATGAGATGCCACTGAAACCTATGATGGGTGGACGTGCATTCTCTAAGTGGGGAATAGACTTTGTAGGTCCTATTAATCCCCCAGCCAAGGGTTCACATGCTGAATACATCATTGTTGCCACAGACTATCTAACAAAGTGGGTAGAGGTAAAAGCTACGACAAAGAACGATGCTCAAACAACTGCTAAGTTCCTATTTGAGAATGTGTTCACTAGATACGGGCTACCTATAGAGCTGGTAAGTGATAGAGGCACTCACTTCTTGAATGAAGTGATTGAAAATCTGCTCCAAGAGTTCTTGGTAGTACTTAAGAAGTCTGCCCCCTATCGCCCACAAGCTAATGGCCAGGTCGAAAGCACAAACAAGATTCTATGCAATGTGCTTACCAAATTGGTGAATAATAAACGCTCTGATTGGGACAAACAGCTACATCATGCTGTTTGGGCATACCGAGTGGCCTATAAAACGGTACTCCAAGCCACAACCTTTCAGATGGTATTTGGCCAAAATGCAGTGCTACCATTGGACTTCTTAATACCTACATTGAAAGTAGCACAAGAGCATGAGTGGACGGGTCATGAACACTCTTCGAGAATTTTGGACCTGGAACGATTAGGTGAGACCAGACTAAGAGTTGCAGCCGGAATATATGCAGCCAAGAAACGACAGAAGGCGTACTTTGATGCCCATGTTAAGGATAAAGGGTTAAAGGCCGGAGACTTAGTGTTGGTATATACTCTGAAACAACATGCGAGGAAGGTAGAAAAACGTGGTTATGGACCCATGATCATAAACAGGAATTCGACTAGTGGAGTAGTACAACTGGCCACTTTAGAAGGCGATATTCTCCCTAGCCACATCAGCGGGTGCAGAGTCAAGCTGTATCAGGAACCCCTCACAGAAGAAATGCTCAGTTGACTCAACACTGCTAAGAAACGCAAAGAAGAAGAAAAACGAGTTCGAGAAGAAGCTCAAGTGGAAGCTTTAGAACGCATCAGAAGGATGAAGTTGAGACGGCAAGGTAGGGATCAACCTAGGACAGATGCATATGCAGATCAAGGATATCATGTGGCTATGTGTGAAGTCTCAAGGATAAGTCCCCAAAGAATAATAGATCGATGTCCCTTTGCCACTTTAGAGATAGGACAAGGAGTTAGTGCAAAAACAGTACGAGCATTAATTGACTCAGGTGCAGCCACTAGTGCGGTGAGACTTTCTTACTGTCGAGAATTGAAATTAAAAGTCAATCCTATAGAAGCATATCTAATAGGATTGGGAGGTGTGGAAACCCCTTGCATGGGCGAGGTGGAACTTCCCCTCTCCATTCAAGATGCTCCAATGACAGTTAAGGTACTAGTGTGTCAAGATGAGGATCTCACTGAACCTCTGGTCTTGGGTCAAGACTGGATCTATGACCATGCAGTCAACTTAAACCTAAGAAGGGGACTTCTTCAGGTATGGGTGAATCAGAGTAGAATTACAATTGAGTTAGATAATGGAGCACTCAAGGAACTAAAAAAGGCACAGACTTCTGGTCCTTCCAGGGGTACACATGAAGTTGACCATGTTGTTCTTGTCCAAAGCTATGTGATGCAGAGGAATGGAGATCTCAATAAAGAAGTCAAGGCCTCGACGGAACTCTCTTCTTTTCCAAAGGCCAGAGGGAGGCAGCAACCAAAGGCAGATCAATTACTGAAGACTACCTATGCGGGAGGCCAAAAGAACGTGCGAAGCAGAATGACTCAGCCACTGAAACAATTGTGGGTGCAAAAAGGAGAGCGGCTTATGACCGTCAAGCAACAACAATCATCTCAACTTCCTATTAGTAATGAGTGACATGATACTAATAAGAAGACTTCCAAAACTTCTTTTGAGAAAGTGAAAACTATCTGGGTACCCAAGAAGTCGATGAAGGCTGGCCCACAATCAATACAAATTTGGGTGCCTAAGGCTTGCTTGCGTGCTCAACTAGTCCCGCACGAATCACATCATACACGACAGGGTTCACTCACTCAAGGAGCCGGTACCCACTCTTGTTTAATATGCACGAACACACAGTCGCCCAGAAGCACGCACAGACTCACTTGTAAATGGGTCCCAAAAACGCATCATCCCCAAGCAGAATTACTCATAAAACCCTCCAGAGTCTCCACAAAACCAAAACCGAAAGCCATCCATTGTGTTTGGCAACCTAAGACTTGTAATAAACCCCCCGACCCCAATTTGTAAATTCATCTCCACTTGCTAACTACATCACTCATACACTACATCTTTCCATCTAGCTCCTAGGACTATCCATTCATTAACTACACACACAGTCATCGAGCACTCACTGACCCACTAACCCTTTACTCATGATAATGTTGTAACGGGGACAAAAAAAAAAAGTGTTCTATCTTGTCCATTACAATATTAACGCATGATCTATATTCTCACAGAACCAGCGAGCAAGCAATAACAATGGCAGAAGCAGGAGGCACCAGTTCCCAGGCAAGGTCTAGCGCACAGATTGTGGACATTGAAACCCTCCTCCTGGAACCACCACTCACCGAAAGACCTCAAGAACTTCAAGCGGTGCATGTCCTCCCGATTCAAGACCCTCCTCAGGGACACACTTCTCAAGTGGGGAAACATGCTTATTGGTTTAGTGATGTCGCAGGGCCATTGGGTGATGGCACCTATTTCTGGGAGGCAGAAATTGAATTCAATGGCAAATGGGGACGTTATCATTTTTTCACTCGCGAATTTGAAAAATATCAGAATGCAGAAGTAATGCGATCGGTTTGGACCAAAGCGGGATTGGATAGCTACTTCAGAGCACATTGGCCTAAGCTAGATTTTCTTCGCTGCTCCTACTTTATCAGTACCATCACTCCTAGCAGGGCCAAGGGAGGCGATAGTACTTTTGTGCTACCCTCACTATTGCCAGGCCACGAACTCAAGAGATTCAAACTGACCCTCAATTTGGTACGAGCAGCATTGAACATGCAAGGAATGCATATTCCCACTGAGAAAGAACTAATGGTTCCAGGCAGGATGAAGCATAAGGATCTCAACAAATTGAAGGACATGGTCACAATGACACCTACCATTGCTCTACACCTACGAACTATCATGCAACATTTTGCTTTTCCTGCCCAAGAACGGTTCACTATGCCACCAAAAAAGATATGGTTCAGCTTGTACTTGGCGGAGACAGAGAACCTCACTATCAACATACCGCACTGGATCATCGATCAAATACACCTAGCCCATCAACGATGGAATAAGAAACAGAAAAATGTACTTCATGGATGTTGTGCTCTCACAAGAATAATTTACAGGTGCTTAGCGTATGACGTGCCCATTCAAAGAGCACTAATATGGTCCAAGGCCCAAGAGTTCCAAAGACGGTTATCAACAGCGGGTCCTCCCTCGAAGAAGATGAGAGGGGGAGTTCAATTACCATGCGCTCAACCAAGGGGAGCCACTACCACACCCGAGGTGACTCCTCCACAAACGAGGCGTGTCCGACCATTCACCATTCGCCTACCCAGACCAAGTGCAGAAGGACCCAACCTGGTGTTTCCTCCTATTCCCTCAGACTTGGAATTCCCTCAAGGTTACACCCTTGCTGATCTAACAGATGAAGAAATCGCCTGTTTGATCAATGAATCTAACTTGGAGACAGAAGCGGAGCAGACCCAAGAACAACAACCCACGACTACAACTTCAGCCCCGACCCAACCGGGAGTAGTAGAAGTAGAAGACGATGAAGAAGAGATAGAAGAACAAGAGGCACACGAAGAGTATGATCAAGAATATGAAGAACTTTCAGAACTAGCAAGTGCCCCGGCATACTCGGCCCAAATAAAAAGATTATATGAAACCATGAAGCGAGTCCAGGAGCAACACAAGCTGTCGCTCGAAACAGGAAAGATGATCATGAGCCAAATGTTATCCGAGGAAGGTGTGGATGACATGTTCATCGAATCAATGAACTTGCACGCTGATGCAGCGGGCTTATATGAGGTTGTTCATGCAGCCATGACTTATATTAATCGATTTGAGAAACGTGTATCTACCCGTCCCATGCGATCTAGCAAACAAATACACATCAATGTATCAGAACCAGGAGGCAACACACAAACAGAAGAACATCAGGAGGAACCACTCTCACCACCCACCTCACCTCTCAATACACATGTCACCTCACCACCTGGCACTACCACACCTATTTCTGCCATTATCACAGTCGTCATGGGAATTCCTCTCTCTCCTGGAATCTAAGTCGGAGGAGTTACCATGCCCACCTACACAACACTCTTCACAAATATCACATCCACCCCACCCACTGTTCCCATCTTTACAGTCACACACACATTCGACACAATGGAGACATCACCAGCCACAACACCACTCCCACCCCCCACACAACCTCAATCTCCCATACCCCCTCCACCTACCTCACGGCTTGACTCCACAGCATTCACAACTCCCTTCCCCTTCCCCATCCCCCCTGCATATTCATCTTTCCCTGCATCGTTTAATGTAAATAGTATATTCATAGCATTACATCAATGCGTGTATCAACTTCAGAGTGAGTACCAAGCTTTAGAAGACTGTCATCATTAGCTGACGACGAGTCATCAACAACTACAAAGACGGCTTACAACTATAGAAGAAGAAAATGCAGACCTCAACCAACGCTACACCACTCTCGAGCAAGCTCATCAAACCCTCCTGGAGACACCCCAACCATCACAAGAGTCAGGCGTGAAACAACTCGAAGCCTTACTGGAGGTTTACCAAACAGATAACCTGAGAGTCCAGCGAAATTTAACTCTACTCCGAAAACACATGGCTATAGTCCTCAAAGAAAACAAACGTTTGCAGAAACAAAACAAAGAAAACCTGGAAGCTGCCATGGAAGGCTCTCCCCATGAAATCGACCCAGAACAATTCAAAGCAGTTCCCTCAGAAACCATGACAACAATCTTGGAAAGCTATGCGGATTTATTAGAAGCACATGATGATTTGGAAAGGGAACGGTATGAACTACGCAGCCAGCTCAGGGAATAGGAGGCTCACCCCAAAGTCATAGAAACGACCTCGACTTCAGAGGAAGTAAAGGCATTGACAGAGCAGGTGGCGGAGCTGCAAAAAAAGTTACTGGAATATGAAAGGAAGCCCTCTCCAGTTTTAGAACCAGAGCCTGAGGAATTAGTACCCATTGAGGTGGACGAAACGTATGAGGAACCATATGTTCCTATGCCGATGCCAGGTGGTGCACAGACCTCAGAAGGAATGGACACCTTAGAAGTTGAAGTATTTGAATGGCTCCAGACACTAGAGAAAACAACAACAACCCATGAAGATCGAGTGGCAATTCAAATCCAATCAATGGCAAAGTTAGAAGACACCATCATAAAGTCAGAATATTTTCGCAGCATGTCTCATCATAGATGGATTGGCACCAACGACGATCAATATGTGCCATATTGTGTACTCCTTGCAGATTACAACGCAGAGATTCAACGCAGATGTGGCAAACCTCCAACTTTCGCCACACAATTTGGGCCCGATGATATCCCAGAAAGTGCTAAGAAAGGATCCATTCATCAACCCACCTGGAGGATCCGTCTTCTTGAGACCTACCTAGAGATGGTTTGTACTTGGACTAACATGCCACTTTTTATTAAATACAACCCTTGTTATGTTCCAGTCTTCCGCAGGCGCACCTGGCCAGAGTTTACAATCGCTGTCAAGAACATCAAAGGTTGCGCAAAGTGGTTAAACTATGTTTATCTAGCACCTCCTCAAGGACCTCCCACTGTGAATTATATGATTTCTACCATCCGTCACTGGAGCATTCGACTACGGAATACCCTCGATGTGATGGCCCAAATGTGCATGAAAATCTTTGAACTAATGCTAGTCACATTCAGGACATTCAAGAATATTAAAGACCCCCACTTCTCAGGTGTCGGATTTCTTACAGGAAACCAAGATCCGGTATACGACATGAGCACCACCCCATCAATAGAGGTAATATATGCTTGGCACACCAGAATAAAGTACCTCCCAGCTTGCTTTAAACAGACATTCGAGGAGATGTTCGTAACAGGATTCTGGGAATATCACTCAAAAATATTTGTACCCAGGCCCTCACATCTCCTCCACTTATTTGCTCTGGAGAGAACCATCCATTCAGAACAACTACGGGTGCCACATCCGGACGTACCAGGACCAGTGAATTGGGATGCATTGTTAACAGATCTAGCACGGGGGCTACGATTAGAAGAACACCACCTCGCTGCCGATGTTGTTGAATATTATGTCCAACACACAGCTAGACAAGGGTCTGTCAGAGACGACAGACGCGAGAGAGGGGGGGGTGTTGGCAGTAGTCAAGGAACCGAAGGAGTCACAAGACAAGGAAGCCTACGAAGGGAGTCGGAGCGAAGAGACAACACAAGCAGGCACAGTAGTCAAAGAAGATCTGGCAAGTAGGCCATTTAAATTTTTCAAGCATCAAAGAGTTGGGCACACAAGAAGAACGAGCAAGTAGGGAGCTCCAGGAAATGTATGTCAAAATGTTAGAAGAAATCCCTACAAAAATAGTGATTTTCATCACTAAAAATCATTGTAAATACCATTTCATATTTTTGTAGCTCCATTTTGTGCAAGCCAAGGAGTCCTTGAGCTTGAGGAGCTTTAGAAGTACCTACCTATCAGTTTTCACATTTTTTAGACTCCGTTTGAACCTCCAAACAAGGTAGAGAACCTAATTTTTAACTAGGCCGGACACTAGGTCTGGACAAGGCCAAAACCTAGTCAAAAACTATAAATAGAGCTAGAGAGCTCATTTTTGGGGTTAGATTGTAATTGAATTGAACTTGTATGAGCTTTTTGAAAGTAATCTAAGAACTCCATTGCTTCTCACTCTTTGCCTTGCTGTGTGTGCGCGTGTGTGTGTATGTGTGTGCATGTTAGTGTGCTTCTCACTCACGCACTTGTGCCTTCACTTGCTCGAGGTCATCATACCATCCTCACGTCTTCCCGGATTGACATTAAAGGAGGTGCTACTCATCACTGAGCTACAGCTTGATTTTTTGAATGCTTTGTTTCTGCTTTTATGCCTGTCTGTATGTCAAATTTGTGAGTGATTCTTCAACAGAGAGGTGGAATTGTTTGCACATGTGACAATATTCCTTGAAGGGGAGACTCAGGTGAAGTGCAAAAACTACACTATGAGGTAGTATAATTAGTTGCAACACTATCAAAATAATGAAAAATGGAGTCTATCATCTTCTTGTGGCAAAAAGAATAGTAACTTCACAAAGGTTAAGGAATTTCTATTGGCTTTCATCATTAGACAAAAGAGTAGAACCAAGACTCTGATAATAACCTAGAAGTCCATTACAAAGAGTTTGCACGAGTGAAATATTTGGTAAGATTTCATCATAGAAATCAACTACTCTTCAAATCCTTGATCTTTGACAAAAAAGTGTCCATTAGATCGTATTCATTCATATGCTCACTCTCCAAATATATTCAAAGGTAAGCAACATGAGCCTCATTGCTTGACTAGTACATTGCATGAGTGAATGTCAGAGATAATGGCATTTTTGAAAACAAAAGCTATCAATGAATGTACAAATGCATCTTTGCCTTCCCAAGGAAATTTCTTTGTAGTAGGTGAAATAGGAACCATAGTAGGATTAGGAAAGTGAAGATCATCATTTTTTATACCACCTGCATCAACTATTATCATAATATTTGCAAGTGTAGATGGATGTATTTCAACACCATGTACAATATTCCACAAGACTTTTTCTACCAATACATAGTGAACTTGGGCATGTTCACCAAATTTCATTCAATTTTAATACGATGACTGGAAGGGTGTTAACAATGCCTGACGTCTACGAAAGCACACGAACAACACAATGAAGAAGAAGAAGCTTGGAGCACAACACACAATACTGAATGTATTACCAAGAGAATCTACAAAGATAAGTGACACATTAGGGTAATATGCATGTATACAAGTCGAGGGAAAAAAGCCTCCTAAAAAGAGAAAAAAGTGCCCCGAGAATCCTAGTGTGTTCACACACATCACTATTGAAATATATACACAAACTCCCCTTGGAGTGATGCAGTGAACATGGAGCTAGCACGCATGTATAAGGAAGTGCAAAACTATGTGAAAAGAGATCAATCCACAATAGGAATTAAGCCCAAATCTTTGTGAAAAGCTTCAAACTTCTCCTAAGGCAGAGCCTTTGTGAAAAGGTCTACAATGTTCTCCTATGTGGGAACATATTCCAAACTAATCTCTCCATGAGAGAACCTCTTCCTGACATAATGATAGTGCACCTCAATGTGCTTAGTGCAAGCATGGAACACACATTTCCTCACAACTACCAATGCGCTTTGACTGTTAGTGAAGATGGTGGTGGCAAAAGACTCACCAACACCCAAATCAGCCATAATGCTGCCCTATACTCAGCATCACAACTAGAAGTGGCCTCAGTAGGCTGCTTCTTGCTCAACCAATATATGCATAAGCTACCAAGCATGAAGCAAAAACCACTGGTGGACACATGAGTGTCATAACAAGTAGCCTAGTCAAATTCAAAAAAAGAATGTAAATCTCGCAGTAGTGATTCCCCCTTGGGATAAAAGAATCCAAGTAGTCGGGTACCACTCAAGTAGCGAAAGATGTGCTTAACTGCTTCTCAATGCTTGACACCCTAGTCAACACATAAACCTTCTCATCTGTGATATAGAAAAATGAATATCAAGCCTGACATTTCAATTGTGCAGTGTTCTGAATGGTCTTCCAGATTCATATCAGAGTTTTGCTTCTACTCTTTGATTGATGATGAAAGGCAATCCAAATGTCTTAACATTTGAGGAATTAGTCTCCGTTCTATTGGAGGAAGACCAGTCTAGGTAGAACAGGTCCATTATGCGTGTTGTAGATCAAGATTTCTTGGCTAGTCAGAAGGGCAAAGGTAAATGGAGCTCATCTACTAGTAAGCATAAATTTGCTAATTTTGCACAATCAAAGAAGGATGAAAAAGATGAGAAGAAAACAGAAAGGTTGAAAATGTTTTGCAAATATTGTAAAGGGAATGATCATGTCATAAGAGTTGTCCAAAACTAGCTGCAAAAGAGGCAAAGAAGAAAAAGGTTGGAATGTTGTAGAGGCCTCTACACCCAAAATAGAGTCAACTAATCTTGTGCAGAATCAAGAATGGGCATTTAATACAATTTGCAGTTATGACCCATCTTCTCATGAACAATGTCTATCTACAATAGACTCAGATGTTTGGTACTTTGATAGTGGGGCAACCAAACATATCACCTCGTAGTTTCTTCAATTCACTTGAGCCTACCCCTATAGGGAATGTTGTCACATGTACCAACAACTTCTCTCTTCTTGTCATGGGAGTTGGTAAGATCATTCTCACTACTACTGATGGTAGTTCTTTCACATTGTTAGATGCTTTCTTTGTGCCAGGGATCAAGAAAAATGTTTTATCAATTTCAGCATTAGCCAAGATTAGTGTGGCAGTGAAATTTATTGATGATAAAAGTACTGTTCATGATTTGTCAAATGACAATGTTATTATTACTTCTGGCATTTTATGTCATGGGTTGTATAAGCTCATAGATTATGCAAAATTTTTGAATGATTCAGCATGTGCATTTCACAATTCTCAAGCTATGTCAGATGCAAAGCTTTGGCATGCATGCTTTGGTCATGTGAATTTTGCTAGTTTGCTATGCTTGAAAAAATCTGAAATGGTGTCCTCTCTTCCCAAACTTGAGGCCCCTAGTAAACAAATTTATGAAGACTTTATTTTGGGAAAAATGTAGCATTCCTCCTTCCCAAAAGATGGTTCAGTATGAGCTACTCAAAAATTGCAGCTTGTTCACAATGACGTCTATGTTCCTATGTAGACACCTTCTGGAAACTACCTTTACTTCGTGAATCTCATTGATCAATTTTTGAGGCATGCTTGGGTGTATCCACTGAAACTAAGTCCCAAGTGTTTATGCACTTCAAACAATTTCTATTTTTGGTTGAAAATATGTAAGCATGAAAAATGGGCACCCTCCATTCTGATCAAGGGGGGGATATGTCCTTTGCTTTTAATGCATTTCTGGCTTAACGTGGGATAAAACATCACTATATAGTGTCGTATACACCTCAACAGAAGGGAGTTGCTAAAACGAATAATTCACTCATGGAGATGGTGAGGTGTATGGCCAAGAGTTAGGATTTACCACATTGTTTTTGGCTTGCAGCTTTTATGTGTGCAACATATGTATTTCATAGGTCTCCCACTAAATCATTGTAGTCTATCACTTCATATAAGGTTTAGCATGGTTGCAGGCCATCTTTGCTCATCTGCATGTCTTTGGTTGCTTGGCATATGCATTAGTGCCTGAACAACAATGCAGGAAATTGGATGATAAAGTAGTGAAATGTATTTTGGGTATAGTTCAAAAAGCAATGGCTATCATCGGTATCATCCACAGACTAAATACATTTTGGATAGCCATGATGTTGTTTTTGTTGAAGATGCAATTCAGCCATTACTTTCATGTACTAAGGAGACATCACTTAGCTCCAAAGATGTGTATGACACTTTGATGCCTCTTTTTACAAGTGGACAATTTAGTGCTGGTCCAAATAAGGGAATTTCTTAGTCTTTATAGGTTCCACATGATGATGTGAATCATTTCATTTTTATGCAGATTTACATGATGCACTTGTTGATGAGAGGGCTGATATAGAGGAGGTAAATATTATACCTAAATTGCTAGTGTAGACTTTATGAGATAGCAAATTAGATGCAACTTTGTCATATCCTACTCGTTCAGGCTCTCATAGTGCTTCTTTTGCATCAGATTGCTATTATATCTCTACCTCTAGTCTTTGTGATGAGAATGATCCTATTTTGTTTGATGACGCACAAAATCCAAAAAAATGGATGAGTGTTATGCAATCAAAATATGATGCTATTATGAAGAATGGTACCTGGTCTTTATGTGGCGTGCCTCCTAGAAAGAAAGCCATTGGCCTTAAGTAGGTATACAAGCTAAAGTGTAAGCCTGATGGAACAATCGATAGATATAAGGCTAGACTTGTTGCAAAAGGTTATGCTCAAGAAAGAGGCATTGATTTTGACAAGACCTTTGCTCCCACATACCAAATGAGTACTCTTCATAGCCTCTCTACACTTGCAACTCATCATATTTGGAATGTACATCGTTTAGACATTAAAACTACATTTTTGAATGGTGAATTACATGAAGAAGTTTATGTTTTTCAATCCCATGGTTTTTGTGTAGAAAGTGTATGAAAACAAAGTGTGTAGGTTGAAAAAGGCATTATATGGTTTGAAGAAAGCACCACATTCTTAGTATGAAAAGATACATGCCTACTTGATTGCACATGGCTTTGAGAACAATCCAATTGAGAGAACCTGTTGAAGCTCAAGGTCAAGGACAAAGCATGGAAGCACCTCAAAAAGGTGGACACACAAGGAAAGGGAGCAAGTAGGGAGCTCCAAGAAGTGTATGTCAAATTTTCACAAGAATTCCCTACAAAAATAGTGATTTTCATCACTAAAAACCATTGTAAATACTATTTTCTGTTTTTGTAACTCCATTTTGTTCAAGCCGAGGAGTCATTGAGCTTAAGGAGTATTAGAAGTATCACCGGACATGCATTGACATAGAAGACAACTTGGGTGAGGAGTTAGGACTATCCAAACTCTATCAAGGTTCTGATAGTTCTACTAGTCATACTTCGAGAATCTCCATGGAAATAGATGAGATAGCTGAGCAAGTTGCCAAGAAGCTGGGAGTCCAAAATAGACAAACATAGAGAGTCACCTCATTGAACCGATGTTATACCTGCAGAGGGGACCACATGGCTAACCTATGCCCAATGCAAAACCAAAACATTAGAGAAAGGAATGCTCCATATTGCACTATTGAGAGAAAATACACAAACCACACTACTCAAGATTGTCCCTACAATAGGCAGGCTGTTAGACAAACTTATAAGCAACCTTACCAACAAGGTAGGTATCAAAACCAATACCAACAGCCATATTATCGACCACAACAGCAGTATCAGGCACAATATAGGCCACAACCAGTCTTGGGAAACCAACCACCAACTCCTGCCAACGTGATTCTAGTCAAGTATGTTGTGGGAGAGGAAAATCCAAATAGAGCATTGGTGCCACTGACCCCACTGATCTCAGAGAATGACTCTCATGCTCATAGTTCAGACTACTCCCATGAAGGTAGTCCACATGCTTATTACACAGAGTCATCTGAACATAATGAGATTTACTCGTATCAATATGAGGCACCACCTATGGAGCAAAATTGGGAGCCAGAATACTCCAATGTTATGTACACAAATCCTAACCCTAGGCCCCAATTGAGACAAGTGAGACCACAAGCCCCTAGAGGACTTTGTTTCAGATGTCAGGGTGACCATTTCCTGCGTGATTGTCCCCACCCGCCATCTCTGAGTCAAGGTCAGGCTATCACAATACAAGCTTTTTGTCTTGAATGTGGCAAAGACCATCTTCCCAGAGATTGTCCAAGAAACCCCTCTAGTGCACCCAAGATTACACCCATTAATGTGGTAGGCTTAGTGGCGGATTCAAGTGCTAGTAGCAATAATGTGGCTCCTGTACAAGTAGTTACTAGGGCACAAGCATTAAAACAAGATAAACCAGCAGAACAATCGGAGTCGAGTGAATCAGGAGAGCCTAGTAAGAGGAAAACAAGAACATGGAAAGATACCAGAGAGAAGGCCAATCACAAGTGGAATAAAAAGTTATCAGAACTAGAAGAAAGCTTGAAGGACGCAAAAACAAAAATAGAAGACATTGCATCTCAAAACCCCTCGCATGCCAAAACTCCATCCACTCCATCTCATCCCACCCCACCACCCATTGTAAATAGACCGCAACCAGGGTCTATTCAGGCAGATCCAACCCCAGAAGGCTTGGACATGATGTTCAAGGCCTACCAGACTCGACTTCAAGAAGGGCCTATAGCTACAAACCTAGACAAGAGTTACCCTAGAGTGGATTTAGAGATTGAACGGATGAAAATGTACATGAAAATGGTAGAACAAGCTCAAGCTATACTTGAGACTAGTCAAAAGCTCAATCAGACGAACTCTGTCAAACTAGATTTGCATTTCCAGGGCTTACTAGAAAGATTAGAGCACTTGGTAAACAAACCACAAGTTTCTTTACCTCCACAGGCTCAACCAGTTATTGAAAGAGGAAGCTCACCACCAATGGGAGCTTATGTTCCTAATTCCACGGATGCTAGAATACCTCCTTCAATTCAACAATACTCTCAAGAGTTCTTGCAGGAAAAACAAGAAGAGAAATGGGCCAAGGAGAAGGGAAATTCCCCTCCTATTCGTGAGATTGATGATCTTCATGATCAATTCCCCCAAAACATTCCATCTATTTACGGAAATGAAGCAGAACAACAAGAAGACGAAAGATTAGATTTTGAATCTAATACCTTAGAAGAACTACCTCAATTTCCAGGCCCTTGGGAATCTGAATCTCTTCAGATCAGAGCTCCCACAATACTGGTCAGACATGAAGACTCAGTGGTCCCAAGGAACACTGATGTCGTGAAGAACACTAAGGTTCAATGTCATCTCACTGTAGAAGAGCTGCTCAAAGCAAAACCTGAGCTATGGAATCATGTCAAGGATCAAGTTCCAGAACTTGATTCCAATATGCCAAAAATAGGCTCTAAGCAAAAAGTACCAGAGATACCTCTAGAAAAAATAGGGGACATGTGTGAGGGCGAAGAAAGTAATACTTATCTTCCTATCACCTACCAAGGTTACACAACCAAAGCAATCATAGATTCAGGTGCTGGTGTTGCTATTGCGACCACCTCCTTGTGGAAGCAATGGGGCAAACCCACATTAAGACCAACTAGAATGAAGCTTCAAATGGCAGATGGTCATTTTGAAAGACCTCTAGGATTGCTAGAAGGGATAACTCTAACCACTTGTGGTGTAGAGTTTGAGCACACATTTGCTATATGTGACTTTGAGAAAAATAATGTTTATGAGATGATCCTAGGAAGACCCTTCCTATGACAATTGCAAATAGTACAAGATTGGGGAACCAACTCCTTGTACTTGCAACACTTAGGGGTCACCACCAAGGTCAATTTGAAGGATTACACCTTCAGAGATGTACCACCCCTACAATGGAATCCTATCCACAAAGCGAAAGAAGATTCCATCTCTGTGCATTCTGAAAGTTCACCTCATCCATCTTGGTTGCATGAAGATACTCATTTGTGGATGTGCAAAGTTGCGGAGGAAGAGGAAAAACACTTAAAGGTAAGAGAAGAAGGAACTTCTCCAAGAGATAGACCAATTAAGGACCGAGCCTATACACTGATGATCTTTTTAGATGAGGAATTTGAGCCTCATGGCTGGTAAGAAATCTTAGCCACCATGGACATTGCTGTCAATGAAGAACAATGGACACCTCATTGTGATGAGGAGGGTTATGATATTTCAGTGTTCATGTGTCAGCCCTTGTTAGAAGAATGTGACCCTAGTGATGTCATAGAAGAAGAAGAGAATGATGATGATCTAGAGTCCATTGTAATGGATAGTTGCTTTAACTCAGAAAAGCACTATTTAGAAGATGTAGGAGTGTTTAACCAAAAAGAAGAAGAGCCTCTCACAAGTCTTAAAACGGTAAATTCAAAGGACGGAAGTGAGAGCAGTCAAAAGAAAAAGAAAAGAAAAGCAGTGAACCACGAAGAGGACGAATCATTGTTTGAAGTACCAGAAAAATTCAAGAAATATGAAGTTGACGACCGCAAAATTTTGGTACGAATGACTAAGAGAGAGGCCATCATAGGAGAATCATATGATAATAAAGAAAAGACCAAGAAGATTGTAGTGACCATCAAAGAGAATGAAGAGAGATGTACATATATAGGAGATGACCTAAGTCCAAGAGAAGAAATGGAGCTCGTAGCTCTATTAAGGGAATATAGGGATGTGTTTACGTGGCACTATAGAGACTTAAAAGGGGTAGATCCAAGAATTTTCTCTCATACTATCCCCATGACTACTGATGCCAAGCCCACCAAACAGAAGCCCTACACATATAATGATACATATGCAGCCAAAATAAAAGAAGAAATTGATAGGCTGATTGAAGCTGGATTCATCTATGAGATTGAGCATACTGAATGGGTGTCCCCCATTGTAGTGTTGCCCAAGAAGAACGGGAAGTTGCGAGCGTGTATTAACCTCAAAAAAGTTAATGCCGCTACGATCAGAGATAGTTATCCACTTCCAATCACGGAACACCTATTGGAGTGTGTTGCAGGCAAGGAAGTTTATAGCTTCCTTGATGGATTTTCAGGTTATAATCAAGTAGCCATTGTCCTAGAAGATCAACACAAAACAGCTTTTGCTATAGAGTGGGGAATCTTTGCATTTCGTGTGATGCCATTTGGGCTCACCAATGCACCTGCAACATTCCAAAGGCTCATCTCATGTGTCATGTCTTCAAAGAGTTCTTGCGAAAGAGCTTAGAAGTGTATGTGGATGATTTATGTGCTCATTCCCAAGAAAGAAGGTTTCACATCCCTGAGCTCAGACAAATGTTCAACAAGTGTAGAGAACATCGAGTGTGTCTGAACCCAGAAAAGTGTGTGTTCATGGTGCGTCAAGGTAAAATCTTAGGTCTTATTATTTCTAAGAATGGAATCTCAACAGATGAAGATAAGGTAAGGGCCATAGCGGAGTTGCCAAGGCCAAGAAATGTTAAGGAGGTACAAGCCTTTATGGGCCATTGTGGATATTACCGTAGGTTTATCCACATGTACGTGATCATAGCTAGACCCCTTTATGCCTTGTTGTCTAATTTTGGGTGGAACGACGAATGCGAGAATTCTTTCAATGAACTAAAGAAACGTTTGTGCACAGCACCAATACTGACCACTCCTGATTGGAATAAACCATTCCATGTCCATGTGGATGCATCCAATCACGCCATAGGATGTGTGCTAGCACAACCCACAAGTGAAGGAAACTTAGATTTGCCCATAGCATATGCTAGTAGACAGCTCACCGTAGCTGAACGAAACTATACCACAACTGAGCGAGAGGGCTTAGGCATGGTATATGCTGTGAAGAAGTTTAGACACTATTTATTGGCCAACAAGTTCAAGTTTTTCACTGATCATCAAGCTTTGTTATATTTGGTCAATAAACCTTGCAATACTGGATGCTTAGTAAGATGGTTCCTCTTACTAATGGAATATGACTTTGAAGTTATTGTCAGGAAAGGTAGAACCCACCTTCGGGTAGATCACCTTTCTCGCATTACTTCAGGAGAGTCACCGCAAGGAGTGTCTGATGAACTACCTGATGCTTATCTGTTCGATTTGGAAGTTGTTCCCAAATGGGCAAATAAGTTGGTACTAGTCCTAACCTTCGGCCCTGCAAATAAGAATGTGAAAACATCACAAGAAGAAATTGTAAAATCACAAAAACATCACATATTGGCAGGAAGCATGTACAAACAAGATACTGAGAGTGTATTAGCTTGTTGTGTTGAGGATCATGAACATAGTAGTTGGTTGCAACAAGCTCATGAAGGATTGCTAGGAAATCATTATTCTAAACAGTGCACATTGCAGAATCTAAAACGTTTAGGAGTGTATTGGCCTAGCATGGACAAAGAAATTCATGAGTGGATTCAGAATTGTCCAATGTGCCAGGAAAAACCCCCAGTGGAGCATGCAACCCTTTATCAAGTGTCATTAATTCCGGATTGGAGCGCTCCATTGGTAGAATTTATGAGATCGGGAAGATTACCCAAAGAGGCTAGTCTAGCAAGAAGACGAAGCATGGAGCAAGAAGCTCAAGGCTATGCCTTAGTAGGATACAACCTATACCGAAGAGGCAAAGATGGTTACTTAAGACTGTGCGTTCATGAATCAGACTATTTAAAGGTCTTAGAGACTGCACACAGTGGTGTTGCAGGTGGACACTTCGGTCCTGATCGAGTAATCAAGACCATTCTATTCTCAGGACTTTGGTGGCCCACTCTTCATATGGATGCTCATACCTATGTGAAGAAATGTGACACATGCCAACGTGCACAATATCCAGTTAGGAAAGATGAGATGCCTTTGAGGCCAATGATGGGAGGACGTGCATTTTCAAAGTGGGGTATAGACTTCATAGGTCCTATTAACCCCCCAGCTAGAAACTCCCATGCAGAGTATATTATTGTAGCCACAGATTACCTTACAAAGTGGGTAGAAGTGAAAGCCACAACAAAGAATGATGCTCAGACTACGGCTAAGTTCTTATTCGAGAATGTGTTCACGAGATATGGGCTACCAATAGAGTTAGTGAGCGATAGAGGCACACACTTCTTGAATGAGGTCATTGAAAATCTTCTCCAAGAATTCTTGGTGATACATAAGAAGTCTGCCCCTTATCACCCACAAGCTAACAGACAAGCCGAGAGCACCAATAAGATCCTCTGTAATGTCTTGACTAAATTGGTAAATAATAAATGCTCTGATTGTGACAAACAACTTCATCAGGTTGTTTGGGCTTACCGAGTTGCCTACAAAACAGTACTCAATGCCACCCCATTTTAGATGGTCTTTGGACAGAATGCAGTGCTACCATTGGACTTCTTAATCCTTGCATTAAAGGTATCACAAGAGCATGAGTGGAAGGGACATGAGTTGTCCTCCAGGATCTTTGATCTAGAACACTTAGGAGAGACGAGGCTATGAGCGGCAGCAGGCATCTATGCTGCAAAGAAAAGACAAAAGGCATACTTCGATGTGCACATCAAGGACAAGGGATTAAAAGAGGGAGACCTAGTGTTGGTTTACACACTAAAACAACATGCCCGTAAGTTGGAAAAAAGAGGATATGGACCCATGATCATTAATAGAATTTCCACTAGCGGTGCGGTTCAATTGGCTACTTTAGAAGGTGATACCTTGCCCAACTATATTAGTGGATGTAGAGTCAAGTTATACCAAGAACCTCTTACAGAGGATATGCTTACGAGACTCAACACGGCTAAGAAGCAAAAAGAAGAGGAGTTAAGGGTGAGAGAAGAAGCACAAGCAGAGGCTAGAGAGCGCATAAGGCGAAATAAGTTAAGGTGACTAGGCCTAGATGTCAACTCAAAAGCCCCAAAATATCACATGGATATGTGCCAAAAATCAGGCATAGCGACTTCTCAAGTCATTGACCGACGTCCCTTTGTGACCATAGAGATAGGACAAGGAAAGGGTGCAAGGACTGTGAAAGCATTTGATTGACTTAGGTGCAACAAGTAGTGCAGTTAGACTTTCCTACTGCCAAGACTTGCAGTTGAGCATCAATCCCATAGAAGCTTATCTCATAGGATTGGGAGGTGTGGAAACCCCTTGTTTGGGCGAGGTGGAACTTCCCATCTACCTTCAAGATGTTCCAATGAAAGTCAAAGTGCTAGTGTGTCAAGATGAGAACCTTACAGAACCAATCTTGTCTTAGGACAAGATTGGATTTATGACAATGCAGTCAACTTGAACCTAAGAAGTCAACTTCTTCAAGTTTGGGTCCAGGGACAATGCTTTACATTAGAACTAGAAAATGGCATGCTCGCAAATCCAGATGTCACATCTTGTAGTTCTCCTAGGACTAATCTTAGCAACAGGGATGTTGTATGCGTCAAAAGCTCTATGTTGCAGGAGAACTCTATCATGGAAGAACAGGCTCAAAGACAAGCAGACTCCTCCTCTGGTGCAAGGATTGATGCCGTCACAACACCTCAACCAAAAAGGCAAGCGAAACAGTGCATGACAACTGCAATCGAAGGACACCATTTAAAAAGAGAGTAATTTCGGGCATGAAGCAGATCTGGGTACGAAAAGGAGAGCAACCACCAGCCTTGCCCCCACAAATCCCATCTAGGCAAGCCAACCAGGCCAGAAGACGAAGGAAGAAGCTCGGACAAGCTCAACCACAAGGTATCCAACAAGTTTGGGAAATTAGCTGCAACTCAACAAGGGCAATTACAGATGTGGGTACCTAAGAAGCTCTTACATCCACAACAACCTATGTTCTCCCACATGCGGAAGGTCTCAACAGAGAAGCCACAAAGAGAAAAGGGTAAGAACCGCATACAAAGATTGAAAGAAGATCAAATCACCTCTTCAACAATAGTCGGAAGACGTGTAAAAAGGGTATGGGTTTGGAAGCCAAAAGTACAAGTAGCCTCCACCGAACCAATGCGCCAACCACACTGGATACCACAGTTCAGAAAGCATCCAAAGAGGAAAACGCCTGAAGTGATCTCTACCGTCCCAAATGCTGTTCTCAAATGGATCCCCATAAGGAGCCAGGATCAATTGTCATCTCGAGATCCAAGGGATACCTCCAACAAAGATGGCATCAACATCCACAAGTAACATCAAAAGCCTAGACGAGCGATGTAGCTCAGTGATGAGTAGCACCTCCTTTAATGTCAATCCGGGAAGATGTGAGGATGGTATGAAGACCTCAAACAAGTGATGGCATAAGTGCATGAGTGAGAAGCACACTAACATGCACACACATACACACACACATGCATACATGACAAGACAAAGAGAAAGACAATGGAGTTCGTTTAGATTACTTCCAAAATGCTCATACAAGTTCAAATCTATTACAAGCTAACCTCAAAAATGATCTCTCTAGCTCTATTTATAGTTTTTGACTAGCTTTTGGCCCTGTCCAGACCTAGCGTCTGGCTTAGTTAAAAATTAGGTTCTAGGGCCTTTTTGAGGGCTCAAACGGAGTCTAAAAAATATAAAAATGGATAGGCAGGTACTTCTAATGCTCCTCAAGCTCAAGGACTCTGAATGATATTCCCAGAACCTTGTGATAAACATTTCTTCAAACGTCTGTTTGAAGCAGGTAGGTAGATACTTTATACGAGCATGCCACGCATATACGACATTAATGGATGGTGTGGTGCTCATATCGTAGACAAGGTCCTGATTCCCTTCATTAAATCCGAGAGCCGAAAGATGAGGTTCTTTGCTATTCTTAAATGTCCTGAACGTAACCAACATGAGCTCAAAAATTTTGAGGCACATCTGTGCCATGACATCTGGGACATTCTTGAACCTGACCCCCCGATGCCGAATCCTCGAAATCATGTATGCTACTGTGGGTTGGCCTTTAGGTGGGGCTAAGTAGACATAATTGAGCCATTTTTCAGATCCTTTGACTGTCAGCACTATTTTTGTGTACTCTAGCCAAGACCTTCTTCGAAAGACAGGGCAGTAGCAGGGATTATACTTGATGTATAATGGCATGTTATTCCAAGTGCGTACCATCTCAGGGTAGGTTTCAAGCAGACGGATCCTCCAAGTAGGTTGATGTATATTCCCATGCATGGCACTTGCCAGGATGTCATCCGGTGCAAACTGTGTCGTCGAGGTTGGTTCTTTTGTTGTGCGTTGCTTGATTTCAGCATTGTAATCTGCCATTAATACACAGAATGGAACATACAGATCATCGGACGTGCCAATCCACCTATGATGGGAGAGGTTTCTGAAGTAATCCAATTTTATGAAGAATTCTTCCAATCGTGACATAGACGCTATCTGAACTGCAACTCTCTCATCATGGGTTGTAGCAACCTTCTCCAACCTTTGCATCCATTCAAGATCTTCAATCTCAATCGTGTCCATTCCTTCTTCTGTTTGCTTACCTCCAGGTGTTGGCATGGGAACATATGGGTCTTCAAAAGTCTCCTCCACTTCAATTGGCACTAAGTCTTCAGGTTTCGGTTCCACCAGGGGAGAGGGTTGACGCTCGTATTGAAGAACTTTACTTCGTAGTTCTTCTAGTTCTGCTCTGAGTTCTGCGACTTCTTCAAATGTGTCGGCTGCGGTTGTGACTTTGCTTGGTGCCTCCTGCTGAGTTGCCAGTTGCTTTAGTAGGTCATCTCTTTCTCTTTCTAATGCCGCATGGGCTTCCAAGAGGTCGGCATGGGTTTTCAACACAATTTGCATATTCTCCGAGGGGATGGCCTTGAATTTCTCTGGGTCGATTTCATGCAGGGAACCTTCCATTGCTGCTTCCAGGTTTTCTTCGTTCTGTTTCTGCAGTCTTTTATTCTCTTCGAGTGCTCCAGACATGTGCTTTCGTAGTAAGGCGAGATTGCGTCGAAGCTTGAGATTGTCTGTGATCTGAGCGTGTAACATGTCATCGAGTTGTTGTTTTTCTTTAGTATCTGACTGGGGTGGATTGGCAACTAATTGATCATGTTGTGCTTGCAATGTAGCATACTGTTGTTGTATTAGCCACTTCTCCTTCTCTAAATCAATGAATTTTGCTTGGAGAGTCTCATGGTTTCTAAAGAGGCTCGTATGCTGGGCATCTAGGTGCTGGTAATGCTGTTGTAGTTGAGACATACATTGGTACATATTATTAAATACATTATTAACAGGGGTGGATGCGGGAAAGGTGTTGAATGCAAAAGGAAAGGGAAAAGGGAATGGGAGCGTGTATGCTGTGCTTGAAAAGGGTGAAGTTGGTGGTGGGGGAATGGGAGATTGTGGACGTATGGGGGGAGGGAGAGGTGTGCAGGTGGGTGATATGTCCATGAAATCAAAAGTGGATGCAGTAGTGGGAGTGATTGTATGGGAATTGTGGGTGCACTGATGGTGGTGAAGGTGTAAAGTGGTGTGTGTAGTTGTGAATATGAACCGCCAGGAAGTGTGATCGGGGGAACGGGGTTTTCCGTGGCTACAGTTAGAATTACAGAGTCAGTAGTAGTGTAAAGAAGAGAGGTGGTGATCGGTTGTGTAGATTGTGTGAGTTGACTAATGATTTGTGCTTCGGTATGGGAAGTGGACCCTGGGGCGGTGACAGTAGTGGTTACACTAGTAGTGGGAGGTGAAGGTGGTGGAGTTGGAGGGAGAGGGGGTAAGGGGGATGACGGGGGTGCACTGGATGTATGGGCTTCCTCAGTGTCATGAATGGTATGAGTTGTGCCCGTGGTTGTGGATGTGGTGCCCTATGGTTCTGATACTAATACATTCATTTGTTTTCTTGATCGAGGGGGGTGTCTATCGTATCGTCGCTCCGATCTTCGTGAATAGGCGAGAGCGGCATGCACCTTCTTAGGTACCCCTAACGCATCAGCTATCATGTCAAGGGTTGCTCGATATTGCTCGTCTACACCTTCCTCCTCAAGGATTTGGTTCATGAGAGCTTTTCCTGCTGCCAGGGACAATTTGTGTTGTTCTTGCACTCGGTTGATGGTATCATACAGCTTTTTCAATTGCTTCGTATAAGCCGGGGCACCATCAAGTTCCTGTACGACTTCTTGTTCATATTCCTGCTCTTCTTCGTCTGATAGTCCCTCTTGTTCCTCCTCTTGCTCGTCTTCTTCATCATCCTCCACTTCGACTACGTCTGGTTGGACTGGGTGGGGTTGGTCTATGAATGTCTGCTACTCGCTTGCCTGCTCTGCCTCCACTTCTAAATTCGTAGCATTGATTATTCTAGCTACCTCTTCATCAATTAGATCTTCCAATGTAAAGCCATGAGGAAACTCTAAGTCGGTTGGTATAGGTGGAAACACCAGATTTGGTCCGTCTGTGCTATGTCTGAACTGCGCCTCTCATTTTCTTGGATGGAGGCCCTGCGACGGATAGTCTACGTTGGAATTCTTGCACCCTGGTCCAAATAAGTGCCCTTTGAACTGGCACATCATATGCCAAGCATCTGTAAACAATGCTTGTAAGAGCACAACATCCATACAATACTGACTTTTGCTTCTTATACCACCATTGATGAGCCAAGTGGATCTGGTCGATAATCCAATGCATCATGTTGATTGTCAAATCGAAGGCGTCTGCTAAGTACAGACTGAACCATATCTTCTTGGGTGGCATTGTGAACCTCTCTTGAGCGGGGAATGCAAAATGCTGCATGCACATCCGAAGATGAATGGCAATAGTAGGTGTCATTGCCACCATGTCCTTTAGTTTCATCAGATTCATGTTCTTCATGTTGTCGGGGACCATAGTCTCTTTCTCGGTGGGAATGTGCATACCTTTCATGTCGAGAGCTTCCCTCACCAAGTTGTTCGTCAATTTGAACTGCTTCAGCTCATTGCCCCAAGTGACAGATGGGAGGACAAAGGTGTTGTATCCCTTTTTCTCTTTGCTCGAAGTGAGGGTGCTAATCAAATACGAGCACCTTAGAAAGTCGGGCTTTGGCAATTGGGCTTTGAAGTAATCGTATAGTCCCACCTTCTTCCATATCGGTTTCAGCCCTTCATTATTATGAAGTCTCTCAAATTCCCTGGTGAAGAAGTGATACCTGCCCCAGCGCCCGTTGAACTCTATCTCTGCCTCCCACAGGTAAGTGCCTTCGCCCAGAGGTCCTGCCACGTCACTGAACCAATGTGAGTTTTTGCTGACTGGCATTGTGTGCCCCTGTGGAGGATTCTGAACCGGTATGGCATGTAATGCTCTCAATGCCACTGGACGTTCCTTCAATTCCTCCTCAATGGGAAGACTTTCAATGTCCACAATCTGAGGGCTGGTGCCTGCCTGGGAGCTAGTTCCTGCAGCCTCGGCCATATTGAAGGGACTGGTCACCGGTTCTGTGAGAATATACAAATGAATGTTAACATTGCAAACGGACACCAAGCGTTCATGTGTCCCTGTTACAACATTAACATGATTTTAGTGAGAGGTTAGTAGGTCAATAAGTGCTCGGTGATCGTGCGTGTGGTTAGTGAATGGATAATCCTAAGAGCTAAATGGAGAGATGCGGTGTATGAGTGATGTAGTTGGTAAGTGGATATGAATTTACAAATGAGGGTCAGGGGGTTTATTACACGTTTTAGGTTGCCAAACACTGTGGATGTCTTTCGGTTTTGGTTTGGTGGAGACTCTTGAGGGCTTGGCGAGAGTATCTGCTTGGAAATGAGGCTTTTTAGGGACCCATTTACAAGTGATTCTACTCATGCTCATGGGTGAATATGTGTTCGTGCGTGATGTATAAGAATGGGTATCAGATGTTAGAGTGAGTGGACCATGTTGTACGGGGTGTGGTCTCTGTGTAGCTATTTGAGCCCGCAAGCAAGCCTTAGGCACCCAAATTTTTCTTGATTGTGGGCTAGCCTTTATCGACTTCTTGGGTACCCAAATAGACTTCACTTTCGCACAAGAATTTTTGAAAGACTTCTTATTGGTGTCGTGTTGTTGATTACTAATAAGAAGTTTTGCCCGTGTGGTTGGCTTGATCGCAACAGGCTATTCGCCTTTCCGCACCCACACTTGTTTCAATGGCTGAGACATCCTGCTTCGCACGTTCTTTTGGCCTCCAGCATAGGTAGTCTTCTGTATTTGATATGCCTTTGGTTGCTGCATCCCTCTGGCCTTTGGAAAAGAAGGGAGTTCTGTTGCATCCTTGACTTCTTTATTGATATCATCATTCCTCTACATCACATAGTTTTGGACAAGAACGGCATGGTCATCTTCATGTGTACTCCTAGAAGGACCAGGAGTGTGTGCCTTGCCTAATTCCTTGAGTGCTTCATTTATAACTCAATTGTAATGTGTTTCTCATTGACCCAAACCTGAAGAAGTCCACTTCTTAGGTTTAAGTTGACTGCATGGTCATAGATCCAGTCTTGACCCAAGACCAGAGGCTCAGTGAGGTCCTCATCTTGACACACTAGTACTTTCACTGTCATTAAAACATCTTGAATGTGGAGGGGAAGTTCCACCTTGCCCATGCAAGGGGTTTCCACACCTCCCAATCCTATGAGATATGCCTCTATAGGATTGACTTTTAATTTCAATTCTTGACAGTAAGAGAGTCTCACCGCACTAGTGGCTGCACCTGAATCAATCAATGCTCGCACAGTCTTTGCACTAATTCCTTGTCCTATCTCTAAGGTCACAAATGGACGTCGATCGATTATTCTATGGGCACCTATTCCAGAGACTTCACACATTGCCATATGATATCCTGGGTCTGCATAGTCATCTGCCCTGGGATGATCCCCACCCTGTCGTCTCAACTTCATCCTTCTGATGCATTCTAAAGCTTCTGCTTGAGCTTCTTCTCGAATTCGCTTTTCTTCCGTCAGGTCATGGCCTATGTACGTGCATCTTTCTTCTCCTTCTTCTATGGCTACAACTATTTTCTTGGTGGTTTTTGTTATCATAGGCCTCTCCTGCCTGTGCCTCACGTTTAGGCATTCTTATCATGACTCTCCTGTCGTCTATCTCATACTTTTTAAAGTTTTCAAGGACCTCAAACAAAGATTCTTCCTCTTCTGGTGTGACTTCTCTCTTCTTTCTTTTCTTTCCTTCATCCTTAGGGTTCACTTGTGTGGCTAACCTTACATCATTTGTAAGCTCTCCGTGTCTCTGGGGTTGAAATTCTACTTCATAGAAGTATTCTTCATCTGATGCAAAAGGTGGGTCCATAATGATTGACTCTAGATCAGAGTCGCTCGCATCCTCAAATGCATCAGGGCTAGGTTCGCATTCTTCTAAAACCGAATCTCCCATTATTGGCTCTATGGAGAAAACTGAAATATCATAGCCATCCTCATCACAGTGTGGTGTCCATTGTTCCTCATTGATGGCTACATCCATTATTGCTAAAATTTATGCCCAGCCGTGAGGTTCAAATTCTTCATCAGGAAATACTACAGGTGCATAGGCTGGGTCTTGAACTGATCTATGTGTCTCTTTTGCACCTACCTCTCTGGCTTTTTCTCTCTTCTCTTCTTCTACTGCTACTTTGCACATCCATAAATGGGTGTCTTCATGCATCTGGAGGGACATCTCTATGAGAGTAATCCTTGAGATTGACTTTGGTCATAACACCTAAGTGTTGCAAGTACAATGAGTTGGTTCCCCAATCTTGTACCACTTGCAACTGTCGCATAAATGGTCTTCCCAAAATCATCTCATAGGCATGGTTCTTGCTAAAATCACATATAGCAAATGTATGCTCAAACTCTACACCACATGTAGTGAGAGTTATTCCTTCTAGCAAGCCTAAGGGTCTTTCTATGTGACCATCGGCCATCTGCAATTTCATCCTCGTGGGCCTGAGTGCTGGCTTGCCCCAACGCTTCCATAAGGAGGTGGTAGCAATTGCAACTCCTGCACCTGAGTCGAGAATTGCCTTGGTTGTGTATCCTTGATGGGTGATGGGAAGATAGGTGTTTCCTTCTTCTCCTTCACTCATGTCTCCTATCTTGTCTAGAGGAATTTCTGGCACTGTCCTATGAGAACCTACTTGGGAACGCGGTTTGGCTATCTCTGGTACCTATTTGGCTACATGTTTCCACAGTTCTGGCCTAACTTTGAGCAGCTCTTCTAAAGTGAGATTGCACTGCACTTTAGTATTCTCTACTACCTCCGTGTTCCTAGGTAAGACTGAATCTTCGTTTCTTACCATGGCCGTGGGTGCTCTCATACACATGGACTTTGCTTCGCATGGGCCTTTGAAATGGGGTAGTTCTTGTATGGAATTAGATTCGAAGTCTAATCTCTCCTTAGATTGAGTGCTCTCCTGCTCTTCATAAATGGATGGGATATTTTGTGGGAATTGGTCGTGTGCATCATCCACAAGTTCAATGGGAGGAGGGACTTCACTTTCTTTAGCCCATTTGTCTTCTTGAATCTCTCATAGGAATTCTGGTGTGAACCGATTCATAGAAGAAGATGTGTCTGGCTCCATAGAGTTAGGCACATAGGCTTCCTAGGCAGGTAGGCTTTCTCTTTCACTTGCCTTGCCCTTATTTTGAGAGACAAGTTCCTTTTCTGATTGTGCTATTAGCCTCTCCAACCTTTCTAGCAGTCCATCAAAGTGCAACTGCATCTTAGCTGAACTAGAGATGTTAAAGAGGTGACTGGCTTCAAACATGGTTTGAGCCAATTCCACCATTTTGGCACAGATTTTGGTTCGTTCAAGCTCTAGCTCGTCTCTAGGGTAACACGTTTCATGACCGGTTATGTTTGGCCCTTCTTGGATTCTAGCCTGATATGCTTTAAGCATCATATTTAGGTCCTCGAGAGTGGGATCTGCTAGTACTGATCCTACTCTAGGGGGTGGTGGGGTTGTATGAGACGGTTTGGAAGGGGTTGGATTGGATGGAGATGGGAATGGCGGTGGTGGCGTCGTGTGAGAGGGAGTCTGAGATGTGAGTTCAGCTATCCTGGCTTTTGTTTCTCTTAGGCTTTCCTCGAGTTCACTCATCTTCTTAGCACATTGCCTCTTCATTCTTTCTCTACTATCTCTCCAGGCTCTAGTCCGTTTCTTGGTCATGCTCTCTGTTTCACTAACATCTGAGCTCTTTTCTTGGCTTACTCCTTGGTTTTGCTGCAATGCTTGAGCTCTAGTGACCACTTGCACTGGCTCGGTGGAAGTCACACTCCCTGTGGAGTCGACAACTAACCCAATAACGTTTATAGGGGTGATTTTTGGCATATTATTGGGGTTCTTTGGGCAATCTCGTAAGAGATGCTCCTTTCCACAATCTTGGCAAAAGCCTTGGATTGTCACTGATTGGGGTTGTGTAGATGGAGGTAAGGGGCAATCACGAATGAGGTGATCTCCTTGACATATGTAGCATGGTCCTCTAGGGAATGGGGGTCTTACTTGCCTAGGTTAAGGTCTGGGGTTGGGGTTTGTATACATGACGTTTGCGTAATCTGACTCCCAACTAGGTTCACTCGGCCCTTCACTATAATAGGAATCACCATGTTCAAGAGACTACATGTAGTAGGCCTGGGGGCTATCAATATGTGTAGAATCAAAACTATGGTCGCCCGGGTCACTTTCTGACAGCAATGGTGTTACTGGCACTATGGCTCTATTCAGGTTCTCTTCTGCAGCTGTGTATTTTACACGGATCACATTGGCTGGAGCAGGAGGTTATTGGGCTAGCGTTGGTTGAGATCTTTGCTAGGGCTGATATTGTGGTTGGTAGGTTTGTTGAGGCCTAGCATACTGTTGTGGTGGATATTGGTTTTGATATCTTCCCTGTTATGGATATGGCTGAGGGTAATTTTTCCTGATAGTTTGTTTGTTATAAGGGCAGTCTTGTGCGGTGTGGTTAGTGTACCTCCGTTCTATGGTGCAGTATTGGCTACTGGGATTCACTTGGGGTTGGGCCATAATAGGGCATACATTTGCCATGTGGTCACCACCGCAAGTATAGCACCTCTTTACTAGGGCAAATCTAGGAATTTGTTTACTAGAGACACCTAGTTTTTGAGCTACTTTCTCAGCGAGTTCCTTAATAGATGTGGGTTGCGAGGAAGAGAGGCTAGTAGAACTATCAGAATCTTTGTAACTCTTTGAAAGTTCTAATTCTTCCCCTAGGTTATCCTTGATGTCGATGCACATGCGTACACACTCTTCTATAGTCTTAGGGTCTTTCAAGTACACATATGACCTCAATTTGGTACTTAGCAATCCATCCAAGAATAAAGCCACTTGTTTGGCTGGTGTGGGTAACTCAGGAACAGGGCATCTCTCAAGATATTGCCTAAATCTTCTTCTTGCAAGTCTCACGCTCTCTTGAGGGGTCTGCTTGAAGCTATGTATCAATGAGGAAGTATTATGCCTTATACCACTCTTAGAGAATTCAGTGATGAAAGCCTCTAAGAGTTGGTCTATGCTCCTGAACTGTCTCTCATTCAATGGTTGAAACCACGTAAGGGATGTGTTCCTAAGGGTTAGACCAAAGGCATTATACTGCGTGAATAGGTCCTCAACTTGTTCAGCTCTCAAGACTTGCCTAAACTCGGCCACATGATCATATGGGTCTCCTGTGCCATCAAAGTAGTTCTTCATGGACTTAACTAGCTGGGTTGGTCTCAAGGTGTTTTCTAAACACATGATCATGAATAGGATGAATCATGGATTCTTTTTAAGTACCAAAAAAGGTACTTTTCCAAGCCTTGTAACTCAAAAACAATGAGGAATCAGCTTAAGCTTGTGTGATACAAAAAATTTTGAGCTCTTTGAGCTACACAATATTGTTAGAGACAATCTAGGTCCAAATCCACTTCCAAATATCACTTTTGAGCCTTGTAAAATTAGTAATTCTAGAGACAGATGAAAAAAATGTGAAAAACCTCTTTATTAATCTAAGTTCATGTAATCAAATGAGACATAGAACACAAGAACTACAAAATTTTCAATCAAATAAAGTTTTTCTACTAGGAGCACTCTACCTTTCTCTCATATAACACTTTCTCTGATTCCTGCATCTTCATTCTCAAATTTGACATACAAATTTCATGGGACAACTTCCTAGAGAGAAAATGTAAAAACGCATTACTATAAAATTTCTCAGACATGATCAGAATATCTTAAACATGAAATTTCATTACTACTTACACATCATTTTTTGAAAAAGAACATCTATCTCAATATGTTATATTACAATTCTCCTCCTCTTTCAAGAAGTCTCTTCTCATAGTTGGAAAGAAGGGTAATGTTCCATTAACTCATCTAAATGAACCCATGTTGAATCTTCAATAGGATATGCAAACCACTTAACTAAAATCTTAGTTGTTTCACTATTCCAAAAATATCTAATTCTCCTATCCACTATTACTTCTCATTCAAGATCAAAAGTGGCATCTCTTTTCAACTTAGATTTGTCATGCAAAATGTGATAAGCAATAGGGGCATACTTTTTAACTAATCCAACATGGAAAATTGGATTAATTTCCAAGGAATTAGATAGATCAAGTAAATATGCACTAGAACCAACTTTCTTTAAGATTTTAAAAGGACTTGCACAACGTGGAGACAATCGAGGATCTTTTCCTAAAACCAGATTTGATTTAGAAGGGTTCACTTTCAAAAAACCAGATCATTTATTCTAAAATCCAAGAATTTCTTTTTGAGATTATGATATAACTTTTGATGTTTCTCTACATCTTTAATGTTCTTCTTTACCTTTTTCTCCTCCAAATCTATGTTTTCAGGAAACTTTTTAGATACATCAACCTGATTTTGTGAATTAAAATTTGAATGTGGTATCAAATAATTACAGCCATATATTGCTTCAAAAGGAGTCATCTTAATAGACGAATGCCATGTACTATTATATGCATACTCAACCAATGATAAATACTCCGTTCAATTGTTTTGCTTAACATTTACATATATATGTAACATATGCTCAAGCACCCATTTAACCTTCTTGGTCTCACCATCAGTTTGAGGATGAAAAACAATACTTATGCATAGTTCTAATCCTATGGATGAAAATGTTGCTTTCCAAAAATTAGATGTAAACCTTACTTCCCTATCAAAAATTATACTTTTAGGTATACCATGTAACCTAAAAAATTCTTTTATAAAAATTTTAGCAATGTGCATAGATGTACAAATTTGTTATGAAATCCATAGAGATGGATTCCCATTTTTTATGAGGCACATCTAATGGTTGTAACATACCAAGACTCCTTTTAAATTCGACCTTAACATGTTGACATTTCAAAGATTCTTTCACATAACTCCCAATATCATGTTTCATATGTGGCCGGTAATATGTAACTTTCACTTTAGCATAATTCCTAGAAACACTAGGGTGTGTAAAGAAAAGTGCATCATGATAGTGCTGAAGAATCTTTTCTTTTGAAATAGATTTTGAAGAAATACAAAAATGAGAATTAAAACTTATTATTTCTAAAATGAATTTTTTCTTCAAATATAGAACGCAGATTTGCATTCAAAAATTTTATGATTACTTCATAATACAAATCTTTTTTTTATTTGTTTTGAATATCAAAATCAGAAGATACAATAGAAATTGAATTGCATAAAGGTTTATGACCCAAAGCATCAGCCACTTTATTTTCTTTTCTTGCTAAGTATTACATATCAAAATCATATTCACTTAGCAATTTGATCCATCATTTTTGTCTATTATTAAGTAAAGGTTGAGTAAAGATATACTTAAGGCTTTGATAATATGCTCTTAATTCAAACTTTACTCCAAGCAATAAGTGTCTCCAATGTTTAAGTGCATGAATAACCACAAGCTTTTCCCAGTCATGTATTGGATATTTTAATTTATGTTTCCTTAGTTTTCTTGACTCATAAGCCACTACCCTTCCTTCTTGAGAAAGTACACATCCGATTTAACTTCCACTAGCATCACATGCGATAATAAATGGCTTCCCAAAATTGAGGTATTTTTAGCATATAATTTTTAATAATTTTCTACTTTAGTTCTTCAAATGAATATTCATACTCATTATTCCATGTGAAGCCTCTGTTTTTCCTCGTCAATTTTGTTTCCCCAAAGAAGCCACTTCCGCCTTGCAAAAAAAACATTTACTCATCTTACCATATAGTTTATGTTCTCTGAGTCTTTGTAAAGTCTTCCTAAGATGCAATGCATGTTCATCATCATCATATACACAAAAATATTGTCAAGAAAGACTAAATTAAATTCATTGAGGTATTCATGAAACACATTATTCATCGAACACATAAATATGGCAAGAGCATTTATCAATCCAAAAGGAAAAATTATGGACTCATAATAATCATATCGTGTTCTAAAAGAGGTTTTGGGTATGTCCTCAAACTTTAATATAATTTGATGATATCTAGATCTTAAGTCAATGTTAATGATTATTATCAAACCACTTAATTGACTCAACAATTCGTCTATGTCTGGAAGTGGATACTTGTTCTTAACAGTTTCTCATTCAATCCTCTATAGTTGATGCAAAGACCATACGAGCCATCTTTCTTTTCTGAAACAAAACAAGTGCTCCCAAAGGTGAAAGACTACATCTTATTAATCCCTTCTTCAATAGATCATCTAGTTGGAGCTTCAACTCTTTCAATTCATTAATATTGGACCTATAAGGTGTTCTAGAATAAGGTTCACTTCCTAGATAAAGTCATATAGCATGGTCATTTTTTCTAGGAGGGGGCATGCCCAAGAGATCATCAAGAAATGCATCAACATAGTCATCTAAAAGTTTCTTGACATATTCAAGGATTTCTTCTTCCTTCTTCTTCTCATGAAGGTCATTCACATAAAACAAATATATCTCACAACCCTATAGAATATCCCTAATCAAAGTTCATACCAAAAATAGGAGAAAAATCCAAATTACACTCACCTACAAGATGATGTACCTCTCCCTCTATTTTCAAAGTAAGGATCCCACTTTTGCAATCAACCATTGCAATGTTATGAATTAACTAGTCCATGCCAATGATTACACCACATTCTCTCATTTCAATTAAATGGATGGTACCCAAAAACTTATGTTCACCTAACATAAAATCAAGATTCTCAATATAGCCTTGAGTATAGTGTATCATGCCATTAGCCATTTGTATAAATCTTTTGGTCCACATCTCAATATGCAATCCTAAAGGCTTTATCAACATATGTGAAAGGAAATAATTTATACTACCCGAATCAATCAAAAAAATAATCTTATGCGATGATATGCCCCCCATAATCCTAATCATTGATTCCCTTGAATGAGAAGAAGTTGTCATGCATCGAAGACTGGGTTTAGCGCGGTTATCTTGATCATAAGCTTATGAGACATAAAAATGTTCAACTCTTTGATCTTCACAATAGCTTTAGAGATCCCCTAGGTCCAAATCCACTTCCAAATATCACTTTTGAATCTTGCAAAATCAAAAACTCTAGAGAGAGAAGAAAGAGCATGAAAAATCTCTTCATTAACCTAACTTCACACAATCAAGTGATACTTAAAACACAAGAACTGTAAAATTTTCAATCAGATAAAGGCCTTGTACTAAGAGCACTATACCTTTCTTTCATACAACACTTTCACTAAGTCCTATCTCTTCATGCTCAAGTTTGATATGCAAATTTCATGCCCCAACTTTCTAGAAAGAGAATGTAAAAAATTATTGCTACAAAATCTTATAGACATGATCACAATATCCTAAACATGAAATTTTATTATTACCTACACATAATTTTCTAAAAAAGAACATCTATCTCAATATCGTATATTACAATTATCCCCCTCTTTGAAGAACTCTATCTTGAGAGTCAACAAGAAGGGTAATGTTCCATAAACTTATCTAAACTAACCCATGTTGAATCTTCAATAGGATATGCAAACCACTTAACTAAAATGTCAGCTATTTCACGATTCCTAAGATGTCTAATTCTCTTATCCACTATTACTTCGGGTTCAAGCTCAAAAGTGGCATCTTCCTTCAACTTAGATTTGTCTTGTGAAACCTGATCAACATTAAGAACATACTTTTTAAGTAATCCAACATGAAAAAATGATTGAATTATCAAGGTGTTAGGAAAATCAAGTAAATATGCAACAAAACCAACTTTCATTGAGATTTTAATAGAAGTAACATAATGTGGAGACAATCAATGATCTTTTCCTAGAAAAGGTTCACTTTCAAAAAAGAAAAACAAATCATTTGTTCTAAACTGCAAGGGTCTCTCTTTTTGATATCATGATATAACTCTTGATATTTTTATGTATCTTTAATGTTCTTCTTTACCTTTTTCACCTGCGAATCCATCTTTTCAAAGATATAATTAGATCATATAGCTTGATTTTGTGAATTCAAATTGAACGTGATACCAAATAATTATATCCATATATTGCTTCACAAGGTTTTATTTTAATAGATAAATGCCATATACTATTATATGCATACTCAACCAGAGACAAATACTCACTCCAACTATTTTTTTGTTGGAGTAAGATGTCTTCCGAAGCACGCAAACAGCACAAGGAAGAAGAAGAAGCTTGGAGCACAACATACAATGTTGAATGTATTACCACTAGAATGTACAAACATAATTAGCCCATTAGGGAAATAGGTGTATATACAAGCGAGGGGAAAAAGCCTCCTAAAGAGGGAAAAAAGTGCCCAGGTGGTCCTAGAGTGTTCACACTCATCACTACCTAAATATATCAACAAATCCCCCTTGGGAGTGATGCGGTGAATAAGGAGTTGGCACGCATGTATAAGGAAGTGCCAAGCTATGTGGAATCAATCCACAAAAGGAAGAAAGCCCAAAGCTTTGTGGAAAGCTTCAAAGTTCTCCCTATGTAGAGCCTTTGTAAAAAGGTCTGCAATGTTCTCTTGCATGGGCACATATGCCAAGCTAATCTCCCCAGTAGAGAAGCTCTCTCTGACATAATGATAATGCACCTCAATGTGCTTAGTGCGAGCATGGAACACAGGGTTCCTCGCAACTACCAATGCACTCTGACTGTCAGTGAAGATGGTGGTGGCAAAAGACTGACCAACACCCAAATCAGCCATAAGGCACCTCAGCCACACACACTCAACACCCACTATGAAAGCTTCCCTATGCTCATCCTCACAACTAGAAGTGTCCATAGTAGGCTTCTTCTTGCTCAACCAAGATATACATGAGCTACCAAGCATAAAGCAAAAGCCACTGGTAGACACACGAGTGACATAGCAACCAGCCCAATCACTATCATGAAAAGCATGCAAATCTGGCGGTAGTGATCCCCCCTTAGGATAAAACAATCCAAGTAGTCGAGTACCACTCAAGTAGCGAAAGATGCACTTAACCACCTACCAATGCTTGACACCTGGGCAATGCATAAACCTACTCGTCTTTGAGACAACAAACTGAATATTGATGGAGAGTGTTAATCTCCAAAAGAACAAGCTATTCTTGAAGTTAGAGCACTCTGTATCAAGAGTAACTCAAAACCTTTACCAATTTAGAGGATCAATGATCAATTATCAAAATTTTGAACAAACTGTGAAGAAGGTGACTACACAAAAAGTCTACTGCACATAATTCACTCATTGACTTATCAAATGTGTAAACTTTTTGATAAAACTTTGCACATCATCTCATCTATAGTTTGCGCACCTCCTCCAAGTTAAATCATTCCAAAAGACTCAGTAGATCTTGAGAAATGATCTTAACAAGTCACCTATGTCTAAAACTGTAGCTCTTTACAGTCGACTTTGACACCTGCAACTTCTAAAGCTTGGTTCTCTCAAACTAGAACGTGTTTATGCAAATGCTTTTAGCCATAGATGGCTTACCTTCCAACTTAGATTTCGACTCCTCATTTTTGCAAAACGTTACACTGTGCACTGAGAATCAATTCTTTGACCATCAAAATTGTGCCTGTTTCAGAAGACACTCAACACTTCTTCACATATGAATGTCCCTACTCATAATTCTCATAGCCTATTTACAATTAGGCTCTCAAACTTTAACCATAGACTCATTAACTATGGAATTAGATACCTAAAAAAGGATTCTTGAAATGATCAAGCACAGAAGGAGAACACTCAGAAAAATGGGGTGCAACTTTTCTTCATTACTGAAAAGTTTTACATATGGATAAGAGAGTTATTCTACACACTTCACGTGTCTAATGACTTCTAATTCTCTTCAATTCTTGTTCTCACACACTTTCTCATATTTGCCCCGACATTTTTCCTTGTATATATAGGCAAATACTTACAAGCTCATGACCATACAAAAGTATAAGTGAGCTAATTCTAAATTAATGTACATATGTATACACATCCTCATTCTCTGAACATGTACTTTCTTCATGCTTCATATCTGGATCTTTTCTTCAGTCCTTGAGTTTAAACCTTCAAACTTCAATTGTTGATTGCCTTGCACCAACATCTCCCCCTCAATCATCAATTGAGGTTTTCTCTATCTTCTTTATACCTGCCATGTCTTTGAATCTCTGTAGCTTTGGTCCATCCAAGCTCTTTGTTAGCATATCACCTATATGATATTTTGTTGAAGTATGTATTGCTTCAATCTCCTTATCCATCACCTTCTCTCTTAGAAAGTGATACTGAATCTCAATATGTTTAGTCCTAGCATGAAAAACAGGATTAGCAGCTAAATACAATGAACTCATGTTATCTCCATGAATAGTGGGTGTACTCTGAGTGATGTCAAAACTCTTCATAAGAGTCTTAAGCCATATCACTTCCTTTGCAGCTTCAAGCATACCTTTGTACTCAGCCTCTGTGGATGATAAAGCAACTGTGTGTTGCTTCTTTGAACACCATGAAACTAACTTATCTCCCACATAACACAAGTATCCATAAGTTGATCTCCTATCATTTGGATTACCTGCCCAATCTGTATCACTATATATCTTGATGTTTGTATCTGATGTAAAACCATAATACAAACCTTCTTTGAGTGTACCCTTAATGTACCTCAACACTCTTTGTCCTGCAATCCAATGTTCTTTCCTAGGACAATGCATGAATTGAGATAATACTCCAACTACATATGACAAATCAGGCCTAGTTAATATAGCATAGATCAGACTACCAACCAAACTTTGATATAGCTTCATGTCCTTGAACTCTTCTCCTCCATATCTGCTCAATTTGTGATTCACCTCCATTGGAGTAGGTGCTACCCTGCAATCATTCATCTTAAACTTGATCAACAAGTTTTTCAAATACCTTTCTTGAGTTACATACACTCCGTGTTGAGTGTATGAGATCTCCATGGCCAAGAAATATGACCAGTCTCCCAAGTCACTAATCTTGAACTCTTTCTCCATTTACTTCTTTAGGCTTTGAATGCCTTTCTCATCTGTACCTGTAAGAATTATATCATCAACATATATGCACATGTAAATGAACCCATCATCACTTGCTTTAACAAGCAAGCTAGTATCTGCTTTAGATACTTGAAAACCAAGTTCCTTCAAGAACTTCACAAGTCTATAATTCCATGCCCTTGGGGCCTGCTTCAAACCATACAAAGCTCTCTTGAGCTTACATACATGATCTAGATACCTTTCATCTTTGAATCCTTGTGGTTGCTCCATGAAAACATCATCTGAAATATAACCATTTAGAAAAGCATTCTTCACATCTAGTTGACATAATTTCCAACCTTTACATGCAACAATAGCTATAAGTGTCCTGATGGTTGTCATCTTTGCCACACGACTATAGGTCTCATCATAATCTACACTATATGTCTGAGCAAACCCTTTCACAACAAGTCTAGCTTTATACCTAGACACACTTCCATCTGCAAACCTCTTTGTCTTGTAGACCCATTTGCATCCAATGATCTTCTGACTATTTGGTTTAGGAACCAAATCCCATGTCTGATTCTCCATCAATGCATCATACTCTTCCTGCATAGCTTTCTCCCAATTTTCCTTACCTTTTGCCTCTTCATATGTAGAAGGGTCTTCATCTGCCTTTATCATATAAGCATAATCTTTGGTAGCCAAAAAAGAAGTGTCATAACTATACCTTGTAGGTTGCCATTTGTGTCTTGATGACCTTTTGAGTTCTCCACTTCTTGAGGTTTCTGGTTCATCACATTCTGGATCAAACCTTGGCACTTCTTCAACTTCAACCTGTACTTCATTGTTCTCCTCTTTGTCAAATATCTGAACCTTTGATTTACCTTTCTTTTGATTCACAATTTCTTCATCATCTGCATGAACATTAAGTGTACCTGCATACCAAGTACCTTGCTCATCAAACGTAACATCCTTTGACACAAGGAATTGTTTTGTGGATGGACTCCACAACCTATATCCCATCTGCTTATCATCATATCCAATGAACACATATTTTTCAGCTTTAGGTTCCAATTTATGCCTCAACTGAGATGGCACATATGCATATGCCAAACATCCAAATACTTTGCAATGATTTAGAGTAGGTCTCTTACCCCACCATGCCTCATATGGTGTCATACCCTGCAAAGCTTTACATGGTAATCTATTGACCAAATATGTAGCTGTTTATGCCTCAATTCAGATGGCACATATGCATATGCCAAACATCCAAATACTTTGCAATGATCTAGAGTAGGTCTCTTACCCCACCATGCCTCATATGGTGTCATACCCTGCAAAGCTTTACATGGTAATCTATTACACCCTGAGCCCACAAGTAATTTGGGCAGTTTTTCTCCTTCATCATGGATCTTCAAACTCAACAAGAGTTCTATTCCTCCTTTCTGCTACACCATTTTGTTGAGGAGAGTACCTGCAAGTAATTTCCCTTTTTATACCTGCATTCCATAAGTAATCACTAAACTCATTAGAGAAATACTCTCCCCCTCCATCTGACCTTAGTCTCTTCAACTTTTGACCTGTAATTCTCTCTGCATACACATGATAATGTTTGAATGTATTGAATACCTCTGACTTATCTTTGATCACATAGATAGTGATCCATCTGGTAGCATCATCAACATAAATCACATAATACCTTGAACCATGGATACGGAAATCCTTTGATGGTCCCCACACATCTGTGTGTACCAACTCAAGCTTCTCTGAATACATAAAACCATGCTTGGAATAATATTGCTTATGAGCCTTACCTAATTGACATGCCTCACATCTATATGTCATATGTTGACGTGCAACATTAGGCAATCCAAGCACTGAACCATTGTTAACCATATCTTTAATACCTCTTTCATTAAAATGTCCAAGCCTTTTGTGCCAAAGATCTAACTCTGAGATCTTATGTCCTCCATAGGTGTACAACATGACCAATGTTACCTTGAACCTTCAATGTGAAGAGTCTTCCTTCTTTCTTCCCTCAAACAATTTGTTTATATCCATTCCTAGGGTCTTCCACAAAAACTCCTTCACTAGTGAACCTAACTTCATAACCTTTTTCAACAATTTGTCCTACACTTATCAGATTCTTTGGAATTGTAGGAACATACAAAACCTTACTCAAGAGATTACTTCCATCCTTGGCATTCATTGATCCAATTGACTTCACATTGTGCTTTGTATTGTCACCTGTTTGAACTACATGATTAGTTACCTTATTTCCCAAATCAGTCATCAAAGCTATGTTGCCACTCAGGTGATTGCTACACCCTGAGTCAATGTAGAAGACTCTTTGGTCTTCACTTTGCCTTTCACAAGTTGCATTCATTATCAATGTTGAATCCTCCTTCTGATTTGAAGCATAATTGTAGTAGGTATTGTCGTATTGTTGACTTTGGAATCTTCTACCTGCATTTCTTCCAAAGTATCCTCTACTACCTCTACCTCTGAAATTACCTCTTTGATTTCTGCCACCTCTTCCTCTTGAATTAAAGTTATGATTATATCCATCATTATTCTAAGTATTATGCCAACAATCATTAGCTAAATGATTTGTCTTACCAAAAATCCAGCAAGCTTTGACTCCATCTTTATTACTTCTACCTCTTTCTCTGCCTTTGCCACCTCCTCTTCCTCTTAAGAAGTTAGCTTGGCTAGTTGTACCTTCATCTTCATTTGATTGTTGCTTCTCTTTGCTATTCTTCTTCGTATCCTTTGAATACATTGCTTGACCTGCACTTTTATCACCATCACCTTTGACATCGTGCTCAAAGGTTAGCATGTGTCCTAGCAACTGATTTAAGTCAGGAGTAAAATGATCTACTGATAATTCAGTAGACAAAATGAATGGCTTCCATTTGTCATCACCTCTCAAACATGTAAGGATTTGCCTTACCAATTTATCCTCCTCAATATCTTCATCAACTGCTCCTAATGCATCTGCAATGTCCTTCATTCTTGTAACATAATCTGAGATGGATTGAGAGGCCTTCTTCTTGAATGTGGTAAATTCTGCCCACAAGGATGCCTTCCTTGACTTTGTGGTGTTTTGGAAATGCTCCTCCAAAGCATTCCATATATCACTTGCACTTTCAAGACCTTTAATGTGAGGTAGCAAGTAGTCATTAACTGTCGTATAGATAATGCTCCTGGCTTGAGCATCTCTCTTCATCCAAGTCTTCAAATCTCGATAATTCCTCCCTAGTTGGAACACTAGGATCTCTGAACTGAGGCTTTTCTTCTTCACCTATAATATAACCTATCAAATCTTTGCTCATAAGTTGAGCTTCCATCCTCATTGACCATGCTGGATAGTTCTCTCTATCCAGTTTCTCTATCTAAAGAGAATCTCCCATCCTTTCTTCACCTGTGTATTAAATCCTTCTAGCTTTATGAGGAATAAGGTTACCTTTGCTTCGAATGATACTCCTTTTGTCTTCATTGATATCTTCCGGCCTCCTTCTCAAGCTTTGCTCTCAAGCTTTCACCTTTTGAATCTTCAATTGTTGAATTCTTTATGACTTCAGTAGTCGGGGTCCTCCTTTCTTCAATTCTGATACTTCCTGCTCTGATACCACTTATGGAGAGTGTTAATCTCCAAAAGAACAAGATACTCTTGAAGTTAGAGCACCTCTATATCAAGAGTAACTCAAAACCTTTACCAACTTAGACGATCAATGATCAATTATAAAAATTTTGAACAAACTGTGAAGAAGGTGACTACACAGAAAGTCTGTTGCACATAATTCACTCATTGACTTATCAAATGTGTAAAGTTTTTTATGAACTTTGCAAAAGGTGTCGTCTATAGTTTCCGCACCTCCTCCAAGTTAAATCATTCCAAAAGACTTAGTAGATCCTGAGAAATGATCTTAACAAGTCACCTATGTCTAAAACTGTAGTTCTTTATAGTCGACTTTGACACCTGCAACTTCTAAAGCTTGCTTCTCTCAAACTAGAACCCGTTTATGCAAATGCTTTAGCCATAGATGGCTTACCTTCCAACTTCGATTTTGATTCCTCATTAAACTTTACACTTTGCACTGAGAAATGATCAATTCTTTGACCATCGAAATTACGCCTGTTTCAGAAGACACTCAACACTTCTTCACATATCAATGTTCCTACTCATAATTCTCAGAGCTTGTTTACAATTAGGCTCTCAAAATTTAACCATAGACTCATTAACTATGGAATTAGATACCTACAAAAGGATTCTTGAAATGATCAAGCACAGAAGGAGAACACTCAAAAAAATCGGGCGCAACTTTTCTTCATTATTGAAAAGTTTTACATATGGTTAAGAGAGCTATTCTACATACTTCACAAGTGTCTAATGACTTCTAATTCTCTTCAATTCTTGTTCTCACATACTCTCTCATATTTGCCCCGACATTTTTCCTTGTATATATAGGCAAATATTTACAAGCTCATGACCATACAAAAGTATAAGTGAGCTAACTCTAAATTAATGTACATATGTATACACATCTTCATTCTCTGAACATGTACTTTCTTCATGCTTCATATCTGGATCTTTTCTTCAGTCCTTGAGTTTAAACCTTCATCAAAACTTCAATTGTTGATTGCCTTGCACCAACAAATATGTGGCCAAGTAATGCATAATTAAATCAAGCATCCAGCAGCCTGCTGATAGAGAACAACATCAAATGCATCTCCAACATCATGAAGACTCAATCGTAAACCTGTCTCCATAGGAGTGGCAATAGGCTTACAGTCTTCAGGGCCAAAACATTGAAATAATGTCTCGATATATTTCATTTGGCACAAAGCCATTCCACCATCAACTTGCATAATCTCAATGCCCAAATAGTGATGCAAATGCCCCAAATCAGACATCTCAAATGAGGCATGCAAATCAGTGTTAAAATCAGCAATATGTGTGTCATGAGGACCAGTGAGCAGCATGTCATCAACATACACCACAATGATCAGAAGCACATCATTAGCTCGCTTAACATACAAGGTGCTTTTAGTTGGAGTTTTCTCAAAACCATGTGGCAATGGAGATAGGCATGTATCTTTTCATACCAAGCACGTGGTGTGTGCTTTAAAGCATATAATGCCTTCTTTAACCTCCACATCTATTTTTCATGACCTTTCTGCACAAAGCCATGGGGTTGAAAAACATACACTTCTTCATGCAAGTTACCATTCAGAAATGTTGTTTTAATGTCCAACTGATGTACATTCCAACCATGATGCTATGAACAGTAGTCATTTGGCAAGTAAAAGCAAAGGTTTCATCAAGATCAATGCCTCTTTCATATGCATAACCCTTTGCAACAAGCCTAGCTTTATACATGTCAATTGTTCCATCAGTTTTACGCTTCAGCTTGTATACCCACTTAGTGCCAATGACCGTCTTGCCAGGAGGCAAGTCACATAAAGACCAGGTACCATTTTTCAAGATGGCATCATATTCATATTGCATTGCCGCCATCCAATGTTCAGAATTTTGTGCTTCATCAAATGAAACAAGTTCAATCTCATCACAGAGACTAGAGGCATCCATAGCATAGCAATCTAATGCAAAAGAGGCACTATGAGAGCCTGATCAAGTATGATATGACATAGGTGCATCTAATTTGCTATCACGCAAGGTCTACACCAGCCATTTTGGCATAGTTTTTGCCTGCTCAATATCAGCTCTCTCATCAACAAGTGCATCATGAAAATCTACATCAGAAATGGAATGGTGTGCATCATCACATGAAACCTACAAAGGTTGAGAAGTTGCCTCATTAGGACCAGCACTAGACTATCCACCTGTAAAAAGAGGAGGCAAAGTATCATACATGTCTTTGGAGCTAAAAGATGTCTCCTTAGCACATGAAAGCAATGACTAGATAGCATCTTCCACAAAAACAACATCACAACTAACCAAAATGCATTTAGTATGTGGATGATACAGACAATAGCCTTTACTTTTAGAACTGTACCCAATAAAAATACATTTTACTGCTTTATCTCCGATTTTTTGTGATGTTGTTTAGCCACTAATGCATATGCCAAACAACCATAAACATGCAGATGAGCAACAGATGGCTTGTGACCATGTCAAGACTCATATGGAGTGATAGACTGCAATGTCTTAGTGGGACACCTGTTCAATACATATGCTGCACACATAACAGCCTCAAGCGAGAAACTATGTGGTAAACCCTGACTCTTGACCATACAACTCGCCATCTCCATGAGTGACATGTTCTTTTGTTCAGAAACTCCATTCTATTGAGGTGTATATGGCACTGTACACTGATTTTTTATCCCACATTCAACCAGAAATGCATGTTAGACGGCCGCCGAACAAAGGACAATTGTACTTAGACAGAGGTTTTTAATGTAGGAACAATTGTACTTAGACAGAGGTTTTAATGTAGAAAGAACCCTTCTGACAGTACGCGGTAAAAAAAAGATTCGCGTAAAACCTTGTAACAAAACTCTATTTAAAGCCATGAAAAGGGACGAGAGAGGAGGAGGAGGAGGAGGAGGAGAGAGTCCCCGTGTTTTTTTGGAAGTTGCGAATACATTGTGAGAGTTCCCGTTTTGGGATTATTTTACTTCGTCTACTGTGTGCAACGCGTAGAGTGTTTTTGGTTCTGTTCTGTCTGTGCCCTTTGTCTGTGTAATCATTCGACTGTGTATGTGTGATATATTGTGTGTTACGAGTCGGTACAGCGATTGTGAGAGTTTGTTCGGTAACGAGCTAAAGAGCCTCCTGTGTTTTGGAAATGGTACGTATAAGTGTTGTATGTGTCGAACAAGAGTAACTCTGTTCTATCTTGTCTGCTCCTTTCCCTCTCCTGTGTATGTACTTGTGTGCGTATGTGCGTTATACGTAGTGTTACGAATTGATACGGTGTTGCAGAGATTTCACCCGGTAATGATTAAAGTAATCCCTAAGTGCTAGTCGACAGGAATGTGTTTGTCTGATCGTTCGTCTGTGGAGCGCGGACGTATAGAGAACGAACATGGTTCGATTGTGAGTTATGAAGCTCTGTGAATGACTGAGCAGGTAGTATATCTATGTTCAGATAGTACCAGTAATGTTATGAATACGAGTAGAATGATGATAAAGTGCGCGACAAGTTATAGTCAGTAGGTCTTGCAAATTGAATGTGATACTCGGCAGAGTCGTAAATTGTGCAGAAGGATTTTGTGGCGTATTCGTGTTAAGTTACCAGCAGTGCGCTTTGTGTATTGATTCTCAGTCCGGATTACTGCTCAACTGTTATAGCAGGAAGATCTTGGAATATGGGATTCTAAGACGTTGATAGCCTTGGTTGATCAGAAACAACTACTGAGCTAAGACGCGCTGACCGAGTAACGAGTGAGTGAGAAGTTGAGAAAATAGTATAGGGCCTCTGTCTAACAGACCCCTACCACTCCCAAGAACCCACGTGGCTAGAGTCCGTTTATTTTTACGGTAAGATTAACTACAGAAAAACTCGGATATACATCTTACGCCGTGTTGATTGGATAGAAAGCGATACTGTTATATGTTTAACATTTATAACGTTTAACATTTGGCGCCGTCTGTGGGAAAGTGGCATCCGATTGCCAGTTCTCGGGCCAGTTCTCTGTGGGAAAGTGGCAACTATTTATCAGTACCTGCGGTAAAGAAGTATTTGATTGCGAGTCACTTGCGAGACCGTGGCATTAGAACACCAGCAATCTGTAAGAAGTAAACATCCGGTGACAGTGATTCACTGACAGTAGCAACAGACCCAGATTGTTGCAAACTGCTCAGATAATATCACTGGGCAATGATACATGCCGGTCACTCGATCGGGCGAAACATATCCCAAGAATCGTCAGGATGAAGCACGGAAATCACAAAAGATAGCCTCAGGAGAAGTAGGCATAACTAGATCTGACCCAGTGATCAAGAAAAATGGAAACGATACAACCAATTCTGGTCATATTCCGGTAGAACGATCAACGCCTTCGATACATTCTGGCGCTACTTCGACCCCACCTATCGAAGATATAGCAAGTCCAGATTCTGTCAAAACGCCGTTGGAACCTAGTTTAACAATACCAGATCAAGATTTAGAGATATCCACGGTCAGAAATACGTTAGGAACATTCGGCAAAAGTAGTAAAACAGGGCGTTCTGGCCCAATTTCGGTTCATTCCGGTGAGATTCCGGTGATAGAATCGCCGATCGCTGGCAAAGGTTTAGCCTTTTTTGCGGAATCATCAGCTCAACCTTCGTGTTTGGAAGAAAGATTTCGAATATTAGACATCCAGAAGGAAGGAAAGCTGTTCGAAACCAAGATCCGAAGCATCCTAAGTCGACACAGTACACCGGAAAACGCACCATCCGGTGATACAAGTCCAGATAGTTTATCCGATACAGAAGGAAACCCTGAACCCTTCACAATGAGCGGGCAACACCAACAACAACAACATCAACACCAACAGCTAGGACAGCCAAGGCCGCCGCCAACAGGAGTAACCTACACGAAATTCGGTGGATTCCCAGGAGACGACCCAGACGCCCACGTACGAACTTTCGAGATAAGTTATGCAGTTCTCAACCATCCACCCGATCAGGCGTATAAGGCCATTGTTTTTCAATCCACACTGATCAATGAAGCAGCGAGATGGCTCACGGAATATGATATCAACCATTTCGGTACTTACGATGCAGTACGAGACGCCTTTTTACAGCGATTCAGACTGAAGAAGAATCCCGCTGAAATCTTTGAGTATCTACAGAACAACAGACAGAAGATAAATCAGACCGTCCAGGAGTACGCTACCCTCTTTAGAACACATTTACGGCAGATACCACAGGCTCACGCTAATCTGCCTGATGATGTCATCTCTCAATGGTTTATCAATGGATTAACACCACAACTGAAGCAGATCATGATCATAAGATGTGACGGAGCCATGACCCTGGATGCCGTCATTGCAATGGCTCTACAGCTAGAGTCCAAGGTTGGTGGATTTTCAGAAGACTTGGAATGGTTAAAAACAAACAAAAACATGGCTGAGGATATCACAAGGCAAGTATACTGCACCACATGCAAAAATTCGGGGCACACAAGTGCCAACTGTGCCCTGAATCAAGCGTTTTGCGCTATCTGTAACGCTGCCGGACACACCACCGGAAACTGTATCTACAACGCTAGAATACAAGGAACAGCAACCGTCAATGCGGTCATCCAAGAACATGGCCAATCAGTAAATCACTATGTGCCTCCGCAACTGAGAAACAATCAACAACAAGGATATCGGAACTACCGAGGACAGAGAAACAACAATTATAATGCCAACCGATGGCACAACGGACCACCACCGGAAAACCCCGAGTTACCACCTCCACGCTGTCATTTCTGTGGCGAATTCGGCCACATTAGAAGGTTTTGTAAAGATGCAATAGAGTATGATCAAAGAAAGAAGGAACGCCAAAACCCAATGGCCAACATGGTAAAAATTACACCGATCGAGACGCAGACTGCTACCGTCCAGACCCGTTCCGGTAAACAACTTCAGCCGGCAGCAGAAATCTTCGAACCAGGGATACAAGAACAACGAAGGATGTACAACAAAGCTAGTCACTGGACCGCCACAGAACCACCAGTGTTCCCAGAACCCATTCCGGTGACTCAGGCTTCTTCATCAAGGGATGAAACACCACAAAAGGAAGCATCAGCAGAACCATCATCAGTAGAAACAACAGCAGACATTTCTGCGACAGTAGAAACTGCAAGTCCAAAAGAACAAGACAATCAAGCTCAACAGGCCTGGGAAATTTTGTCCAAGGCATCCATCACGCTACCTTTAGGCCAACTCCTGGCCTTAGTGCCTGGGATCCGACAACAGTTTCAGCAACAATTCAGTCCAGTACCTTCTTGCATTCCTACGACAGCCGCCGTTCAACCGGAACCTGATGCTGCGATTGACCACGCAGTACCCTTGATCACAGTATGGTATAAGAACCAAAAGATTACGCAAGTATTGATTGATGGAGGTTCAGGAGTAAACATTGCGACCGCAGCTTTATGTAAAAGGCTAGGCTGGACCGAAATTGAACCAGTTCAATTCTTTGTTCGAATGGCAGATCAATCAAGAGTACACCCTGTAGGACTTGTGCGGAATGTACCCATCACTCTACAAGGTACGACTTTCAAGATGACTTTTGTCATACTAGATCTACCCGAATCCACTTTGGATTACAATCTTCTTTTCGGCCGACCTTGGCTAAAGCATGCGAAGGTAATACAGGATTGGTCCGCACAAGAGCTTACATTCAAGGATGCCCATCGCAAATATGTCGTAAAATTAGACGCTATACAATCGTGTGACCCTCACGCCAGACCATATTTTGCTGAACCAGTGCATATGTTAGATGGACTATCAGATGACGAAGAAGAGCAATTTCTGAAGAGTAATGTCGATTTAATGTCTCTAGGAACTGTTGATCTACAATCCGTCATAGATAATTGGAACACATCAATATGTACAGTAGTAACTATCACCGGAAAGTCGGTCCGGGAAGATACTTCCTCAACCCATGACGATGAATTACAACCACTGCTCAAGCCAACAGACGATACAGAGAAACCTCAACAATTTTATGTCCCAGAAGACCAGCTGATCACGCACGATCTCGGAGATAGAGATCATCCACGACCAGTGAAAATAAGGCAGAACTTACCGGAACCATTTAGGGAGAATTTGATAGAACTTCTTCGTGAATTCACAGACGTCTTTGCATGGGATTACAAGGACATGAAAGGCTTAGATCCGCGTATCTATCAACACAGAGTCACGTTGAAACCAGAAGCGAAACCAACCAGACAACCCAGCTACAGAATGAACCCCCATTATGCAGCACAGGTAAAAGCCGAAATCGATAGACTGTTAAAAGTCGGATTCATTGTACCAGTAGAACACGCTGAATGGATCTCACCCATTGTGATCGTGCCGAAGAAAAACAAGCAATTACGAATCTGTGTGGATTACCGGAAATTGAATGCAGCAACAATTCCAGACCCTTTTCCAATCCCCTTTTTGGATACCATGCTGGACAGAGTCGCAGGTCATGAAATGTATTCATTTTTAGATGGATACAGCGGGTACAATCAGGTTAGAATGGCTGAAGAGGATATACCAAAAACAGCCTTCATTACCAATTGGGGTGTCTTTGCCTGCACAGTAATGTGGTTTGGATTGCGAAATGCACCAAGCACATTTCAAAGATGTATGCAGGAGATATTTTCTCCTTATCTTACTTCATTCATGCAAGTATATCTCGACGACTTCTCGATCTTTGGGAAGATGGTAGCACATTTGTTTCATCTACGATGCTGTTTTCAGAAGTGTAGAGAATATAGACTCTGCCTTAACCCCAACAAATCAGTGTTTGCAGTTTCTTGTGGCAAGCTACTTGGGCATATTGTATCTGCTCAGGGTATTCGAGTGGACCCAGATAAGATTTCGGCGATTTTAGAAGCCCCGATACCCACGACTCCGAAAGAAGTAATGCGTTTTATGGGACAAATACGATGGCATGGCAGACACCTTCGGTGGCTTGCCCACTTAGCAGTACCACTAAACAAGCTAACCACCAAAACGCCCCGACAGTTTGAATGGACTGAAGAATGTCAGATTACATTTGATCGACTCAAGTATCTCCTAACGCAAGCCCCGATTTTACAACCACCGGACTGGGACAATCCGTTCCATGTTTTTGTCGATGCTTCAGACATTGCAATTGGCAGTATCCTGATGCAACAAACAGAGAAGTGGTTTCACCTTGTTTATTACGCCAGTAGAAGGCTTGCACCTGCAGAAAAGAACTATTCCACCACGGAAAGAGAATGTCTAGGATTGATCTATTCAATCAAAAAGTTCAGACATTATCTACTAGGCCGGAAATTTACCTTTCATGTGGATCACGCTGCCCTTGTTTATCTAGTAAGACAGCAGCATTTAGGTGGACGATTAGCACGATGGGTGCTACTTTTACAAGAATTCGACTATGATGTCATTCACCGACCCGGAAATGCACATGCCTTAGCAGATTTCTTATCACGTCTAGATTCCGGTGAAGCTCCGGTAGGCATAGATGATACGACTCCTGCGATTTATAATGCTGAACCACTGCCCGATGAGATTGCCAACTTACAAACACCACATACATACTATGATCAGATTCTAACTTTTCTCACCAAAGGATGCTTTCCAGCTGAGACTGCCAAGGCAGTTCGAAGGAAAATTGCGGTCTTTAGCCGCCGATTTCGGTTAATCGCTGGGCAACCATATTATGCAGATCATACCGGAATACTACTTCGCTGTATTCCTCCACATGAAGTTGACTCAGTCATCACTTTGGCTCACTCAATTCCTTCCGGTGGCCATTTTGCAGCAGACTTAACTCACCGGAAAATTCTGCAAGGAGGACTCTGGTGGCCAACAATGCACAGGGACATCTCACAGTTTATTAAACAGTGTGATAATTGTCAAAGAACTGGTCAGCCCTTACAAAGGCATCTTTTTCCCCTGCAACCCATCTTACCATTAGAACCTTTTCAGAAATGGGGTTTAGATTTTATCGGGCCCATTACACCTCCAGCAGTATCCAGTAACAACCGATACATATTGACTTGCACAGACTACGCAACTCGATGGGCAGAAGCTTGGGCTTTGCGATCTGCTACAGCAGTTACGGTAGCAAAATGCCTGCTCACGGATGTCTTTCCACGATTTGGATTACCACTGGAAATTGTCTCAAATCAAGGTACTCATTTTGTAAACAATTTAATGAAGGCTCTCACACAGTCCTTCCAAGTCACACATAAATTTAGTTCTCCTTATTACCCACGTGCCAATGGACTAGCCGAAAGTACAAACAAAGCACTGTTAAACATTCTCCGGAAATTGATCATGGAAACACCGGAAAGATGGGATCAACTACTACCTGCAGTATTATGGGCCTACCGAACTACATATAAGGTAACAACAGGCTTAACACCTTTCAAGCTAGCTTATGGCTTAGAAGCCATCGCTCCCATGGAAGTCGTCATCCCAAGTTTGCGGGTAGCAATCGCTCAGAAGATGCTACCGGAATCTTCACTGACAACACGAATGGATGCACTCAGAGAACTCGATGAGCACCGATGGCTCAGTTTTTTAACCATGCGTGAAGTTCAACTAAGGCAGGCTAAGACGCACGATCGATATTTAAAAACGCCAGTCTTTTCGGTAGGACAGCTTGTACTCTTCTATAATGCAAAATCGGACACAGCAGCCGGAAAATTCAAACTCCGATGGTTCGGCCCTTATAAGATCTCAGCACAAGTAGGTCCGGCAACTTTCCGGTTGACTACGTTGACCGAAATTCCACTTCCAAAGGTAATTAATGGATCGAAGTTGCGGCCGTATTATCCCACTCCCACTACGCATTAAAGCATTCGGCGACGAACCGCGTTTTGTATATATTTTTGCGTTTTTCTTTTAGCCGTCTTTTGTACAGATCTTTATGATACCAGCCGCCTCTCCCTATCGATCACTCAGTACGAACGCCAGCATGCAACCCATATCGTTCCCGCACCACACAATGATCTTCACCTCTACACCGTGTTCCACATATTTAAACCCCTCAGTTGCGCCAGAACCGCCATTGTGTTTTTGTGATTGTATGTGTTATCCGAGTACTCTGTGTTTTCTGTAAGTGTGCCTGTGACCACCATGGAGGCGCTAGCTAACTACACCGCTTTCAGTGAAGGTATCCCTGCCGACGTAGGCGAATACCTGCGATGCAGAGGGTTGGCCAACTTCGCTGAGTTGCCTTGGCACTCAGTGAAAGCCCATCCCTTCGCTGCACAGATCATCCAAGCCATTGCCCAAAGCCCCCACGCAGACCGACAATGGGTCTTCCTTTCCCTTCCACACAGAACTGTCATCACCTTCCAAGCCTTCGCTGACGCCTACCGCCTCACCCTGCAAGGCCGCGAAAATGGCCCGAGCATCCCTGTTGCTCGTATGACCGAACTTTTTCCTCGCTCCTCATCCAACGAATACGCCATCCTATGCCGCCCAGATCCCGAGCGATCCGCCCTCCAATTCCTTGTAGCAATTCTCAACCTGCAGAAGAGAACATATGGTATCTCTCGCCCTTTCTACTCCGCCTTAGAATTAGCAGCCCGCGAACCTGTAAACTTTGCCTCCTACTTCTTCCTGAGAATCCATAGAGAGTGCGTAGCTATCGTTAAACAGCTTCAAAAGGGATCCACCCCACGCTCTCGCCTTCCCCACATCATCTCCTTCCTCTTTCCCACCATTCTCGCCGCACAACCCCCACCCACAGGCCCCGCAATTAGGCACGAGGAATCAGCACAGCCGATCGAAGACACCGAAGACGAAGACGAAGAAATTAATCAGCTCTTCCGGGCCAAGCGCATTCGAATCAGCTCCTCCGAAAGTGAAGTCCAAGGATCCACCGGAAAAGATCAAGAGACGAAGCCAGACGACCAAGAAGAAACGTACCACGACACCACCACACACATCGAAACCTCGACGGAGCAACCAGACCAGCAGGAGCAAGCCGAAACAGAAATACTATCCACCGAAAAAGAATCTGAGCACCACCAAGATGAACAGGAGTCCGCCACCAAAGCATTAGATCGACTCATCGACGCCATCAACCAGACAGAAACACTCGCCAAGGTAAACCCGTCAGACACCGTCCTCCCTACATCACCTCCTGCTAAACCCTTACCCCCACCGGAACCACCCCTTCCACCCTTCACCGAACCAGCACCATCCTCTTCTTCCTCCCCTAACTACTCTCCACCCAACTCCCAGCAACTATGCTCCGATACATCCTCTCGACTACCACCGCCACCCAACGCATTCTCGGAACTTGCCGCCATGGGGCAGTTCCTCATTCAGTTATCACACCAGCTGCCCGCACAATTTACAGCCGCTACAAACAGCCTGAAGGCTGAATACCAGCACAAAGTAGACACCATAGAAGCCGACATCACCCCCCTCCAGGAAGAGATCGTCGCCGTAAAGGCAGAGAATCATCACCTGCAGACACTGATAGCCGAACTCCAAGCACGGTTTTCAACAGAGCAGACCTTACGACAACAACGAGATGCAGCCCTGGAACAGCTCGCTGCCAAAGACCTGATCATCCAAGATGCCAATGAAGAAATTCAAAACCTAAAGACCGCCCTTCAGGAACAAGAAGACATCAACGCCTCTCTCGAAGATTTGGCCGCAGACTCGAAGAACCAATTACAAGAAGCCACCCAGAAGCTGCAGGAGCAACAGAAAGAAGCTGCCGAAGTCAAAGAGCAGCTACGGCGAGCCGAAGAATGCGCCGACGCGGTCAACAGCATTCTCAAAAAACAACTAATAAAGGAGGGCCAATACCAGAAAGACATCGCCACTACCCGCAGAGAACGAGACGCATTAAGGAGAACGCTGGATTTCCAAACCCAACAGTTTGAACGTAACGACAACCAAATACGCAACCAGAAGGAGTGTATCCACGAGCTGCAGAACAAATTAACCGAAATTACGACCGCCCGAGATGCAGCGCTCGCCAACGACTTCTATTTACAGGAGGCTTTCCTTCAAACCCAAGCCGACATTTTGTTAAATCAGGCCATAGCCCTCAGTGCAGTTAGAACCGATGCACAATTATTAGAACCCACCACCTTAGTCCAGATGTTAGAAACCCTTAAAAAGAAAATTACCCGAACATTTAGACTTGCCAGAAGTATGTATTTAGAAGGTATAGTATCCGAACCGTAGATACTTGCGGATACGAGTCCCGAGGACCCGACAATACTAAGTCCGAAAGTTAGTATTAGAAGTCACGATTTTTGGTGCATAAGACTTTCACACATGTAAAAGACGTTCCAAGTCCAGCACCACTCTCCAGAATGATGATTCTTGATTCGAGAATCTCGGAAAGCAGCATCAAATGTCATATCAGAATGGAATACCATCATTCTAGCGACTGGCAGCTTAAGGCCTCGCACTTATAAATACGAATACCCGGGAACGCACACTTACACCAAACCGGTGTTGAAGACTACCACCGATACTACATCACAGTGGCTTCGATCGAGCTGGCAAGACACTAAGCGTACGCTGTGTGCCTTAGTGTGGAACGAGACTGAAAGACAACGCTCTTCATGGTGGCCGGAAAGGGTGACGAAGCAAGGTAGCGTCAAGAATGGTGCCGATGCAGACAAAAGCAAGATGGGGAGTGATGAAGTGCGCATACCACTGCGGGGAAGAATTGATCACTTCCAGCAAGTGATCATGGCTAGCGATTCGGAAGACGACAGGCGAAACGAACAGGATAATGACAAGGATTTGATGGAGAATATCAAAGAACTTCGACAACATCACCAGAGGATGGGACTCCTACAGTTTGCTAAGTCACCTTGGGGACAGTGGATTTCTTTCGCCACTAGAACAAGTGCGCTCAGAAAGAATTGGGGAGTTAAATTCCTGGCACGGACCGACAGACAACAGAAATGGATATCTCAGCCAGGTGGTGATAGGATACTGTATGACTACATGACTTCTGCAGAAGACACGGATTCAACAGCACAGAGGGTACTTTGATTCCATCGACGAAGCGATTACAGCACATGACAAGGCCAATTGACAAGGCCAAGTTGTCTGTGCTAACTCACGAACAGCTTCTTTTACTCTCGATGCAACTAACAATCATATCATTGTCTGGCCTCCCATTGTATGTATATATGGACATGCTTCTCAGGATGACTTAGATGTTCAGAAAACTATTTAAAGGAAGAGCTGCGAGTTTTGAGTCCTTGAGGCAACTAGACCAGCCATACGAGTTTGAAGGATTTATGGAGAAAGAGACGACCTACCACGTACAGCGACATATTCGGGATTGGAAGATAGTTGCAGAACATATCTATCTATCTATCCATCTATCTGCTGCATAGCCCCAGGCAAAAGGATATCACCTACAGTACTGCACTTGCGGGTTCGAGTCCACCGTGCGTGCCAGTGTTAGACGGCCGCCGAACAAAGGACAATTGTACTTAGACAGAGGTTTTTAATGTAGAAACAATTGTACTTAGACAGAGGTTTTAATGTAGAAAGAACCCTTCTGACAGTACGCGGTAAAAAAAAGATTCGCGTAAAACCTTGTAACAAAACTCTATTTAAAGCCATGAAAAGGGACGAGAGAGGAGGAGGAGGAGGAGGAGGAGAGAGTCCCCGTGTTTTTTTGGAAGTTGCGAATACATTGTGAGAGTTCCCGTTTTGGGATTATTTTACTTCGTCTACTGTGTGCAACGCGTAGAGTGTTTTTGGTTCTGTTCTGTCTGTGCCCTTTGTCTGTGTAATCATTCGACTGTGTATGTGTGATATATTGTGTGTTACGAGTCGGTACAGCGATTGTGAGAGTTTGTTCGGTAACGAGCTAAAGAGCCTCCTGTGTTTTGGAAATGGTACGTATAAGTGTTGTATGTGTCGAACAAGAGTAACTCTGTTCTGTCTTGTCTGCTCCTTTCCCTCTCCTGTGTATGTACTTGTGTGCGTATGTGCGTTATACGTAGTGTTACGAATTGATACGGTGTTGCAGAGATTTCACCCGGTAATGATTAAAGTAATCCCTAAGTGCTAGTCAACAGGAATGTGTTTGTCTGATCGTTCGTCTGTGGAGCGCGGACGTATAGAGAACGAACATGGTTCGATTGTGAGTTATGAAGCTCTGTGAATGACTGAGCAGGTAGTATATCTATGTTCAGATAGTACCAGTAATGTTATGAATACGAGTAGAATGATGATAAAGTGCGCGACAAGTTATAGTCAGTAGGTCTTGCAAATTGAATGTGATACTCGGCAGAGTCGTAAATTGTGCAGAAGGATTTTGTGGCGTATTCGTGTTAAGTTACCAGCAGTGCGCTTTGTGTATTGATTCTCAGTCCGGATTACTGCTCAACTGTTATAGCAGGAAGATCTTGGAATATGGGATTCTAAGACGTTGATAGCCTTGGTTGATCAGAAACAACTACTGAGCTAAGACGCGCTGACCGAGTAACGAGTGAGTGAGAAGTTGGGAAAATAGTATAGGGCCTCTGTCTAACAGACCCCTACCACTCCCAAGAACCCACGTGGCTAGAGTCCGTTTATTTTTACGGTAAGATTAACTACAGAAAAACTCGGATATACATCTTACGCCGTGTTGATTGGATAGAAAGCGATACTGTTATACGTTTAACATTTATAACGTTTAACATGCATTAAAGTCAGAAGACATATATTCCCCCCTTCATCAAAACGAAGGGTGCCCATTTTACATGCTGACAGATTTTTAGCCAAAACCAGAAATTGTTTGAAGCACATAAACACACTTCAGACTTTGCCTTCAATGTATATACCCATGCATGCCTAGAAAAATCATCAACGAAAGTCACAAAGTAAAGATAGTTCCCAAAAGAAGGTGTCTGCATAGGACCACAGACCATTATGTACAAGCTGTAATTTTTTAGTAGCCGGAATTGAACCATCTTTTGGAAAGGAAGAACACTGCATTTTGCCCAAAATACAACCTTCACATACATGTTTATCTGGTGCCTCAAGTTTGGGCAAAGAGGACACCATTTTAGATTTCTGCAGGCATAGCAAACTAGAAAAATTTAGATGAACAAAGCATGCATGCCAAAGCTTTGCATCTAACATAGCCTGAGAATCATATATCGCACATGCCAAATCATTTACAGATCTTTCATAGTCTATGAGCTTATATAGACCATGAAATAAAATTCCAGAAGCAATAATGATGTCACCATTTGACAAATCATGAACTATACATCTATCATCAACAAATTTCACAACCAATCCAATCTTGGCTAATGTAGAAATTGATAATAGATTTTTCTTGATCCCTGGCACAAACAAAGCATCTGGCAAAGTGAAAGAACTACCATCAGTAATAGTCAAAATGATCTTACCAACTCCCATAACAGGATAGGAGGAGTTGTTGACACATGTAAGAGTATCCCATGTAGGGGCAACTTGAGTGAAGAGAAGAAACTGCACTCTGAGGTAATATGTTTGGTCGCCCCACTATCAAAGTACCAAACATCTGAGTCTCCTACAGGCATGCATTGCTCATGAGAAGATGGGTCAAAACTGCAAATAGTAGTAAATGCCCGTTCTTCTTCTTGCACAAGATTAGCAGACTCTCTTTTTGATGTAGAGGCCTCTGCAACAACCATTCCGGCCTCTTTCTTCTTTGCCTCTTGAGTAGCCAATTTTGGATAGCTCTTGATGAAATGATCATTTGCTTTATAGTATTTTCAAAACAATTTCTGATTTCTTCTCATCTTTGTCTTCCTTCTTTGAATGTGTAGAATTTGCAAGTTTCTACTTACTAGTAGAAGAGCTCCATTTGCTTTGCCCTTCTGACTAGCCAGGAAAGCATAATCTGCAACATGCATAATGGACCTGTTCTGCCTAGACTGGTCTTCCTGCAATAGAACAAAGACTAACTCCTCAAATGACAAGGCATTTGGATTGCCTTTCATCATCAAATGAGAGTAGAAGTAAGAATCTAATATGAGTCAGGAAGACCATTCAAAATGGTCTGCACAAGTGAGCTATCTGGTATAACTTCATGAGTAGAAATCAACTATTCTTTCAAATCGTTGATCTTTATGAGAAAAATATCCATAGAATCACCTTCATTCATGTGCTCACTCTCCAATGGTTTTCGGAGGTAAGCAACATGATCCTCATTCCTAGCATGGTACAATGTGGTAAGTGTATCCCAAGCATTCTTAGCTGTTCTACAAGAACGAATGTGAGGAATAACGACATGTTTGACAAACAAAGCTATCAATGCATGCACCTGATTATCTCTGATATCCCAACAAATTTGCTCTCCAGTGGGTGCAATAGAAATAGCAGCACGAACAAGAATCTGTAGAATATCATCATCTTCGACACCATCTCCATCAGCTCCAGCACCTGTATTTGTTGTACTTGTATTTGCAGGTATAATAGGAAGTCTTCCAACACCCTACACAATATTCCATAGTCCTTTAGCGACCAATACAAGATGCATCATATAAGCCCATAATGGGTAGTTGGTACCATCCAACATATCCTTAACAGCCAACATACGGAATACATCACTACTTTCAACCATGGCCGGTGACTAAAATACCTTGATGTGGAAAATTGACTCTATCTTAAAAACTTGAACAGAACTGCCCAAACGAATTCTGCCAAACCTGTAGCAGACTTCGAGATGCTTATAATGGAGAATTGAAAATGATATATACCTTTGACACAAAAAAACAAAATAGCCTGCACAAGCACTGCGATAGTGCATTCAGAGGTCGAAACGAGCTCAAATCATGATTTCAGCACCAAAATGTGAAGCTATTTTGATCTCTGAAACACCCTGAGTATGCTTACTAGATTTTTTGTGATTCTGGGACTGCAACTGGAGAGGTGCAGACAGCACCCTAGATGAAGCGGTGACCTACTCTGATACCAATTGTTGGAGTTAGATGTCTACAGAAGCACGCGAATAGAACAAGGAAGAAGAAGAAGCTTGAAGCACAACACACAATGTTGAATGTATTACCACTAGAATCTGCAAAGATAAGTAGCCCATTAGGGTGATAGGCATATATACAAGCTTGGGGAAAAAAAACCTCTTGAAGAGGGAAAAAAGTGCTTCGATGGTCCTAGAGTGTTCACACACATCACTACCTAAATATGTCAGCATTTTTATCATTTACATATATATATGAAACATATCCTAAACCATCCAGTTAACCCTCTCAATCTCATCATCAATTTGAGGATGAAATGTAGTACTCATGCGTAACTCTATTCTTATAGAGTGAAATGTTTCTTTCCAAGAATTAGACATGAACCGTTCATCTGTATCACAAATTATAATTTTAGGTATAACATGTGTAGTATATCCTAAAGCCAAAGAAACACTGCTTTTATGCAACTATATCTACTCACTTTCTTGTCTATCGCCAAATTTCTCCTACTTTGAGCTTGCAATTGTGTGCAAATACTTCACTTTCGTGATCCCCAGCAAGATCACCAGATGTTGAGATCTTGAACCTGAAAAAATATGAAAATAATTGTACCTATATCTGCTCAATTTCATGTATCTTGCAAGTTTCTCTTACCTTCAAGCCATGAATGTGCATGATTTGGTTCACTTTTCTGATCCCGAGTAGGATTGTCAAATGAAACAATCCTAAACCCAAGCCACTACTTGTATGAAACTAAATCTTGATAAATGTCTCATATCTCGTCAAATTTTTCTTACTCTAAGGTTGCAAATGTGCTAGTTTCACCAATTTTTGATCGCTCGATTGATACTTCCATTTGCTAACACTATGACTTGCTCACCCCCTCCTTTTACATCGGGGTCACAAGGTATGTTGCACGGTTCCTAGAAGGGAGGAGGAAGAAAGATGAGGGCTTGACTCATAAGCATCAGATGTTTTTGGTTGCATCAATATCATTCAAGTTTTGATCAATTTTGATCATGCATGGGGATAATGAAGCTATCCGTAAGGCTTACAAACATCAATTATAAGCACAAAAACGATGCATTCACTAGGAATGTCATGTGGATTAATCTTCTTGAAGATAACAAGCTTCACTCCAAAAACATGTCATGCATAATCATACATGCCATTTATCTTTGGAGATTAAATGCTTTACATAAAGAAGAGTATTTTATCCACTCTTGAACGTTGTGTCAAATAGGACAAAAGTCCTTAACTTCCTTTTTGTCTATCCAGCCAAGATAAGGATCAACTTCCTTTTTGTCCATCCAACCTTTACTTCCTTTTTGTCTATCAAGATAAGTACTTAACTTCCTTTTTGTCTATCCAGCCAAGATAAGGATCAACTCCTAACATATTCCAATTCTTACATTCATTAAGTTGAAGAAGTACCCATATATAGTTACAAGAAGTGTGCATCTCTTATATTAAAGCAAAGAGTACATTGACTCTTTTTTTTTTGTTAAACGAGAAAGAGAGATAAATTATAAGAAAAATAGAGCCCACATAGTGGGGGCTCCCTTAGAAAAAGGGGAGCAGATTACAAGGAGTCGTCCAGAAAATCCAACAGGACTAGTCTCTTAGTAGAGTACAAAGCTAGAATCTTACATTTCGAGAGTCTATATTACAAATGCTAGACCACTGATCATAGAGGCTCGAGACATCCTTCATCAAGAACTTACAAAGTTTAGAAATAGATTTGAACTTTTGGTTACACAAAAAAAGGAAGTTCTTGGGGGTACAAGAGAAAACTTGTTCATTTCTCTCCTTCCAGATACAACAGAACTTGAGTTCTCAGCAGCTTCCAAATCCCAACCTCCAATCGGTAGCTTTCACCAAGTAAGACCTCTTTCATGGTAAGAGAAGAGATGCCAAAGGCATTACAGTAATCATTTAACACTTGCCAATATCTTTTGGCCCTGGGACAGTGAAAAACAATGTGTTCAATGTCCTCAACCTACCCGCAGTAAAGATAGAGACCATCACTGATGTTGAGAGCCTTTGCCCTAGTGCTTGTCCAGAGTCCTTTGTGTAAAATACTCCAGAGCAAGAGGGCCTGCTTGATAGTAGGAGAAAAAGCCCACAACAATGTGAACCTGTACCTCCATTGATGGGAGTTTCAATAGACATTCCATTTGCTATTGAGCTTGGGGACAATATACTGGATATTGATGAAAGGCTTCTTAAATCTCTGGTACATATCCTCAGCCACCTGGTGAAGATGAACCCTGTGGTCAAGAGAGAGAGTAGATTTTTCAATAATCCATCTCCTTTTCTCATCAAGAATCTTTTTACAGGCAACAGAGAGCCCATCAACTTCCATGATTTCATCTTGGCTCAAAATGGAGTTGTTCCTGTAGAAAGAAAACCAGTTAGTGAAGCCAGCTCTTTTCCATTTATTGTTTTTGATAGAGAGGGAACAAGGAGAGCTCCAGCCACACCAGGGAGAATCTTGCAATATGAACCAAAAGTTAGTAGTAAAGGCTTTAGACAAGGAGTAATTCTTTTTGACATTCATCCAGGCCTTCCAAAGTGAGCAGACCAGGTCACTTCCTTTAGGCACAAATATGACATGAGGCACAACAACATCCCACAAATTCAATGCCTTCCAACTCTTGTGATCCTTGATGTGGAATTCTTTAATGTTTCTAGTAATTAGGCAGGCCCAGCAGTCCTTAGAAGCAATGGACCTAGCAATCCACTTTCCAGCCATTTGGGAGGCCATTTTGGATGGACAAATTAGACCAAGGCCCCCTTCATCTTTTTTCATGCAACAGATGCTCCAAGCCACCTTAGGGATTTTTTTGGAGATTTGGGAACCTCCCCAAAGAAACCTTCTAGCCATAGCAACAACCTGGGCCAATTGTTTTTTAGTAGGCTGCCAACAAGCAAAGAAGTAAGTTAGAGTAGGCAAAATATAATGTTTTAACACAAACACTCTTTGAGGCAATGACTGCTTAAGGCCCATCTAGTGGAACACTTTTCTTTTGAATTTTTCTAAGACCCAGGACCATCTTTGTTCCAAGGAAACTTCAAAGCCCATGGGGATACCTAGTAACCTGAAGACAATACCTCTTTTTATAACATCACATCTTTTTGGCAACACATTCAGGAATAGAGTCATTAGAAGCAAAAAAACCAGTTTTCAAATGATTAATTACAGACCCATTAGCCTTACGAAACAAATCCAAACAATTAAGAAAATTTTCATGAGACACGTTATCAGCTTTAGTGATCATGTTAGTATCATCAACAAACATCTGTAAGCCAAGTTGGGTGGGGGAACTAGGAATGTCCAAACCTTTGATGGAACCTTGTTCAAAACAGTCTTTAACCAGCCAACCAAGGGAGTCACTAGTGATTGCAAACAGAAGGGGGGCAAGGGGGCACCCGTGCCTGATGGATCTAAACATCTTAAAAGAGTCAGAGAGATGCCCATTCATAGAAATTCTAGAATTATCATTTCCAAAAAGAATGCTAGTGAATTTAATAAATCTTTTGTCAAAGCCAACATCCTGTAAGGACTGAAGAATGAAGTCCCATTCAATCCTGTCATAATCTTTATCAAAATCAACTTTGAAGAAGAAAAAGTCATCTTTGTGCTCCTTAGCAAATTCAATCCCCTCCCAGATAGAAATAATAGCATCCAGAATGAACCTACCTTTAATGAAACCTTTTTGCTTAGGAAGGATGATGCTGTCCATAATGGGGCTAATTCTTCTAGCAAGAGTAGAAGCAAAGATTTCATACAAAGAAGTCAGATAAGAGATAGGTCTCCAGTTGTTGAGATCATCCTTGGACCCTCTTTTGTGGATCAATTTAATCACACCAGAATTGATAAAGGTACGAAGACTCCCCCTCCTAATGGATTCTTGCCACACCAAGAGAATAATGGGCACAATAAAATCAACTAGTTCCTGAAAGAATTCATTGGGAATACCATCATACCCATGAGTTTTGTCGGGTTTCAATTTACTAATGCTTTCTCTAACCTCTCTGGCAGAGAGGGGCACATCCAAGATGGAAGCCAAGGCCTGAGAGAACATTTTTCTTCTCTTTAAGCCTATAAAAGCTCGGGCCCTTTGGATGTCCTCCCCCCTCTTGGGAGGCATAGAGAAAACATTGGTAAAGAATCTCATAGCCTCTTGTAAGTTTTCTTTGAAATATAAGGCATAATCACCCGAGCATTTCTTAAGTAAAGGCACAAAATCCTTGGATTTCTTTTTCTTCATGAGCTCAAACATGTGCTTATTGGGTTTATCCACTTTACTTACCCAAAATTCTCTTGAGGAAGCAAGAGCACCACTAGCAAGAAGATAATCTTCACATCTAAGTCTATTCTGGAGATCATAAATCTTCTGATTTTTAGAATAAGAGTCCAAGTCATTGTGCTTAGCATGTTCTATCTCTTTAAGAATCATCATCCTTCTTTTGAATCTGATGCTTTTAACTTTATGCTTGTAATTACAGAGAAGTTTTTGAATGACTTTGATAGATCTTTCCCAAGCCACAAAGGGGTTAAGGCTTAGAATGTAAAAGTATCTAGAAAGAATACTCATAATCTGCTCTTTTATGATGGGGATCTTAAGTAAGGAGGCATCTAGGTGAGTCCAACCAACCCAACACATCAGAGCATTCATATACATCTTCAGAACAAGGGGCAAATGATCAGACATGACAAGAGACTTGTCAGTAGAACAGGAGTGATTCCACATATCTTGAAATCTGTTAACACATGTATACCATCTATCAAGTCTATCAGATAGGGGATTATCAACATCCTTATTAAACCAAGTATGACCAATCGATGGAGAGCAGTCAATAAGATTAAGAGAGGCATTTATATTGAACGAGCAACTTTTTTTCTCTTCCCTACAGAACATTTTCAGGATTACCCTTCCTGTCATCAGAGTCTAAGACCATATTGAAATCACCAACCAAAATAACCTCAGCAGGAAGGGAAGACAATTTAGTCCAACAGACACATGTGTCATTAGTATTATTAGCTGCATACACCCTAACAATGGTAAAATTTAAAGGGAACGTACATTTGATAGCAATTCATTGATAAGTATCACTCACAAAAACTTCATCAACTATGTGAGCTAGGTCATGGAGAATACCTATAGAAGCACCACCCTTACCTTTAGCATGAAGAGTAAAAATCCACTTATGCTTAGTGGAAGCAATATTCAGATTGGCCTCCAAGTTAAAGCCATTGATTTTGACTTCCTGCAACCAAATGATGTCAAGACGGGAAGAGGAGTCTTTGAGCCAGTTATTAAACATCTTGCCACGGACCGGGTCTATTAAGCCTTTAATATTGAAAGAAATAATTTTAAGAACATCCATAAATGCAAAAATAGAGTGGGAAAGCCAACAGCACAGAAGATTTAAAGCAGTCCAAAACCCTATCATTTCCTAAGGTTTTTGGGAGGCTTAATAGTTAAGCTGGATACTCTAACAGCCTCTTTCCTCTTACTCTTGCTTTTGCCATTACTCATAGGATTAGGGCTAGGAACAAGACTCATCTCCACATTTGTAGCAACATTTTGTTTAATCTTAGAAAGATTAAAATTTTCCATGTCAATATCATTGAGCTGAGAAGCTAGAACCTTATCTTCCTAAATTTCAGAGTCAGAATCTTCTTCAGCTGAAGAGGTGTGATGAGAAGTGTGGCCTGGAGGGACAGGATGCATTGGAGGTCTGTTGACAACAGGTTGATATTCATCCTTGAAAGTATGCTGATCAAATAGGTCAAGATCCTGGGAGGGGTTTTTTTTGGGAGCAGGTTGATCAGAATCCTTAAATTCCCCCGAGGGGTCTTCAGAGTGTTCCACAAGAACAACAAAGGGGTTACTAATGCTATGCAGCGAGGCGATATTTCTATTCAAACAAAAAACAGCTTTCTTTTCTATTTTTAGACACCACTTTCTTACAACTATTATCAGAATTATCCACATTGCCTTTCGTATGAAGGTTTTCTTGGTTTTTACTAGCAGCACTGCTGGGGTCAGTCCTAGAAGTCATAAGGGGACAGTCCTTAATTAAACAACTTGTTTGAGGCAGTTAAAACACGCATTGGAAGGTTTTTGAATAAAACCTTTTGGACTCTTGTTTCGCACTGTTGAGTCATTTCTTTCAACACACATGCAAGTAAATTGTGAAAAGTGCAACACAAAAGCTCATATTTCTATACACGTTCACACACGTATATGTGTGTATATCCACACAATGTATATGTGTGTATATCCACACAATCAGATGGTCTTTATTTCCTCGTTTCATTGGTTTCTCAGAATTTTCACACACGTATATGTGTGTATATCCACACAGTCAGATGGTCTTTATTTCCTCGTTTCATTGGTTTCTCAGAATTTTCATAGATGCCAAACATTAAAACCAGCACACAAACATTCTTTAGTTTGATTCAAATTTTGAGAGCAATCACCGAATAAGTCATACTTCGTGTCATACCTAAACAAAAATTGTTTGTTTTTTCTTTTTTAATGTAAAGGAAATTCAGCCTTAGCCTACTTTCCCGGACTTGTATTAATTAAAAGAAAAGTACAAGTGAAGGGGATTAATGGCCACGAGATCCCCTGAATCTCATAGAGTAGGGTTAGCTTTTACACAGTTTAGATGGCATTACAAAGAAGGTTAATCACCCTCTCATCACCCTCATGCGGGGCTCACTTGGGTTTAAGCTTGTTGTTGATCAAAAGGAGCACTTGATGATGCCTGAAGGGGGGGGGGGGGGGGGGGGGGTCTCTTACAACTAGCGATTCTTTTGCTGAGGAATAGCGATTCGACCACTCTTTGGGGGAGTCGCCAAAATTATAAGCACATCTTTCCTGCCATATCTTCCATAGGACCTCCCCTCTGATGGTGTTCCAGAGAGTCCTGGAGCAGCCGATCACTTTTCCCAGCAAAGCTTGTTTCCAACTGATATGTTTTTGAAGTCTAATTTTCTTTCCAACAATCTGCTAGAGTCTATTGGAGTTGGGACAAGTAAAGAAGATGTGAGAAACATCTTCAATGGATCGGTAGCAACGCTTTCACCAAGGAGGCACCCCACAAATTTTGTTGGCCTTTAGGTTGGTCCCGATTCCACGATGAAGAATTTGCCATAAGAGGATAGAATTTTTTATTTCTATGAGAGGGTGCCAGATAGCCATGAACTTCATGTTCCACCGCACTCGTGCCCATGACAGACACCACTTCTTGTTGAGGTTAACCTCATAATCAATGGTTTCTTTGATGTTCGGGATTTTTGTTAGGCAATTACCATTATGCCAGCTGAGACCAAGATGGCTTGGCATATCGCGGCCCATAAGAAGACAAACTTTAGAGCAGTCCAAGGCAAGATGTCTGCTTTGCAAAATATTACATTCTTCATAGGTAATGTTGATGCTAGAGTCAATATCCTTGAAGTTGATGTTGATATATTTAGGTAGTGATGTGTGTGAACACTCTAGGACCGCCGGGGCACTTTTTTCCCTCTTTAGGAGGTTTTTTTCCCCCGGCTTGTATATACGCCTATTGCCCTAATGGGCTACTTATCTTTGTACATTCTCTAGTAATACATTCAGTCTTGTGTGTTGTGCTCCAAGCTTCTTCTTCTTCCTTGTGCTGTTCGCGTGCTTCCGCAGACGTCTATCTCCAACAATTGGTATCAGAGCAGGTCGTCGCTTCTTCTAGGGCGCCGTTGACACTCCTCCGTTTGCAGTCTCAGATTCGCACGAAATTTGGTGAGCATACTCAGGGTGTTTCCGAGATCAAAAAAGCTTTGCTTGGTGGTGCCGAAATCGCGATCTGAGCTCGTTTTGGCCTCCGAACGCACTATCGTAGCGCTTGTGTAGGCTATTTCATCCTTTTGTGCCAAAGGTATATACTAGTTTCTGTTCGCCAATTTAAGCGTCTCGAAGTCTGCTACAGGTTTGGCAGAACTCATCTTGGTAGTTCTGTTCAACTTTTTGAGATACAGTCAATTTTCTGCATCAAGGTATTCTAGTCACCAGCCATGGCTGAAAGTAGTGATGTATTCCGTATGTTGGCTGTTGAGGATAAGTTGGATGGTACCAACTACCCATTATGGGCTTATATGATGCGACATGTACTGGTTGCAAAAGGATTGTGGAACATTGTGCAGGGTGTTGAAAGACGTCCTATTACACCTGTAACGACAGGTACTGCAAATACAGGTGTTGGAGCTGATGAAGATGGTGTCGAAGATGATATTCCGCAGATTCCTGTTTGTGCTACTGTTTCTGTTGCACCTACTGCAGAGCAAATTCGTTGGGATGGCAGAGATGCCTAGGCACATGCATTGATATCCTTACAGAACAGCAAAGGATGCTTGGGATACACTTACCAGTTTGTACCAGGCTAGGAATGAGGCTCGTGTTGCTTACCTCCGAAAACAGTTGGAGAGTGAGCACATGAATGAAGGTGATTCTATGGACAGTTTTCTTACAAAGATCAAAGAACTGAAGGAACAATTGATTTCTGTTGATGAGGTTATACCAGATAGCTCACTTGTGCAGACCGATCTGAATGGTCTTCCTGATTCATATCAGAGTTTTGCCTCTACTCTTTGGTTGATGATGAAAGGCAATCCGAATGCCTTGTCATTTGAGGAATTAGTCTCTGTTCTGTTGCAGGAAGATCAGTCCAGGCAGAACAGGTCCATTATGCGTGTTGCAGATCAAGCTTTCCTGGCTAGTCAGAAGGGCAAAGGAAAATGGAGCTCTTCTACTAGTAAGCAGAAATCTGCAAATGCTGCACAATCGAAGAACCAGGATAAAGATGAAAAGAAATCAGAAAAGCAAAAATTGTTCTGCAAGTACTGTAAAGGAAATGATCATATTATAAAGAACTGTCCAAAATTGGCTGCTAAAGAGGCAAAGAAGAAAGAGGCTGGAATGGTTGTTGCAGAGGCCTCTACACCAAAAACAGAGTCTGCAAATCTTGTGCAGGAAGAAGAATGGGCGTTTACTACTGTCTGCAGTTTTGACCCATCTTCTCATGATCAGTGCATGTCTGCAGTAGACTCAGATGTTTGGTACTTTGACAGTGGGGCGACCAAACATATTACCTCGCAGCGCAGTTTCTTCTCTTCACTCGAGCCTGCCCCTACAAGGAATACTGTCACATGCGCCAATAACTCCTCTTATCCTGTTATGGGAGTTGGTAAGATCATTCTGACTATTGCTGATGGTAGTTCTTTCACTTTGTCAGATGCTTTATTTGTGCCAGGGATCAAAAAGAACGTGTTATCAGTTTCTGCATTAGCCAAGATTGGCTTGGTTGTGAAATTCGTTGATGACAGGTGTACAATCCATGATCTCTCAAATGGCGATGTGATTATTGCTTCTGGCATTTTATGTCGTGGGCTGTATAAGCTCATAGACTATGAAAGATCTGTGAATGAATCGGCATGTGCAGTTCATGATTCTCAGGCTATGTCAGATGCAAAGCTTTGGCATGCACGATTTGGTCATCTGAATTTTGCTAGTTTGTTACGCCTGCAGAAATCTGAAATGGTGTCCTCTTTGCCCAAACTTGAGGCACCTGGAAAACATGTTTGTGAAGGCTGTATTTTGGGCAAAATGCAGCGTTCTTCCTTTCCAAAAGATGGTTCAGTTCGGGCTACGCAAAAATTGCAGCTTGTACATAGTGATGTCTGTGGTCCTATGCAGACACCCTCTTTTGGAAATTACCTTTACTTCGTGACTTTCATTGGTGATTTTTCGAGGCATGCATGGGTATATCCACTCAAAGCTAAGTCCGAAGTGTTCATGTGCTTCAAACAGTTTTTGGTTTTGGCTGAAAATCTGTCAGCATGTAAAATGGGCACCCTCCGTTCTGATCGAGGGGGGGAATATATGTCTTCAGATTTTAATGGATTTTTGGCTGAACGTGGGATAAAACACCAGTGTACAGTGCCGTATACACCTCAACAGAATGGAGTTGTTGAACGAAAGAACAGGTCACTCATGGAGATGGCGAGGTGCATGGTCAAAAGTCAGGCTTTACCACATAGTTTCTGGCTTGAGGCTGTCATGTGTGCAGCATATGTACTGAACAGGTGTCCCACTAAAGCGTTGCAGTCTATCACTCCATATGAGGCTTGGCATGACCGCAAGCCATCTGTTGCTCATCTGCGTGTTTTTGGTTGTTTGGCATATGCATTAGTGCCTAAACAACATCGCAGAAAATTGGATGATAAGGCAGTAAAATGTATTTTTGTTGGGTACAGTTCTGAAAGTAAAGGCTATCGTCTGTATCATCCACAGACTAAACGCATTCTGGTTAGCCGTGATGTTGTCTTTGTGGAAGATGCTATTCAGCCACTGCTTTCATGTACTAAGGAGACATCTGTTAGCTCCAAAGACATGTATGATACTTTGATGCCTCTTTTTACAGGTGGACAGGCTAGTGCTGGTCCTAATGAGGCAACTTCTCAACCTTTGCAGGTTTCATATGATGATGCAGATCATTCTGTATGACTATTGTTCGCAGCATTTGTGCACTTGCAGCCCATCATGGTTGGAATGTACATCAGTTGGACATTAAAACAGCATTTCTGAATGGTGACTTGCATGAAGAAGTGTATGTTTTTCAGCGCCGTGGCTTTGTGCAGAAAGGGCATGAAAACCAGGTTTGCAGGTTAAAGAAGGCATTATATGGTTTAAAGCAAGCACCACGTGCTTGGTATGAGAAGATACATGCCTATCTGATTGCACATGGTTTTGAGAATAGTCCAACTGAAAGCACCTTATATGTTAAGCGTGCTAATGATGTGCTTCTGATCATTGTTGTCTATGTTGATGACATGCTGCTCACTGGTCCTATTGAGACACATATTGCTGATTTTAAGGCTGATTTGCATGCCTCATTTGAGATGTCTGATTTGGGGCATTTACATCACTATTTGGGCATTCAATTTATGCATGTTGATGGTGGAATGGCTTTGTGTCAAACGAAATATATTGACACATTATTGCAGCGTTTTGGCCTTGAAGACTGTAAGCCTATTGCCACTCCTATGGAGACGGGTTTACGATTGAGTCTTCATGATGCTGGAGATGCATTTGATGCTGTTCTCTATCAGCAGGCTGTTGGATGCTTGATTTACTTATGCATTACTCGGCCAGATATTCAGTTTGCTGTCTCACAGATGAGCAGGTTTATGCATTGCCCAGGAGTCACGCATTGGAAAGCGGTTAAGCGCATCTTTCGCTACTTGAGTGGTACTCACCTACTTGGGTTGTTTTATCCCAAGGGGGGATCACTACCGCCAGATTTGCATGCTTTTTCTAACTCAGATTGGGCTGGTTGCTATGACACTCGTGTGTCCACCAGTGGTTTTTGCTTCATGCTTGGTAGCTCATGTATATCTTGGTTGAGCAAGAAGCAGCCTACTGTGGCCACTTCCAGTTGTGAGGCTGAGTATAGGGCAGCTTTCACAACGACTGTTGAGTGTGTGTGGCTCAGACGCCTTATGGCTGATTTGGGTGTTGGCCAGTCTTCTGCCACCACCATCTTCACTGACAGTCAGAGCGCATTGGCAGTTGCGAGGAACCCTGTGTTCCATGCTCGCACTAAGCACATTGAGGTGCATTATCACTATGTCAGGGAGAGGTTCTCTGCTGGGGAGATCAGCTTGGCATATGTGCCCACGCAGGAGAACATTGCAGACCTTTTCACGAAGGCTCTGCCTAGGGAGAAGTTTGAAGCTTTCCGCAAAGCTTTGGGCTTACTTCCTTTTGTGGAGTGATTTCCACATAGCTTGGCACTTCCTTATACATGAGTGCCAGCTCCTTGTTCACCGCATCACTCCCAGGGGGATTTGTTGATATATTTAGGTAGTGACGTGTGTGAACACTCTAGGACCACCGGGGCACTTTTTTCCCTCTTTAGGAGGTTTTTTTCCCCTGGCTTGTATATACGTCTATTGCCGTAATGGGCTACTTATCTTTGTACATTCTCTAGTAATACATTCAGTCTTGTGTGTTGTGCTCCAAGCGTCTTCTTCTTCCTTGTGCTGTTCGCGTGCTTCCGCAGACGTCTATCTCCAACAGTTGATCCTTTGGTTGGTATCTTGTTTCCAGAGATGTTTCCATTTTTTGAAGCCTTTGTTCCATAACCTCTTGGCATTTCGAATGTTCCAAGATTCCACGATCGGATGTCATGAATTGGAAACCAAATAGAGCCGTTTTGTCTGATACCGACCACCCACTTCCAATCTTCACACTCTTGTGAAGCTTTTGATTTTATTCCAACTCTTCCATAGGGAGCATACAAGATTCAAGCCTTTCGGAAAGACTAGGATCGAGGAAAACAAAAGAGTCAGAATGTCAAGATTCTTACAATTCAAGAATCCCACGAAAGTCAACGCATTCTTATTTGTGAAGATCAACTTGGCCCACGAGGCCTCCCTGTTCCACCACACCTTGATCATGCATATGTTTGTTTGTTGGTTATGCATATGTCAGGAATCATAGGCTTACTCTTGTTGTTGGTTAGGCACCACCCCGTTTGTTTGTTGTTGGTTATGCATATGTCAGGAATCATAGGCTTACTGAAAACTTCAACGTTGCAAGCATAAGAGAAACCAAAGATAAATTTTGAGAACAATCAAATGAAGCATAAACTCATATGATTATAGATCACCTTGGAAATGTGCTCACAAAACACACTGCTTTCTCCATCTGAATGTTAATATCCTTCTCATCTTCAATCCAAATAGCCACCTCAACTTTTTATCTACAAAGGCCAGCAACACACAAGTCCTAGTTCATCAAAAATTGCAGCGAACGACTTCATTTCCTATTGTCGAATTGGTTCTCTAAATTCATATGAGTTTTTTTTTTAATGGAAGTTCAGTCAAAGCCTACTCCCTCGAGCTTTAACTTTGAAATTATAACTATACAAGTGAATGGGCATAGTATCGTGGGACCCCCCGTAGCCCTCAATCAAATCAGCTGTAACCAAATTGTCTCCTTGTTTAAATTCATATGAGTTCTCCTTGCTATGGAGGTATTGCTAGATCTCAACGTGGAATCCCTCATCATTTTTTTTTGTCAATGAAGAGTAAAATCATCCTCCATCGCTGACCCCCATCTTCCGAACACTAAAGCTCTTTAGCTTCTATTCCATCAGATCAGCAACCAATTTCATGTCAAACATTCTTCAGCAAGGTTTGAATCCCATGCACCCTTTTTTTTTTTTCAGAGTACAATGAATTGGAAACACACACACCCAAGCTCGTAAAGTAGAGGCACTCATCTTTGAGGAACTCAGAGATACGTGTAGCCAAGACTCGAATCTAAAACTTCCTTCCAGAGACTCAAGGCGTCAAACCACTAAGCTATGCGGGCTTGGACACTCATGCGCTCTCTTTTGAAGTGATTACAATAGCCAAAGAACAACTCCCTTCAAAAGTGCTTCTCTCCCTTTGTTGCGATCTGCCCAAATCCTCCTTCATTCACGACAAGCTTTATTTGCTGGTTCTTTTTTAGTTGTTGTCTCCGACAGTAAGCTATAGCATTCATGGTTCCCTTCGCAACTCTGATTGGTATGTGACTCTCTGATTTTTTTCCCCCTATACTCACTATGACCTCATGAGGGATAAAAAATGAAGGCGATGGAGGGGCCTAAATTTCACGACAAAGAAAGGGCAAAATTTTGCTTATACCTTTCTGTTGGTGCAGCGCTTATTGCGGAATTCGCTTACACCACAAGAACTAAGCTAAAGTGATGTTAGAACACCTCTATAATCATCAGTAGCTTAGCAAACTTCCTCAAACTGAAAACTTTAGAACTGTATTAGTGAAAACTGAAAATTCACTTTACAGAAAGCTTTGCGTTTTCTTCAAGCTTCAATTCTAAACTGATTTACTTCAGTCTTTACACTACTGTGTTTGCTTGCAGTTAAGTAAACTTTCTGCTAGTTAACTGTGCTTTTAACTCACCGAAATACCACCGGAACTTCACCGGACTGTCCCCGTAATCTCACCGTAATTGCACCGGAATCTTACCGGAATCAACTAAAATTCTTTTTGTAGTTACTTCAAATGTGTGTACATGAAGTAAGGAAGTGATATGTGAACGTCCTTCACTGAATGAACTCTATCTGAAGTTTAAAGAAAAACTTCACCAGTTCTAGATAACTTTTTCGGTCAGACACTATACTGTGTATACGTGTTCGTTTCACAAAATTCTTTTGATCAGTTTATAGTAGAGACTTATAGCTACAAGATAAGCTATCTCTCACACAAAACTTTACACTGTAGTTCGAGATCTAACTCATAGAAGTACCGAAAAACGTTTACTGAGAAAACTGTAACTGTTAACTAATTTTCATAGTAACATGAAATCACTTAGACTTCTTCACACGAGAATAATGTGCTCAGATATTTCCACATGAACATGTGTTTTCTATTAGAGAAGATGTGTACAAAATGACTCGGCCTCACTTCCCTCATAGTCATGAGAACTCTCCTATTCTGAGTAGTTTCTCTTTACCATCTCTCTCAGATGAATACCCGACATTTCAGGTTCTATTATTCATCTCTACATACGCAATCTCTGACGTCTTCTATTCTATTTCTCCCTACGGGATTCTATTGTTTTTCCCCCCCACTGAGTTCTATCTCTCCGCTCTCTTACATACAATTTTTGATCCGGGTTTCAACAAACTCGTAATTCTGGAAGTTCCTACTCTGTATATTACAGACATGAATTTTTCCCTTCACTGCTTTGATTTTCTGAGTGCTTTGTTTCTGCTTCTCTTTGTCTTTATGTCGTTATGCCTAATTAGTGAGTGAATATCCAACACTTTCATTAGGGAAACTTTGACATATTTATACAAGGCATATGTAATATAATATATATACAGACCTATGAAAAATGACAGGCAAATTACCAATCCGAGCTTGTCATTTGACAGGAAGTTTCAAAGCACACACATTTTGACAGGCAAAATGGCCAATGACAGGTAAAATGCCTGTCAATTTTAGGTCGTCACACTGCCACTACCCTTCATTCCCCCTCTTCTTCTCGTGTTCCCCCATAGCCAAAGACCTTCCCTCTTTTTTCTGACGGTCCCCCGCCCCCTATTGTTGTGATACATGCCTACCAAGAAAACAGGATGAAACGGAATTTTGGTCTATTGCATTTGACGCCTTCAATCATTAGTTATCTAGTTGAGTTGTGTTGGTCCCCATGCTCTGCCTTGTAGTCCTTGTTGTTCATCGCATTGACCTCTACGATTAATAGTGAGCAGAATTGCTCATGGTCCAAGGTGTCCAAGGTGATGTCGATGGCTTTTGCAAGATCCCTTGGATTATCACAAGCTTCCAACATACAATCCTAGATTACAATATCCGAAACCATATGTTCTTCCTTTCCCAGTAATGCATGTCTAGCAATCTCATTGTCAGACTTCTCACCCATAGTGCAACCAGCTTTTATCACTATCTATTGATATATTTAGGTAGTGATGTGTGTGAACATTCTAGGACTGTCGTGGCACTTTTCTCCCTCTCTAGGAGGTTTTTCCCCCCGGCTAGTATATATGCCGATTGCCCTAATGGGCAACTTAATCTTTGTACATTCTAGTGGTAATACATTCAGTAGTGTGTGTTGTGCGCCGAGCTTCTTCTTCTTCCTCATGTTGTTCGCGTGCTTCCTCGGACATCTAACTCCAACAATTGGTATCAGAGCAGGTTGCCGCTTCATCTAGGGCATCGTCTACATCTCTCTTGTTGCAGTCTCAGAATCGCATCAAATTTGGTGAGCATACTCAAGGTGTTTTAGACATCAAAACATCTTCATTTTGTGGTGCCAAAATCACGATATGAGCTCGTTTCGGCCTCCGAATGCACTATCGTAGTGCTTATGTAGCTTATTTTGTCTTTTTGTGCCAAAGATATATACAGGTTTTGGTTTGCCAGTATAAGCATCTCAAAGTCTACTACAGGTTTAGCAGAACTCGTCAGGGTAGTTCTGTTCAACTTTCTTAGTTAGTCATTTTTCTACATCTACCCATGGCTGAAAGCAGTGATGTATTTCGTATGTTGGTTGTGGAGGATAAGTTGGATGGTACGAATTACCCATTGTGGGCTTATATGATGCATCATGTATTGGTCACAAATGGACTATGGAATATTGTGCAAGGTGTTGAAAGACATCCTGTTACACCTACAAATATAAGCATTGTAAATACATGTACGAAAGCTAATGGAGATGGTGTCAAAGATGGTGATATTCTACAAATTCTTGTTCGTGCTGCAGTTTCTACTGCACCTATTATAGAGCAAATCCATTGGGATGGCAGAGATGCTCAAGCACATGCATTGATAGTCTTTTCTATCAAACATGCCATTATTCCTCACATTCGCTCTTGCAGGATAGCTAAGGATGCTTGGGATACACTTACCACATTGTACCAAGCTAGGAATGAGGCTCAAGTTGCTTACGTCCGAAAACAGTTAGAGAGTGAGCATATGAATGAAGGTGATTCTATGGATAGTTTTTTGACAAAGATCAAGGATTTGAAGGAATAGTTGATTTCTAGTGATGAAGTTATACCAGATAGCTTGCTTGTGCAAACCGTTCTGAATGGTCTTCCTGATTCATATCAAAGTTTTGCTTCTACTCTTTGTTTGATGATGAAAGGCAATCCAAATGCCTTGTCATTTGAAGAGTTAGTTTCTGTTCTATTGTAAGAAGATGAGTCTAGGCAAAACAGGTCCATTATGTGTGTTGCAAATCAAGCTTTCCTGGCTAGTTAGAAGAGAAAATGAAAATGGAGCTCTTCTACTAGTAAGCATAAATCTGCAAATGTTGCACATTCGAAGAACGAAGACAAAGAAAAGAAAAAAATCAGAAAAGCAAAAATTGTTTTGCAAATGTTGTAAAGCAAATGCTCATGTCATTAAGAGCTATCCAAAACTGGTTGCTAAAGAGGCAAAGACGAAAGAGGCCAAAATGGTTGTTGCAAAGGCTTCTACACCAAAAACAAAGTCTGCTAATCTTGTGAAGAATGAAGAATAGGCGTTTACTACTATTTGCAGTTTTGACCCATCTACTCATGAGCAGTGTACAGTAGACTCAGATGTTTGGTATTTTCATAGTGGGACAACCAAACATATTACCTCGCAGCACAGTTTCCCTACAGGGAATACTGTCACATGCGCCAACAACTCCTCTTCTCCTGTCATGGGATTTGGTAAGATCATTCTAACTACTCTTGATAGTAGTTCTTTGACTTTGTCAGATGCTTTATTTGTGCCACGAATCATCAAGAAGAATCTATTATCAGTTTCATCTTTAGCCAAGATTGGCTTGGTTGTGAAATTTATTGATGATAGGTGTACTTTTGAGGTTGTTGTAGTAGAAGACCAAAACCCTCACCACCTTGCATGGGAGCAACAAGGAAGGCTCAAGATTGACTCTCCTCTCATCCACCCCTACCTCCAACATGTTCAAGCCATTGGCCATCAGCCCCATGCTATGCCACATGCTTGAAAACATGGAGAATAGGGATTCAAGGATCCTAGTCCATGTGTAAATACAAGCAACGCAACTACTCTACTCACACAAAGGAGAGACATGCATAGGCACACACACACCTCACTCTCACACACTCACAAAGACACAATACATAAATGTAAATAGTCTTGGAGTAAAGGAGAGCCTTCTTTGATTCATAAGAGGTATTACATGAGAGCACATCGACCAAAGGCTCCCTTCTTTACAAAAATGAGCTTCTATATATAGGCTAAGCTCTATTCCCCATGTGCTCCTTTTGAAAAGTCAAAAAGGGAGCATGTGTGTAACTACCATATCTTGGAAAATATTCCTTTTGTAACAACCAAATCCCAAGAAATGTAGGTGTGGGAGTTTTATGTGTGTTTCCTCATGTGTGCACAAGAGATGGGCTATTTACAAGGCTTCTCTACCATAGTATAAGAGGAATATCAAAAAGTGTCCTAAGATGTGTGCATATCCTACAACCCAACACTCTCCTCCCCCTAGAATTTGTCATCCTCGACAAAGCAAGAGAAGAAGAACATTCATAGCTGAACTATTCCAAGTTGGAGTCTTCAAGTCTTGATAGCTTTAGGTCTTCAAATATACACTTCTTCAGTCTGTTTAGTCTTCAGGCTGCAAGTCTTCAAGCTACAAGTCTTCATTGATCTTCAAATTTGTAGCACATTAAATCTACAACACTTCAATCTTCAGTCTGCAAGCCGTCATTCCTTCCTTCAATTAGCAAATCTTCAATCTTCAGAGTTGGGCGACACAATCCCCATGGGGGCAGTCAACCCAGCCACCATCCCAATGTGTAGTCCTTTGTAAGGCTAGAAATCAATGAGATAACTTGCTTTAGTTAGTTATACACCTCAATTAAATGTGGTCAAAATATCTATGGTCAATTCATACCAGGTTATGAGCTCTAAGCATAATATTGAGACCTTCAATGCCCAAAATAGAAGGTTCTTTACATTTCTAACATATGCAAGTTATCTATTTTGATGCAAACAATTGAGACTGATGCTCCAAAGGACTTGCTAGATCTAAACATATTATTGCAAAGCTAAAGAGGTATACTAAGAATCCCTGGAGTTATATTCGTAGGTGTAGAGCAGTTTTTGTGCAGTACCAGCTCATCTTTCAAACCTATCTCATCATCCCCTCACAAACTACCTTTACTTTGTGACCTTTATTGATGATTTTTTGAGGCATGCATGGGTGTATCCATTCAAATCAAAGTCAGAAGTGTTTATGTGCTCCAAATAGTTTCTCGTTTTGGTTGAAAATCTATCAATATGTAAAATGGATGCCCTTTGTTATGATCAAGGGGGAGAATACATCTTTTGACTTTAATGCATTTTTGGCTTAACATGGGATAAAACATCAGTGTAGAGTGTCGTATATACCTCAATAGAATGTAGTTGTTGAAAGTAAGAACAAGTCACTCATGGAGATGGTGGGGTCTATGGTGAAAAGTCATGTGTATGTGTGCAGCTTATGTACTTAACAAGTATCCCACCAAAGCACTGCAGTCTATCAATCCATATGAGGCTTGATATGGTCGCAAGGCATCTGCTGCTCATCTACATGTCTTTGGTTTTCTATCATATGCAATAGTGCCTGAACAACCCAAAAAATTGGATGATAAAACAGTGAAATGTATTTTTGTTGGGTACAGTTCTGAAAGCAAAGGCTATCATCTCTATCATCCATAGAGTAAATGCATTTTGGGTAGCAGTGATGTTTTCTTTGGAAGATGAAATTCACCCATTACTTTCATGTAGTAAGGAGATATCAGTTAACTCCAAAGATGTGTATGGAATTTTTCTTCCTCTTTTTACAGGTGGATAGCCTAATGCTCATCCAAATCAGGCGATTTCTTAGCCTTTACACGTTCCACATGATGAAGGAGATCATTCCATTTCTAATGCAGATCTACATGATGCACTTGTCGATGAGAGGGCCGATATAGAGGCAAAAACTGTGCCTAAATGGTTGGTGCATACTTTGTGAGATAGCAAATTAGATGCACCTTTGTCATATTGTACTCATTTGTGCTCTCATAGTGCATTTTTTGCATCAAATTGCTATGCAATGGTTGCCTCTAGTCTCTGTGATAAGAATGAGCCTGTTTCATTTAATGAAGCATAAGATTCAGAAATTTGGGTGGCTCTTATGCAATCAGAATATGATGCTATTATGAAGAATGGTACCTGGGCTTTATGTGACTTGCCTCCTACAAAGAAGGGCATTGGCACTAAGTGGGTATACAAGTTGAAGCGTAATCTTGATGGAACAGTTAACAAGTATAAGACTAAGCTTGTTGCAAGAGTTTATGCTCAAGAAAGAGACATTGATTTTGATGAGACCTTTGCTTCCACCTGTCAAATGACTACTCTTCATAGCATATGTGCACTTGTAGCTCATCATGGATGTAATGTAAATTAGTAGGACATTAAAACTACATTTTTTAATGGTGACTTACATGAAGAAGTATATGTTTTTCAGCCTCGTGGTTTTGTGCAAATAGGGCATGAAAACAAAGTGTAGGTTGAAAAAGGCATTATATGGTTTGAAGCAAGCACCACATGCTTGGTATGAAAAGATACATCCCTACTTCATTGCACATGGTTTTGAGAACACTTCAACTAAGAGAACCTTATATATTAAGCTTGCAAATGATGTGCCTCTCATCATTGTTGTCTATGTTGATGACATGCTACTCACTAGTCCTAATGAGAAGCACATTGCTGATTTTAAGACTGATTTGCATGCCTCATTTGAAATGTTAGATTTGGGGCATTTGAGTCATTATTTGGGCATTCAGTTTATGCAAGTTGATGGTGGAATAGCTCTATGTCAAACAAAATATATTGACATTATTGAAGCGTTTTGGCCTTGAAGACTGCAAACCTATTGCCACTCCTATGGAAACAGGTTTAGGGCTAAGTCTTCATGATGTTAGAGATACATTTGATGTTGTTCTCTATCACCACATTGTGGGATGCTTGATTTACTTATGCATAACTTGGCCTAATATTGAGTTTGCTATCTCACAAATGAGTAGGTTTATGCATTGCCCAGGTGTCAAGCATTGGCAGGCAATTAAGTGCATCTTTTGCTACTTGAGTGGTACCCGACTACTTGGATTGTTTTATCCCAAGGGATGATCACTACTGCTAGATTTACATGTTTTTTCTTACTCTGACTAGATCGATTACCATGACACTCATGTATCCACCAGTGGTTTTTGCTTCATGCTTGGTAGCTCATGCATATCTTTTTACCATTAGTGTCCATGTGAAAGACCAAATGGCCGCTGGACATTTTTGTATATGTTCTTTACCAACACATACAGTGGTTTGGTCAACCATAGACTATAAGTTTGACTTCATTTGTACAGCCTAAGAAATCTATGTACATGGATTGTGTACTATGTGTTTTCTGTGTATTCTGCACCCTCTATGCGAAGTTTTATGTGTGGCACCAGAGTTCGGGTTTCCATAGCAAGGGTATCCTTGTGGAGCTCTTGAGAAGGGGAATCCACCATTGTGCATCACCAAAGAAAGACTTCACTAGTATCAGAGCATTTTGAGGCAAAATCTTTGCTCCTTTTGTGCGAGCAAAGCGAGGACCCATCCACCCACCCAAAGCTTTCTCCAAGGCTTACGACTAAGGCAGCGACCAAGGCATAGACCTTGGCATACCTTGTCATCCGAGTCACCAAAGTCACTATTGGTGCTATTGGATGCACACGAGGGAGAACCTCAACGATCAAGGAAAACAAAGGTTCTCGACACTTAGCGTTTACCTTATGGAGCTTACTAATACTGAGTAGATCACCCATCCCAGTTTGTTCCCCTCGGAGCTTGCTTAATAACCAAGCTCTCTTGCCAATAAGCTACACTCTTGTGGTGTCTGATGAAGGGGAAAGATTGATTTTAACATTACCTTGAACATGTTTTATCCCTCAAAACTTCATTCTTTGCTTTTAAAGCATGTTTTGAAGCATTTTTGGGGTGATTCTTGGAGCCATTTTGGAGTGCTTTTGCGCATAGTTCCCTTTGCACGGGTTCAAGAACATCCACAAGAGTGCTCTTTGTACTTGTCCGACAATGAATATTCACATTTGGGGTTGTGTTTTTCAACCACACTAGTAAATTTACAAGTTTCTTGCAAGGTTTTGGTTGTGGTGGGAGAAGCCATCGCAACTTTATGTAGGTTTTTTCAGCCAAAAGAATAGAGTTGACACACACTTGTAGGTGTTGTTGGCTAGTCTTTGGGCTGTGAATTCAGCCCTTAAGTACCATGTTATTGCATATATCAAGCACATACACACTATGTACGCTTTTGTGGATACCGCTTATGTATGTCCATGTGGTCATTGATATAGCGGTTGCATTTTTTGTATAAAGCCTTTGATGTTGATAAAGAGGGTCATAGCGAGGTTTTCTTAACTGGGAAACACCCAAATGTTGGGTTCAATTCCGTGATGTAGGTGCAAGACTTACCTAGCCTTGCCATAGGAGATGTATGCTAGTTATTCATAGGTGCTCGATATGCCAAGTTTGCTTCTTTTGGTTAACTCATTATATCTAGTGAAATCAATTATTCACTATGCAAATTAACATGTCTATACTTGCAATTTTATGAGTTTTTGACACTAGTCATATGCTCATTTTGCAGAGGATACTCTAGCAAAATTTTTTAGATTTTTTGGTTTTTTCAAATATATAGTGGTCAATTACTCCTTAATACACTTCTTAGTGTGTGAAAATTTATTCCCACATAATCCTTTTGGTTGGTCATTACTATTCATTAATTAATTTTTTTGGAAAGATTCTACTGAATTTTTCCCCAAAATTTGATACTTGGTCATCCTTTTCTTAGCCTTAGTGAAGTTTGGACTCTTCTAGCTCCATTATCATTCTATTCAGTTCTCTATCATCATGGCATCAAAGGTCTCATCCATGTCTGGTGGATCAGGGTCTAGTGCCAGTGTTCCGAGGAGAAGCTATAACTTGCACGGAAAAGACCATTTTTGAGATCCAAAAAATTGATGGCATAAACTTTTCTCTATGGAAGAATCGGGCTAAAGATGTGTTGATTCAGAGGAGGCAATGGAAGCCAGTAAATGGAATCTCAAAGAACTCTGTTGACATGGATGAAGATGATTGGGATGCATTGGATCAAATGACCAGGTTTACCATTTGATTGCACCCGGCAGATAATGTTTACTTTACAATATTGGACTGTGAATATGCAGAGGAGCTTTGGAATAAGTTATGCAATACATATGAAAAAGAAACGACATCAAATTAGGTGTATTTGATGAGAAAGTTATATGACCTTTGCATGAAGGACACAAATAGTGTTGTTGCTCATCTAAATGAGTTTGATGCTATATTCTCCTAGTTACATGCTCAGAAAATGGACATGGATAATGAAATGAAAGCACTCTTGTTATTAGTATGCACTTTTCCATCATCATGGGATACATTTTGCACACCTATTAGCAATAGTGCACCTGGTGGTAAACTCGTCTATGATGACATATGTGGAGCAATCTCGAGTGAGGAGATTCATAGAAAATCTATGATTGGCACTTAAAGTGGAGAGGCATATAATGTTTGTGATTCTTACCAAGGAAAGAATCAACAATGTAGTAGGAGCAAGAACAAGGAAAAGAATAGTCAAGGAAATAAGAGTAGAAGTAAATCAAGGAAGAGGGATATCGAATGCCATTATTGTCACAAGAAAGGACACATGAAAGATTGTTATGCATTATACAATGCTAAAGGACAGAATGTTGATGGGCATGTTAAATAGCTACCTGCACCATCTTCTTTGACTCTAAAGATTGAAGGCATTAATGCTATTTTCGATGATGCTGATGTGTTGACACTTGATAATAGTGTGCCCACTGAGGCTCTTATTCTTTCCTGCACATGGCTTCTAGAATGGTGCTTCTTTCCATGTGATAGCACATAGAGAATGGTTCTCTAATTATGAAGCAAAGCCTCTTGGTACCAAGACACTTAGTGACTATTACCAGTGTGACATTGTAAGGATTGGAGATGTGGTTGTGCAGTTCATTGATGGTAGTTTGATGTTAGTTGGGCAACTTGATGACCTTGGCTATAAGGTGGTTTTCTATGCTCAGTCCTTTTGCATATCAAAGGGAAATATGGTTATTGCAAAAGGAAGCAAAGTTGGCTCACTTTATCCTTTATTTATATCGCAGAAAGAACACTTGTTAGTTGTTACTGAACAACCTATGGCTTATATTTGGCATGGTTGTTTGGGCCACATATCTCATAGTGGAATGGAAAATCTTTCTCGTTCTCGCTACTTACATGTGTTATCTTTCTCTAATTTTTCATTTTGTGAGCATTGTCAATATGGAAAGCAAACTAAGAATGTGCATAAAATGCACAATGACTCTGAGTGATGTCATTTTCTATGAGTTTCAGATGCATAAACAACCCAATAAGGAGGTTGAAGTAAGAAGAGTGGTGTTTGAGGATATAAGTCCTCTAGCTAGCATGCATAAAAACGTTGCACATAGGGATGTTAAAGAGGATATCCGATCATATCAATCTGCAAATATTCCAGTTCAACAACCATTGAGACATTCTACACATGTCTTGCATCCACCTCATAGATATCTTCTAGGTTTGGATTTTGTTATCCTAAAAGATGAGCCTTCTTGCTAAAGAGATTCTATGCAGACAGAGGATCATGTTAAGTGGGAGCGTGCCTTAAAGAGTGAGTTGGATTCTATTCACAAGAATGGTACTTTGGATTTAGTACCTTTGCCAAAGGGCAAGAAAGCTTTACCATGTAAATGGGCATATAAATTGAAATTCACATCAGATAGTGCTTCTCCAAAGTATAAAGCATGACTTTGCAAAGGGTTTTAAGCAACAACATGGTGTTGATTTCAAGGAAATCTTCTCTCCAGTGGTCAAGATGACTACCCTACAAATGTTGCTTGGATTCATTGCAATGGAGGAGTTGGAGTTAGTCCAAATGGATATGAAAATTGGTTTCTTGCATGGAGATCTTAGAGATGATATCTATATGGAAAAACCAAAGGGTTATGTAGTCCTAGCAAAGTCTAGTTTGTAAGTTGAAGAAGAGCTTATATGGACTTAAACAATCCCATGGAAAATGGTATCAAAAGTTTGATGCTTTATGAAGTCTCAAGGTTATTCTCAAAGCAATGAAGATCATTATCTCTACACAAAGAGATGCTTAGATCGCAGCTTGATAGGCTTGATACTTTATGTCGATGATATGTTGATTGCTGGGAAGTCCTATTATAACATGTCAATTCTCAAAACGACATTGAGTCAGACATTTGATATGAAGGATTTGGGGGATGCCAAACATATTCTTGGCATGCGCATTAATCGTGATAAGAGTAAAAATGCATATACTTGTCTCAAAGTGAGTATATATCCAAAGTGCTGCACGGGTTCAATATGCAGGGTGGGAAGACATTGAGTACACCTTTACCCACATATATGAAATTGAGCAAGGATGATTGCCCCAAATCAAATTGGGAAAAGAAATTCATGATCAAAATTCCTTATCAGTACATTATTGGTAGTCTCATGTATGCTATGGTAGCTACAAGACCAAACATTGTCAAGGGAGCACTAGATTGTGCTCTTTGATTACACTAGACAAGATTTTGGAAATACACTTTTGATTACAAGAACACCCACAAAGGGAAATAATACAAGAATATATGATTGATACAAGACATCCCACAACCTGAGACTGATAGGTATGAATAACTCGAGTAGAGATGATACACAAGATCCCACAACCCGGGGGGATCCTAACTATGAAACAAGATATCATGATTACAAGAATTTCCTTCAGGGAGATAAACTAGATATAAGAAATAACTCGACAAGATCTTGTATTGTGAGATTACAAAAAGGCAGGACAAGATGTCCAAGAACTAGACTAGACAAGACAAGAACAAGAGAGGAACTAGAACTAGAACTTGGAGAGTACTTACTTGGTGGTCATGACTCCTTGAGCTCCCAAGATTGGTATTGGCAAGACTGAGTATGTATGTGCCAACCACTCCTTATATAGGTTTTCAAGGGTAGTTCATCAAGGATAGTTATGAATTGATGATGTCATCCATGATGTTATCAATTTGAAACATGAACCACTCGTTATATAGGTTTTCAAGGGTAGTTCATCAAGGATAGTTATGAATTGATGATGTCATCCATGATGTTATCAATTTGAAACATGATCTCTGGATGTCAGAATCAAGCAAGAAGACAGTTGATCTTAGAGTTTTGGCAAGTTTAGATGCAATGGAAGCATTGGTTTCTCAAAATTCTGAACCAATCATGAGATATAGAAGTCACATGGAATCGAAGGTTCAAGAAGGTTTCCTTTTTCCATGACAGACATTGCATTTGCAGTGGGAATTGTAAGCAGATATATATCTAATCCTGGCAAGAAACATTAGGAAGTGTTCAAGATGATTTTGCGATATTTGATTTTGCGATATCTAATCCGTGTTGATGGAAAAATGATAATTATTAGCACAATATTTAACCTCGAGGAATTGATTTTACGAGATTGTAGCTAAGTTCATTTCACTTAAAAGAATTATCTCAAGGAATTAAAGTATGAATATATATAGCGATCACCATACCAAATTTAAATAACCCTTGATCAAGACGACAATTGGGCTTAACTTCCAAACATGAGAATCACCAGTGCGAAAGATTTGTCAAATGCAAATAACATCTTATGTGCTAATATGAGGTTGACGTGTATTATTTTAAGATCATTGAAATCAATCTTATTAATGCATTTCTATTTGTCATTTCTATTTGTCAAATGCAGCATTCATCCTTCCCAAAAGATGGTTCAATACAAGCTACTCAACAATTCTAGCTTGTTCACAATGGTGTTTGTGGTCTTATGCAGACACCTTTTGGGTACTACCTTTACTTCGTGACTTGAATTGATGATTTTTCCAAGCATGCATTGGTGTATCCATTGAACGCAAAATCTGAAGTGTTTACGTCCAAGCATAGCATCACAAATGAGAAATATAGAATAAAATCACATACTTACTAATATACTAAACTATAGAGCATCATCCATCACTTGATTATGATGTAATAATTAGAAAAATCTTATATTTTTATCTTCAAAAAGCCTATATGTTAAGCAAAAATAACTAACAATGGGTCACAAAAATCCACTTTGGCTCTAAATTAAACGATTTGATTCTGAAGCATAAACTTCTTACTCTCAAATGGGTAACTTGTGTGGAGAAAATGATATTGGGTGATACTAAGACCCTTCATACGGACACAAATCCGTGTTGGTGGAAAAATGATAATTATTAGCATAGTATTTAACCTCGAGGAATTGATTTTACGAGATTTTGGCTAACTTCATTTCACTTACAAGAATTATCTCAAGGAATTAAAGTATGAATATATATAGCGATCACCATACAAAATTTAAATAACCCTTGATCAAGACGACAATTGGGCTTAACTTCCAAACATGAGAATCACCAGTGCGGAAGATTTGTCAAATGCAAATAACATCTTATGTGCTAATATGAGGTTGATGTGTATTATTTTAAGATCATTGAAATCAATCTTATTAATGCATTTCTATTTGTCATTTTTCTAGAGGAACAATATGAGGAGGACATTTGCACGTTCTTTGTAACTATTTATGTTACGAATTAGTTTATAACGTCATCATTTACATGATTATGCAATTTCGCCACAATGAATTGTGCATATAACAAATAATATCAACGCTCAATATTAAACATTTGGAATGCATTTTTCACTCATGTTGCATGTTTAAATTTAAACACAATGCAATGAAAACACCATAAATACTCCATAGAATGTTTTCAAACTAACATTGCGATGTGAAAAATACTTAACACAATTATTGCATAGTAACAATGTAACTTGAAATCAAAGTACAATGAAGTATGCATGAATTTATTACTCAATATATTTATAATTTCACCAAAGAAACTTCCAAATATTCTTATGAATTAGTAGTCCCATACAGATCTTGCTTGTTAATGTTAGCTAGACTACCAACTAGATACTTGATCATGTAATTCTTGCATGTGTCTACAACATTTTTCCTTCACTAGTACTACTTTCATTAAAAGTGATTTTTTTATATGCTTATGATTAAAATATTTCACTTCAAAAGTCCTTTGATCAAAATGTTAGCAATGATTTGTACTTCCATGAGTGTGTTTATGTGGCAACAAGTAATTCGTTTAAATACCCCATTCAAAGGAATAATATGTGGCAACAAGTAATTCGTTTAAATACCCCATTCAAAGGAATAATATGCTTATCATTCATAAATTTTCCGAAAAAGAATAATTTGAAATAGATTGCATTCATCAATATTAATGATTGATTTTCTAGTATGCCTAGAAGCTTCATTGTGTGTTGGCTTTCTTCAAGTGACTTTGAAGGGTGCAAAGCTAGATGAATTCAAACTTGATTTTTGCATGGCAAAGCTATGCATGATATTGATACATGATCCATCGTTTATAATTATCCCTGAACATAATTTAACATTGACTAAAATCACAAATTAAGATCTCTTGAAATTTGACACTCATGCAAAGGAAAAGTATTTTAATCATGCTTTTGTGAAAATGTTTGCATCATAATAAATAATTCATACAAACAATGAATGTAAAGGAATAATGCACTAATTAAATTCACAAATAATTTAGTTCTTGAATAGAAAGTAATGCTTCCTATATGGGACCCTTGGATATTCACATTTTCTTTTCAACAATGCCTTGAGGCTTCATTGTGTGTTCATATGCTAAAGAGAGTCTAAATGTTGCAAGTTAAATGAAGTCAGACTTGTTTTTCCCATGGTGAATATAGGCATAAGAATGATACTTGATCCATCATCCACAATTATTACTATCCAACATTCATCACTGATTGCCATTGTGTCAAGAGCACTTCTACTTGTATATGGGTATAAGGGGAAACTCTATTAACAATGTCTTACTACTTTGGTAGATTCAACTTCCTAATTTTGTTTGCAACATGCCAAATGTACCAGTTGAAACAAATCACTTTGAACTTTTGCATCCTATGACATTAACCAATAGAGATTAACCTTTTGACTCGTATCAACAAAATATACTTAGTCTTGAATGGAGCATCTATTGGAAACTCCTTGTTGGTTGCAAAGAAAAGATCATTGTGACTTTTCCTTTCTCATATGAATTTTCCCACCCTCTGCTTTCTTTACTCCAAATTTCCTAGACTTGGAGAAATCTAGCCCCTCGAAACTTTATGATTACACAATCCATCATGAAAACACAAAGTATCTTGAGCTACTTATCATCTTTGTTTGGGTCATATGAGTGTGAATGAAATCAATCTTTGTATAGTCTTGTATATAATGGTATTTAGGATCTAAGATAAGTTGGAGATCCTTGTGGAAGTGAGGAATTCTCTAATTGTGTCCAAACTCCTCATAATAATTGCTATTACTAGATTAGTTTGAAGATGGATATTGTTAGATCCCTATCAAGATCCTCCTTGCCGGACAAGTCAAGGCATAAGCCATATTCACAAACATACAAATATGGACATCAGTCTCACATCCACAATGGCACACCCTTGATCTTGAGAGCATACAGCCAAGCAGGTGGAAGCCCCCCCAAGAGCATGGTGTCCCATACCACCATACCCACACCCCACATATGACTCCACTATGGGCCAAGAGTCTAAGAACCTCATAAGACGAATGATTAACAAATCAGCCCATGGGTCCTATTTATAGTCTCTTTTAAGGACATGATCTAGTTCCCACTTGGGCAAACACACTCCACACTAGTTCGGACAATTTACCTACAAGCATCCATCATTGATGTCCTTTGGATTTATGGACATAGCACCTCCCCCTTATTTCTGAATTGTTGTCCTCAGCAATTCCCTTAGCTAAAACCGGAAAACACATCCTTCAATGGCCTGACTAACTCCCCAAGTTGTACAGACTCAAGTTCATGATCTCACTCAATCAATGACGTCAATAAGAAGCCCTAATAGGCTTCTTGGTCGATTAAAACCATCACAAGTTCCAAAGGAACATCATGGGTAAATCCTCCAAGCTCTTGATCTCTAAAGGTGTTAACTAACCATCTTGCATGAGCCACTTCCCTAAGCTACTCGTGTGCTATATAGGCATCATGATCCTTTGAGGTAGATCAAGCTCATCGGCTACCCCTAGAATCCTCTAAGCATCTAGATCTAATTCTACATCAGCCACTACTCCAAGTGGCTTGTATGCAATATAGGAATTGTGACTCCTTGAGGAAAATCTAGCTCATAGGACACCAAGTTATAATCCTTGGGATCCATCAAGGACATAACACCCTACAAATGTCAATTTCTTCATGTCTTAGTCTTGCATTAACCAAAAGTACACCCCCATCCATCACTCTAGAAATCACATGGCTAACGAAGTAGGATGACTAGAAGACAACATAGTGCTAGGCTGTCCTTTGAGAAGACAACTAAGTGCAAGGTCTTCCTGCTCTCCCCTCCTCTGAGTTGTTTCTACATCCATGCAAAAGCCAAGGTAAACTCATGTGAACACCATGACAATGAGTAAACTTCTCATGTGGATCTGTCAACACCAACTGACTAGTGCATGTGAAGTACCACGAAGAGCAAGCTACCAGCAGGGAAGGTTATTCACCCAATCTCAACCATGTTGACCGGAAGTATGCCAGATATATCCACATTACCATCTATAGGCACGACCATGGAGTATCGTAATGTGGGCAACATCTCCTGGGTAAAAACCCAAAGAGGCACAAGCAATGCACCAGGAGGGCTACAAACAAGGGCAACATCCTCCGCCGAGTCCATCTCCATATTTGTTGCGTCTCCATAGGAATCTAGATAGGTATGACAGCCATTATAACCAAGGGGGCATGATCATGTTCTCCCAACAAAGCTTCTCACAATTACCACTGTATACTCGGTCCATTCCTCTAGGAATAATGTGTAAACACTGGTTTCCCTGTACGAAGGAAATCCCCCACCAAGGGCTGCTAGATCACTAGCAAGTGCCCTTTGGTAATGCATGCTAACACATGCAATAGTTCCATGAGAAGCCAGGCATTAAACTTGCTAGACAACCTTGTAAAACTAGAAAGCAGGAACCAGATCATAACCTGAGTCATCAAAGGATGACTATTATGGCGTCACAACACCTCTAGGGTCAAAAGGAACTAACCCATGATAGAGTCAATAGTGGTGCTAGCTTTCTACTAGCCGGACCCTGTACTGGAAATAGTGTAAATGCACCCGTTCTATGCTCAGCCTCACTAGGCATAGCACCACGTACATCCCGATGGAAGCCCCAAAATGAAGGTTCCCATCACATGCAAGAACTAAGAGCCAAGCACATACTGACATGGCTACTTATGTATTTCCACAGACAACTCGTATAGAGGCTCCCAACCATACACACGATCCATGTGCCTACCACATGCATGGTCAATATGCCAAGGAACAACTGGCTTCACATGCTTTTAGTTCCGGTGGAACAGGGTTGACTTGTGTTAATAATAAGGTTTTGTTGCCCAAGAGGTGAATAACCCTGTTCTAGGGAGGTACACTTGATGCACTCAAATGGTGTATGGGGATAATTTGCATCCATTTTTTAGTTGACTAATTGTGTACTAAGTAAAAGAGGTTTGTCATGTATGCCCTGTACAACATGCAACATGTAGCATATCAGCTGGTCAATAATAGCACTGGAACCATGATCAATGTATCAATTTTGTTGATGGATTGCACAAGTAACTCTAAGTGCATATATGAATGCACATCAATGCCAACCTGAAATCCTTCATGTTTGGTCTGTCGTTCCAGATCACAACAATTATCAATCAGTTTTCGTGTTCTATCATCCTGACTGAAATAGAGAAACTTCATTAGCTCTGATTAAAAACAAACTGAATCAGGCCCAATTTATAATTTATTTTGCAGCAGACGACTATCAGGGTATTTGCTTCTAGAATGCTGTCAATACCTCAAATTTTAATCAGCCTGATAAAATACATCCTGAAAGATGTAACTTAAATAGTCTCACTGTTAATAATGTACAATTCACAACATTCACAAAATAATAGATAAGAACAAGGGAAGGCAGCTCTTATGACCTGGCCTACAAAAGCTCTTCTTCTGAAGACATTTGGATATCTCTAAAAACTTCAACCACAGTTGCTGCTTTGTACGTAAAAAAACCGACCAGTATAGGTATCAACTGTAGATTCCACAAGCCATATTCAGGTGCTATCACCCTATCAAAAGGGGTAAAATAATCTTAAAATAAAGTAAAATAATTCAAAAAATATAAATAAAAAAACTGTTACTGTTTTCAAAGCAGCTTCAAATAACCCACATAAGAAAGAATCTGCTTTTTTTCATGGAGTATCGACATAATTGCTGCAACATAATCAACAATGGAGAATTCCAACAACTGAATCTAAACAAGCCAGAACCTGAATGCTCTGTACATTCTTTGAGCCCATTTGTTTGAAGATAACTAGTAAAATGTATCAAACATCAAACCTACAAGTCATTTTAAGAGGTTACTGCCCCACTGTCACTATCTTGATAAAATATTGAACACAGATGGCACTGCCTCCTCTTCCACACAATTTCCTTGATGCCTGCAACATTTTGCAGTCCACATACTCTGTCTATCCAAATAGTTCTTGCACTAGAAAGCCTCCACTCAGGATGCAAACATTTGCAAGTAGTCCAATAAACATATTCAATGTTGCAGGTAAACAACTTGCTTGAGAAATGTATCACTGACTTCACTGATCATATGCCTACTGATAACAGGGAACATATTCCAAAACCCCATTCTTTAAGAGCCCCTTGGTGCACCAGGAGGTCATGTTCTCATGTTTATACAGTATTGTCTGTCTGTATGCATGAGTGCATCCATGTATGCATTTCTGTATAATATGTATGTGCTGTTGTTTAAGGCATAACACTAAATACCATATCCTCCAGCTCACTAACTTGAGTCTTTAGAGGGTACAAATAAGGCCTCTTTACTTGAGTGACAAGACCAACAGGATGATATACCCATGTACATACTGAAGGAATAAGAATAAGACAGTCCCCCCTCTCCCCTCATCCCTGAAAAAGAAAAAATGTATGCATGCATGTATGGGTGCATGCATCCATGGTAAGTACACAACCATACACATAAAAATGCAGCTAACTAGCCATCCACACATATAAATATGTGTTTTGTTGCTTATCCACTAAAATTGTATGCATATGCATATGACACTGTGTGTGTGTGTGTGTGTCATAGTAAAAAAAAATCGCACGATTTTTTTAAAATAAAAATCGTAAAAATCGCATTCGCGATTTAAATCGTTTTTAACGATTTTTATTCTCTCTCTGTGATATTTTAAAATTAAAATATGATCACTGTGATACTTATGCTTGCTAATAGTCTATCATTTATTACCTCTAGATAGAACTATATTATTTTCTTGCCTATTAGAGATTTGACTAACTAAATTAAGTTAAAATCATTGCTCAAAGCCAAGTTCCTTCAATTGTGTATGTACATTTTTTGGCATCAAATTAAGTCCCTGTCCAGTATGAATCTGTACCAACCTATAGCTGAATGACATTATAGAGTTTATATGACTGCAATGTTATCATAAACTCACTCTTTGTTGGCATCTCACATATGACTGAAGTACAACAACTAACAAGCATCCAGGTCATATAAACTTTTCACTACTTTCACTACTCTCCAATATTGGAGTATATATGAGTTGAATAGGTATTGTTCATACCTTAGATACAAGAGAAAATAAAAATCTCTTGATGAATAAAAACCTCGATTTTTATTTTTATTTTTAAAAATCTCTACGATTTAAACGATTTAAATCCCGATTTAAATCTCTACTTTGTACTATGGGGTGTGTGTGTGTGTGTGTGTGCGCGCGCGCACGCGCGCATGTAGATGTGTGTGTGTGTGGGTGGGGTTCTTTTTTTCTTTTTTTTTTTTCTTTTTGGTGGGGAAGGGGGGGGGGGGGGGGGGGGGGGGGGGGTGTGTGGGTGGGTTGTGTGTGTGTCAGTGTCCATGTGTGTAGATAGGTTCATACACACCCACACACATCCCAAATAACACAAACACATGTAGAAGTAAATTTGTAAAACAAAGCTTCCACACTTAATTGAATTTGAGGATTCAGACAGCAAAAGGGTGAAAAAGAACTCACTCATTCCATCGATTGCAAAGCATCACAAGAATAACAGGTACCAAAATTCGTGGTTGTCCTAGTGCGGCTCTGTCACAATAAATTTGCCAGGTAGATGAATGTGTTAAAATGCTTTGAAATGCAGAGCATGTAAATGATAGAATATGCTCCTCTCTCTATAAAGTTTAGGGAGACACCAAAAGACATAGCACAAGAATAATAAGGAATCTGGTATCGAATCGATGTTATTATTCCATGGCCAAAGAATAATTGATACATATCAGAAGCATCCCCATCATCAAAAAACAGTCTTTTACACATTTTGTTTTGAGATTCCAGAAAGATATAAATTTGACAATTTGATTTCTATGGTAGAGGAAAAATTATAGATCATAAAAAATATAAATTCTCACCTCACTAGAACAAAATGGTGAATGATGTCAGGTAGTTCAAGAAGAATGAGTTTAACCACCAGGAATGATAGGAACGTCCATATAGAAGTTACAAGAGAACAACTATCTGTTACTATCCAAGTATTAAGCATACATGACTCCATCGTTCACTATATATTGCACTTCAATGGTTATAAGCCACCTTGATCTTGTCAAATCCAAAGTCTTGAATATGGAGTGGAAAAGGAAAAACCAGGCAAAAACATTTGACATGCATTACATGTGTGCCATGAGTCATGACACTGCTTAACAGTCATGGCTAGCTTACAATGTAAAAATGAATCACTTCTACTGTTCATAGCCTGAACAAAGATCTGCAACAACTCAAAGCTTAACCACTGCAACAGTTAGCAAGTTTGAAAGAAAGACCAGTCATACAAACAAAATGAACAAAAGGACAACAATGTGTGGCGTTGGAAAAGAGCTCTTTTGTGCATACTAGAAATCAAGATTGAAAATTCCTTCCAAAAGAAGTGTTTGAATCAACTGCTTCAGAAAAATAAGATAAACTTTAATCAGAAGCACTTCATTAATTCAGAATTCTTCTACTCTATACACATCATGAGTGCACAACAAGAACGACAGCAATTTTTATTTTTTTTTTTCAAAGCATCTCACAGCTTCTGCAAGCTCGTCTCCCATGGACTCAGACGAAGAGCAGCCAGCAGCCACACAACCAAACCCACCAAAAAAAATAAAAGCTCTCTCTCTGGAAAACACTCCAAGACTTCAAGGCTCCCAGGTTCCTCCAACATGGCAACGTCTAACGAAGATCAAGACACCCAACATGGAAGAAAAAATGTCTGTCAAACATGAAGTGGAGTTCACCAACTTTCCAGTGACAGAGAAGATTTAAGCCATCATGAAGAGAACTGGTGGTCGAGGCATGCACATGATGGACACTTGGAAGTTGGAAGCATCACTATTTAAAGGACTGGAATGGTTAAACACAAGGCTTCATCTTAGCCACATAGAGCTCTCGTCTAGGCAATGATCAGTGGTGAACACACGGATCATCTCTGGGCTACAACCAGATCCCTCTCCCTCAAGAAATGTGTGGCTTGAAGTTGGTGCCTGTGCTGCATCCCTGGGAAGAACCCAAGTTGTAGTTACCTACCGTAGTAAATTCTGCTTCATCCATAGCAAAGGCAGGTTGTTTCTTTTTGGCTTCTAGTCTATCCCTGTGAAGAACCCATGTTTGTAGTTATCTATCATTGTAACTCGTAGCAAAGGCTTGTTGTAGCTTTTTGGCTTCTAGTTTGTGAGCTTGACTTGCATTTCTGACATTGTCGAGTCTTTGTAACTGTTAATATTTATTTGTGTGCATTCCCTACCATACTTTTCACCCTTCACACTGCAGTCCTAGTCATAACTCAGTGAATGAAACCTCATTGTCCTTGTGTGGGCCACCCATTTGAGGCAACATTCTCGTATTGAAATTTTTCATTCTAGATTGAGAAAGAGTTGCCTAACCGAATCCTTTAAAGTGAGTAAAATTAAATGAAGTCAAGATGACAAGAGAGAAAATCAACCCCAGTGAGCCTTGTGAACCTTTCTGCGTTATTCAATACAATAGTTCACTTCAATATATTCTCCAATAACTTACATTCTAGAATGCAGAAATAGAAAAAATGAGATTTTTTTCATTTATCAGAAAAAAAAATATAAGCCATATTCAATGCAAGAAGACAACAGGCTGGAAAGTTTTCAAAATAAAAAACAAATATGAAAGAAACCATCGTTGCTATTCCTACCAGTTTCGTACGTACTTTTCGTTCAGTATGTACTAGTACGTATTTGTACCAATTCGTATCAAAAAAGTACACGTGTTTTATTTTCCACTTTGACTTGAATTTATAAAGGAAATACATTGGTTTTGCAACTATACTAGTTAGAGAACCATTATCTTCATGCATAGATACAATATTATGCATATTACGTACCGTACAAATCGTACGGATCGTGCCTTACTAACTATGGAAGAAACAAAAAATGCATCTCATGGAACCTGCTTAATATTCAGAACCAGCCCAAACATGCTTGATTATATGCCGTAAATGGGACAAACAAAGAAAAAATATAGGGACATATGGAAAGTGCCCCATGTGAAACATTGCACTCAAAAACCAAGCCCTTTGGCTACAATAATTGTTGGAGCTTCCTACCAATAACTGCAGGTACAACAGTTATAGCTCAGTCTTTTGCAAGCTCAGCTTGTGTCCAGCAGGTACTGTTCTATCCAGCTCAACCACTGGTAAGTTTGAGCTAAGCTTCTATTATGTAGTACAGCTGATTCTCATCACGCCCTGATCTTGCACACAAAGAGTTATTAAGCTTCTAGAGCATTGTATTTTGGTTCAAAACTTGTGCTTTTGGCTCGAATTATCTCTTTTCTACTTCCCAAACATTCTTTGAGTGTCAGCAGGTCAGTCAACCAATGGTACCAGGTCAACTCTGGTCAAATGCATGTACAGAGAGATAAATTTCTGGAATTTACTTCATTTAGAGCTATATTTCAAAATTTTAAGAACTATTTACTCCTAATTACTCACTCTCTTCTTGCCCTCTATCTAGTCTAGCCTACTTGCTTTGTGCAAGGTCTTATCAACTTACTTTGTGTAAGGTTTATCTAGTTCATCTTGTCATGTTTGCTTAGTGCAAGACTTGAGCTTCTAGTGCTTTTTAGGGTTCTCAACCAAGTACTTACATAAACCTTATTTTTATCTTGTGTGCATTTCAGTGTGTGACCATCTAGTTCATCTTGTCTAATATTAGGAAGCATCTTGTTCATCTTCTGTAATCTATCCTAATGAGCGACCAAACTAATTTCCTAGGTGTACTGTCTAGCGAAACTTGAAGAAAGATCTAATCATTCAAATTGGAGTTTCATAATGAAAAATCACTTGATAGCAAAAGATTTGGAGGATTGTGATAGTGACTTATTTCGTCATGAGAGACCTAGCAACACTCCTGCAAGGGGAAGATGAAGAGGCATTACTTTTGATGAGGCTTCCACTTCAACTTCTTACACATAAATCCCACCTAGACAAACTCAAATTCTTGATGATCAAGCTTCTCAAGATTAATATGCATTGGATTCTAGAGATGTCCAAGCATTAGCTCCCATTACTTTTCTGCAAAGAGATCTATGATTCCACATATACATAGATGTGCTACATATAAGGAAGCTTGGGATATACTTGAAGATCTCTCCTATTCTTCAACTGTTGCTAGAGTGCAATACTTGAAGAGACAATTACATAACTTTAGAAGGAAACAACATAATTCAATGCAAGAACACCTAACAAGAATTCAAGATCTTGTTAAACAACTAATGATATCGATGTATTCATCTCTAAATTCCTTGCATAGATCATATATGTCCTTGTTCACAACTTTCTCCATTACTCACTTTTAGAAAGTACTAAAACTTCTTGTTATAGGAAAAGCCGTCGAGGATCAACCTTGACTTGCGAGAATCAATGCAAGATTTAGACCTAGCCATGCTAACTAAACCAAAGGGAAGAGGTGCCAAAGTTAAATGTTGAGGCAAACATGAAAAAAATTTTCCATCTGTTTTTAATACTAGCTTCCATGATAAAGATCTAAGTGATTCTCGTGACTCTAAAGAATCAAAGAACCCTAATGATATCAAAAGAATTTAGAAGAAAGGTAACTGGTATTATTGTAAAAAACTTAGAAAAGAATATGGTAATGCAATACATGATGAGATCCTTTATCCAATAAAAAAACCAAGTTGAGAACTCAAACACTAAGGCTTAAAAAAGAATATGGCAATGCAATACATGGTGAGAATCGAGATCATTTATCCAAAAAAAAAAAAACAAGTTGAGAACTCCAACACTATATATCACTTTGATGAAAACTGTGTGTTTCTCGTAGTTACTCTTGAAGACTTGTCTTTACACAAGTCTAAGTCTATTACTTGGCTGTTCGATAGCGGCGCTTCAAAACACATCACTCAACATCTTAATTTGTTCACAACCATCTCATTTCCCAAGCCAAACTTTCATGAAAAAACATTGCTGTTATACAGCCTATATAAAGAGAGGTACTACAAGCCATACATGTTACAGCTTTGGTCAATCTTCATCAAGCCTCTTCAGTCCATAACCTCTATCTCACATGAAGGTTCTCTTAGAATATTAGCGTGTGTGAGTATGTGTATCTTGGATATTCTTTTTACCTTGTAGCTCTTTCGAATTGGAGTAATCATTTATTTTTTACTTGCTTATGTGTTTGTGTGATCTCTGCATATCTGGCCTAACATGGCACTTGCCAGGAATGGTGAACAGCTGATATTAGCATGTTCTATCATGCGTTCATTGGGATCTATAGTGTCGTCTGCAACAAGAGATGGGGGCTAAACAACTCAAATACCTGGTGGACAAGAAAGGCTACTCATCTTTGGGAAAGAAAAGGACCCGACTCCAGCATCGTTTTTTCTTATGCAGGGTGTTCATTCAAATCGTGATGCATGAGAACGGTTTCTTTTGTGACAAGACAGAATCCCTCTTATTAGCTGCTTGAGCTATAAAAGTCAATCACTTCAGTATAACATTTGAGGAGCTCATGTGGATGCTGGGCCAAATTTTATTGTGAATTATATGGCACATATGGAACTCTAGAAGTGTTTTAGTATTTGAATAGTGAAGGCTTTTTGATGCAGTCTTACCATGAAGACTCCTAAAATCGCATATCTTTGCTGCTGAAATTCTGCCTACTGACACCAGATAGCAGATATACTTTTCACTAACCACATTCTTTGAGGGTCCTCATCCTAAACCAACATTGTAAACTATATCTCAGGTAACTCTGTTTTCTTTTCTGAAATTAATAAAGCAAACGTGTTTCTACCAACGAAAAAAAAAATATTACGATTAAAAAATAATAATATTTTTTTCCATTATTGCAGCCAAAATAAAAAACACAGATTTGCTCCATCACGAAGACGAAAAACCTGCCTTCAAAGAACAAAAAGCTCTGAATCTACCTATATGAAATATTTGAGAAGTTTTGCTTGTTTGGTTGCCTGTAGATGCAAAGGGTATAGTTAATAGAAGGCACTGACCCAATGCAGAGAGGTATACAAACAGATAGAAGTAACCAGATTTCATAACTGAGCAAAAGACATGCAAAGATTATAAATCATGGATAGAAGAATATAAGATAGTTAGGCTTCCTGCAAAAAATAATAATTTTTTTATTGCAGACAAAATTAAAACAAAGATTTGCTCTCACAAATACAACATCAATAGGAAACCAGAAACTTGTATACATACATCATGGATAAAGTTAAAATAGAAAATGCTGCTATCATCACGAGTGAGGAGTTTCACGAGCACCAAGTCAATAGAAAACCAAAAACTTGCATACCTCATCGCGCCTTGGCCATCACTTTTTCCTAGGGATTCCACACTGTTCCCTAACATTCTAATGTACACCAGGGATCCAAGTAATCCAACTCCATAGCTGCATCCACATTAAATAATGAAAACAAGATACCAAGGATGAAACTCTTAAGTGAACTAATGGTTACCTGAGAGCAACTTCAGATGAATACGACGTGTAACAAACAGCTAAGCCAGCAGCTCCAAAAACTGTTGTCAGGATTTGCAGATCACGTTTCAACTGCATTAACAAACTAGTCACATGTTATTAAAAAAGGAAAGGACAAGCTATTGTACTTCATTGTAATGTGTTGCCATACTGCATGCACATGGATGTGTGTATGTGCCTGTGCGCTCTCAGACGCGCTCGCATGCACACGTGCTTCCTCCCTCCCTCCCTCATGTGCACATGCGTGCACCCATGGATGCATGTGCATGCCTCCCTCCCTCATGTGTACATGCATGCACCCATGCATGCATGCATGTGCATGCCCCTCCCTCCCTCCCTCCCTCCCTCCCTCCCTCCCTCCCTCCTGTCATGCCCCTTTGCCTCCTCCCTGGTTTTCTATCCACCTAAGCATAGTGCTTGGGTGGTTTGCCCTGCTGCACCAAATTGTGCGCAACTATAAGGCGACCGGTAACCATCCACCCTCTGGACAGCGGACCGGCTAGGATCGCCTCCAACATCCCAGTGACGAAGCACCAAGGGCGTAAGTGCAGAGCCTTCCCTTCCTCATGTTTCTTGGGAACATCAGTTGTCCCTTGCATCGACGAAGCAACATCTGTTGTCCCCATCTCTCTCTCTCTCTCTCTCTCTCTCTCTCTCTCTCTCTCTCTCTCTCTCTCTCTCTCTCTCTCTCTCTCTCTCTCTCTCTCTCTCTCTCTCTCTCTCTCTCTCTCTCTCTCTCTCTCTCTCTCTCTCTCTCTCTCTCTCTCTCTCTCTCTCTCTCTCTCTCTCTCTCTCTCTCTCTCTCTTCAGGACTACGACGAGACAGAGTACAGCGCGAGGATCGGGAGGAGTGGCCATCGTATTTCGAGAGGAGATACAAAGCTGGATCCATATTATAGGTAGAGATGAGGAGGCACGATACATGTGGGTTCGGATAGAGATAGCACAGGGGAGCTCGATTTACATTGCTATATGCTACTTCCCACCATGCGGATCTCGATACGCAGGACAGGATCTGGGGGGACCGATCCGAGATAGAGACTCACCATACACAACGCTTTCAGATGAGATACTACATTACAGCACACTTGGTGAAGTCTTCCTTATGGGGGACTTCAATGGCCGCACTCAGACGCATCAGTGCGAGGCATATGACATGGATCACCCGCATCTCATGAGGGCCAGAGACCCGGTTGAGATTAGCACCAGCAGAGTATCGGCAGATAAGGGTCAGGACACCACCGGCTATGGCAGACATCTACTCGAGCTAGGCAGTCAACATCATCTCGTTACATATAACGGGATGAATCGGTGGCCAGGTTCATGCCGATTTACTTGCTTCCCTCACGGGGGAGGTGAGAGCACAGTCGACTACATTTTGGGTACTACCTCTGGAGCTTCACTCATCCCTTCACTTAGTATTGGACGACGCCCACTCGGTGCTGACCACACATTTATTACATTCACACTCTCATCTCCGATTCCATTAGACCCTCCCTCACCCACTGAGATACATACCACGATACACTTCACACACGAGCTCTCACACGTTTATGCACACCATTTACACACCCGCCTACTCTCCCTCGATCCATTCTCACCTTTGGACACACTTACATCACATATCACCTCCATCCTACAGGACTCAGCTCTCCGCAGCTTCCCACACCGCACACATATGCACCCTCCACGCACAGGATCCATGCCCTAGAACCGTTGGTATGATGCAGACTGTCGTGAGCTGCGGAAGCACCTACGGATTTTAGAGCATAGAGGAGATATTACACACACACAGGCACAGCGTCGCATGCAGAGCCTTACTCACCGCAAACGGCGAGATTGGGAGGAGAGACAGTATTGGGATATTTACCATTCGCTCATGAGTCGAGACAGTGTAGTGGCATGGCGACATTTGAGAGAGAGGAGACAGCAGACACCTATCCGAGACCCGAGCACTTGGCATAGCTATGCACGGAACCTATACGAGATCCCAAACCAGCCTCCCATTCCCAGACCGCAGAGCCCACGTCCTACTACCTCTGACTTCTTCACACCCACTATGGTGGGACGCGCTATTGCTCGGCTTCAACATGGCAGGGCCCATGATCATTTCAGTTTACAGGCAGAGCACCTCATCTATGGAGGCACGACTCTCGCACCGCTCATTGCCCATCTCTTCAACCGTGCATTGGTTGAAGGGTTCCCAGACTCATGGATTGAGCACACCATAGTGCCCATTCATAAGTCAGGTGATACTATGGATCCACCTACATACCGGACGATCATGATTGGCCCTATATTGGCCAAGTTATATGGGGCGATACTAGAGACAGAGTTGAGTACTCTCGCTGAGAGGAAGGGCATCAGGGCTCCAGGACAGGAAGGTTTCAGACGAGATTACTCTACCATTGACCACATCTTCACTCTGAGATGTCTGATCGGCCAGGCCAGGGTGAGGAAGAGGAGATTACATTGTTGCTTTGTGGACTTCCGCAAAGCATTTGACACTGTTCCCAGGGATCGACTCTTCAGAAGACTACTTGACATCGGAGCTCCGGAGGAGATGATATGGGGGATCTACGCCTTATACGAGAGAGTATCTGGTAGAGTCAGATGTCCAGGGGGCTTATCTGATCCACTTGCTAGCACTATCGCGGTGAAGCAAGGATGCCCTCTCTCACCCACCCTCTATAGTGGACTTCATACAGCAACAGGGGAGAGATGGCATTGAGGTACACGGGTCCACTGTCCATATTCTTTTATACGCTGATGATATTGTATTGGTTTCAGAGTCTGCAGAAGGTCTACAGCATCATCTACACGGCCTAGATGACTTTTGAAGACACAGAGGGTTATCTGTGAACCTTGGTAAAACCAAGGTCTTGATCTTTCATACATCAGCACAGGTCGCAAACATAGTTTGTTCACAGCAGCAGGTGGACCGATCGAGGTGGTCGGATCATATGTTTACTTGGGGGTGACATTTACAGCAGCATCAGGGGTCTTCTCTATGGCTCAGGCAGCCAGTGACCGCATCACACGTGGCTACGCAGCACTAGCTTTGATGGAGAGACAGTGCCACCAAGCATATTTTCAGGAGCCCCGCACAAAGGGGTGGCTCTTTGACACTTTGGTTACGCCAGCGCTCATGTATGGGGCAGCCATATGGGGACCAGGATTAGCTACATCAGTATGGACAGCATTAGAGAGGCCACAGATCCTCATGATTGCCAGACTTATCCGCAGCAAGCCTTCAGTACCACATGATATCATTAGAGCAGAGCTCGCTGCACCACCGATGCTAGTTGAGGCACTATTCAAGACAGTATGCCTATTACACAGACTTCGGAGCATGGATACAGAGCGCATTGCTTATCGTGCTTTCGAGGCATCACGTGATATGGCATTAGCTGGCGACACCTCCTCATGGTATTTACAGACACGAGACTGGCTTGCCCACCATGGCTTTGACATAGACAGGCTACCACCACTACAGTACGACTCTCATGCACCCACCTACTTGCTCTCTCATCAAGAGAGGAATAGGATCATTCGTTTGGAGATATGGCATACATACATACATACAGAGGACATGGGTGAGCCCTAGGGGTACATTGCCACCGAAAATGCTCTACTACCGCGAGCATTTTCTACATATATCGAGCACGAGCTTCATCGAGATCCCGAGATACATGCAGACCTACCTTCCCTACCACCTACGAGTCGTCATTGGGCAGCTCCGGGTTTCATCACATCAGCTCGAGATTGAGAGGGGTCGGTCCAGGGGAGTCCCCCGTGAGGAGAGGTGGTGCCCAGTATGCCAGACACAGGTAGAGAGTGAGGAGCATTTTGTTATCAGATGTCCAGCATACTTAGACCTACGAGCACAGTTCCAAATCGAGGAGTCATTCCAGCTGTGCATGACTATGGGAGACCAGAGACGCTTGGGACGCTTTCTCACAGCAGCATACGAGAGGCGAGAGCGGTCACTACAGCCCATACATCAGCCACGGGTGAGTACCCAGCAGACCATTACGCAGTTCTTTCAGCGAGTTGAGCTACATCAGAGAGGTCCATCTATAGGGCTCACGCTACACCAGGCAGCAGCACAGAGAGCACGGCGCCGACCACGCATGGGCGGAGATCGTCGACCACGACTATATCAGGAGGATATCTCACGCATCAGGATCGCCTACGACCACATGATGGAGCATAGGCATACCACCACCCCTGGGTTGTCTTCCTTCAAGAGGCACTCAGACCACCACCGATGTACCACATACTACACCCACCTCCACCCATCACCAGTAGCTAGGGCGTTTTACTCACATTTTGGATCCCCCCATGTATTAGGTGGCCACTATCTGCAGAGTCAAAGCCACGTCTCCCCAACCTTTTCCAGCCCTATATAGCTTTGCGTAGCGATATACTTTTTATTTCATTTTATCTTCTACACAGGGTTACTACACTTGTACATGGTTTTTGTCTCATAGGCCAAGTTTGGCCTCCAGAAGACGTTAATATGACTCTCTCTCTCTCTCTCTCTCTCTCTCTCTCTCTCTCTCTCTCTCTCTCTCTCTCTCTCTCTCTCTCTCTCTCTCTCTCTCTCTCTCTCTCTCTCTCTCTCTCTCTCTCTCTCTCTCTCTCTCTCTCTCTCTCTCTCTCTCTCTCTCTCTCTCTCTCTCTCTCTCTCTCTCTCTCTCTCTCTCTCTCACCGATTGGAGCTGATCACGCATATCTTGCCCTATCCATTCGCGGCTCACCATGCATACCCCACCCCGTCACCATACAGCCACGAGCCCGTACCACCATTCACTTTAGACATGAGCTAGCACATATCTATAGCTCCCATGTTCGAGAGCTCATCTACTCCCTTGATCCCTCTGCCTCCTTGGACACCCTCACCGCCCACTTCTCCTCGATCCTCCATACATCCGCTACTCTAAGCTTCCCATACACCACCCACAGCACTGCACATCCGACACGGTTGGGGCATACACCCTAGAATAGATGGTACGATGAGGAGTGTAGGCGACTATACCGACATCTCAGAGCACAGAGTATCTTGGGATCCATCACAAAGAGGGAGGCACGACGACAGATGCGAGCCCTCACATGCCGGAAGCGGCGAGCTTTCGAGGAGCGACAGGAGGCAGAGTTGATCGACCTTCTCATGAGTAGGGATTGTGCCACCGCGTGGAGGGCACTACGTGAGCCACGTCCACCTACACCCATAGCAGATCCTTCGACTTGGCACACCTACGCCAAGAGGTTATATGACGTCCCAGGACAGCCACCATTACCGATTCCTTCCACACAGCGTCCGGTGATATCCACCCTCTTCACAGCAAGCATGGTACCACAAGCCATCCATAGGCTACAGCATGGCGGTTCAGCAGACCACACGGGGCTACAGGGAGAGCACTTTATATACGCAGCAGATGTAGTTTCCCACTTGATCGCCCATCTCTTCAACCGTGCTTTGGTTGAGGGATTACCCGACTCATGGACTATGCATACCATTACACCTATCCATAAGTCAAGCGATATGATGGACCCAGGGAACTACAGGACTATTATGATAGGCCATATCCTGGCCAAGATCTATGGGGCAGTACTAGAGGCAAAGCTCAGTACACACGCTGAGGCAGCGGGGATCAGAGCACCCGGCCAGGCAGGCTTCCGCCGCACTTTCTCCACCATTGACCACATCTTCGTGCTTCGTTGCTTGATTGAGAACGCGAAGGCGAGGAAGCAGAGACTATACTGTTGCTTTGTGGATTTCCGCAAAGCCTTCGACATGGTCCCTCGAGAGAGACTACTACGGAGGCTCCAGGAGTTACAGCTTCCATCAGACATGCTATGGGCCATCCACGCTTTGTATGCACGAGTCACAGGCAGGGTACGCTGCCCCGGCGGTCTATCAGACAGCCTTGTTAGCACCATTGGTGTGAAACAAGGTTGCCCTCTCTCACCCACTCTCTTCGGTCTCTACATCGACGAGATCACGGAGTATATACAGCGAGCAGGAGGGCGAGGAGGAGACCTCGGAGGTACGCCAGTACATATCCTATTATATGCTAATGACATTGTCGTGCTCTCAGAGTCACAGGAGGGGTTGCAGTCACATTTACAGGCGCTCGATACCTTTTGCATGGAGAGAGGACTCACAGTGAACCTTGGCAAGACCAAGGTCATGATCTTCCATACCTCAAGGACAGTACCCCATCGCGCCTCTTTCACAGCAGCTGGAGGACAGATAGAGGTGGTGGACTCCTACGTCTACCTAGGTATCACCTTCTCGGGCAGCACAGGGGTATTCTCCATGGCACAGGCTGCGAGAGATAGATTGACGCGAGGTTATGCGGCACTTGCAGGATTGGAGAGACGCTGCTTTCAGATACATTTTCAGGAGCCCCGGACTAAGGGGTGGCTCTTTGACACTCTAGTGACACCCGCATTGATGTACGCAACAGCAATATGGGCACCAAGGATCACAGAGGCGATGTGGACGCAGATTGAGAGGCCCAAGATCACCATGATTTCACGCTTGCTGCGCAGCAAACCCTCCGTTCCACATGACATTATACGAGCTGAGCTTGGCACACCACCGATGCTAGTGGAGGCCCTCTTCCAGTTGGTGACCTTTATTCTGAGAGTCAGAGAGCTCCCCACTAGCCGACTCACCAGGCTTGCATTTGAGAGCTCTAGACATTTGGCAAAGACAGGGCATGAGAGAGTATGGTATGCACAGACTTACCGATGGTTGGCAGACCATAGCATGAGCATTACGGATCTCCCCCCTTTTCAGTATGACCTCTCTTCCCCCCACATTACCCTCTCTCGTTCGGAGAGGAATAGGATCATCCGTCAGGACCTACTACAGATACACGTCAGGGAGACATGGATAGCACCACGGGAGCCTCTTCCCACAAAGAGGCAACACTACAGAGAGCACTTCCTGACTGTGACAGCGGATGGTTTCATTCAGAGACCACGATACATGGATACATATATGGCACCAGCTGAGAGAGTGGCCATTGGGCAGCTCAGAGTATCATCACACCAGCTCGAGATTGAGATTGGGCGAGCCACACATACCCCCAGGGATAAGCGATTATGCAGGATATGTAGAGAGGAGGTGGACGACGAGGAGCACTACACATGTAGATGCCAGGCATATGAGGACATCAGAGACCGCTACCCACAGCTCTTCAGGGGGCCTAGACAGATTAGGGCTTTATTGGGACCTCGAGGTCGTTTCCTAGTAGAGCTCAAGCACCGTCGCGCATCACTCCTCCAGCAGGAGATGGAGATACACCTGACCCCCCCCCCCCCCCCCCCCCGTCAGACTTATATTACAGATTTTTTCAGACCCACATACACTCAAGGGCCCAGCTCGATGCGGGGTGTCACATTACACAGAGCAGAGGAGCTTAGACGACAGCGTCGACGACCGAGACCCCTTGTCCGGAGTGCTCGTCCACATAAGAGAGAGATTCAGGCGATTCACGCACGCCATGACATGGAGATACAGAGACGTCAGCAGCGCACCCCTATCGATTTGGACGCCCAGAGCATTTTGAGGATCGCCATGATGCCTTACCCATCGATGCATTATATCCTACACCCACTCCAGGCATTTAGGGGGTTGTGATACCATCGAGCCTCCCCTCCCTATGCATATCATATTTGTATCTCACCCATTGAGCATATAGAGTGCATACCCATAGCACCCCACACCCTTGATGCGAGCTACTATCCCTCCTTTTATACCCGTTTGTAGTACTCACACTTTATTTTCGTTTTGGATCACAGTGGATTGGATCATACTGATGTATATGTTTTGTCTCATAGGCCGATTTTGGCCTCTAATAGACGTTAAAAAGTCTTTCTTTCTCTCTCTCTCTCTCTCTCTCTCTCTCTCTCTCTCTCTCTCTCTCTCTCTCTCTCTCTCTCTCTCTCTCTCTCTCTCTCTCTCTCTCTCTCTCTCTCTCTCTCTCTCTCTCTCTCTCTCTCTCTCTCTCTCTCTCTCTCTCTCTCTCTCATATATATATGAGCACTTTGGACATGACCAGACAGACTTGAGGAGATCTTGGAGACACATGACTTTGCTTGCATCACAGAGACGCACGAGCCCAAAGAGAGAGCTCCCTCATATAGCAGGCTTCTAGTGGGCAACCACTTTCAGGGCCACGATGCGACAGAGTTCAGCACGAGGATAAGGAGGTGTCGCAATCATATTCAGACATGAGCTACAGGGTTGGATCCACATTACCAGCCGAGACCAGGAGGCACGATACATGTGGGTACGCTTGGAGATAGCAGCAGAGAGGTGGATCTACATAGCCATTTGCTACTTCCCACCAAGAGGATCCCGATACTCTCGACATGACCGGGGAGCCGCCCAGAGATAGTGACTCACCCTACACTGCACTCTCAGAGGAGATACTACACTATAGCACTCTAGGTGAGGTCTTCCTTATGGGGGACTTCAATGTAGGCTCGATACATATGGGTACGCTTGGAGATGGCAGCAGAGAGGTGGATCTACATAGCCATTTGCTACTTCCCACCACGAGGATCCCGATACTCTAGACATGACCGGGAGGAGCCACCCAGAGATAGTGACTCACCCTACACTGCACTCTCAGAGGAGATACTACACTATAGCACTCTGGGTGAGGTCTTCCTTATGGGGGACTTCAATGGATGCACAGTCATGCCAATGTGAGTCATATGATATGGAGTAGTCACTGATCATGAGATGCAGAGGACCAGAGGAGACAAGGATCAACCGAATATCTGCAGACATGGGCCAAGACACCACATGCTACGACAGACACCTACTCGAGCTCGGCAATCGACACCATCTCGTTACTTACAACGGGATGCATATGGTCAGGATCGGGCAGATTGACATGCTTTCCACATGGAGGCGGCGAGAGAAGAGTCAACTACATCTTAGGTACCCTTTCTCGGGCATTGCTCATCACTTCACTTGGTATCGATAGACGTCCACTCGGAGCTCATCACACTTTTATCACCCTCACACTCTCATCTCCCCTTCCACTAGACCCCTCCCACCTACTGTGCCACATACCACGATACACTTCACGCGCGAGTTCTCACATGTCTACATACACCATTTACACACCCGCCTACTCTCACTAGATCCACTCTCACCTCTAGACACACTCACCTCACAGATCACCATCATCCTACACAACTCAGCTCAACATAGTTTCCCCCACCATACAGACGCACACCCACCACACAGAGGGTCCATGCCCCAAAACGGATGGTATGATGATGAGTGTCGGGTGCTACAGATGCATCTACGAGCAGCAGAGCATGCCAGGGAGATTACACACACAAGCACAGCGCTGCATGCAGCACCTCACTCGTCGAAAGAGGCAACAATGGGAGGAGAGACATTACTGGGACATTTATCACTTGCTCATGAGCCGAGACAGTGCAGTAGCATGGAGACACTTTAGAGAGAGGAGATAGCAGGCACCCATTCCACAGCCGGTGGCACAGATATGCACAGAGTCTATACCAGATTCCAACCCAGCCACCCATCCCCAGGCCATAGAGCTAGAGCTCACGTCCTACCACCTCTCACTTCTTTACACCTCGGATGGTGAGCCGTGCGATCACTCACCTACAGTATGGCAGAGCCCGTGACCACTTCGGTCTATAGGCAGAGCATCTCATCTATGGGTGCACTATTCTAGCACAACTCATAGCCCACCTCTTCAATCGAGCACTGGTTGAGGGGTTCCCTAACTCATGGACCAAGCACACCATAGTGACATACATAAGTCAGGCGATGTTATGGATCCAGCTACATACCGTACGATCATGATTGGCCCCACATTGGCCAAGCTATATGGGGCAGTACTAGAGACAGAATTGAGTACCCTCGCCGAGGGGAAAGGTATTAGAGCTCCAGGACAAGTAGGATTCAGACGAGATTACTCTACCATAGACCACATCTTCACTTTGAGACGCCTGATCGTGCAGGCTCGAGTGAGGAAATGGAGATTATATTGCTGCTTTGTGGACTTTCCCAAAGCCTTCGACACAGTTCCCAGGGAGAGACTCTTCAAACGCCTACTCAACATAAGGGCTCCAGAGGAGATAATATGGGGGATCTACGCCCTATATGAGAGAGTATTAGGTAGAGTGAGATGTCCGAGCAGCCTATCAGATTCACTTGCTAGCACCATCGAGGTGAAGCAAGGGTGCCCTCTCTTGCCCACACTTTTTGAGCTATACATTGATGAGATAGTGGACTTCATACAACAGCAGTGAGGGGATGGCATTGAGATACGAGGGACCATGGTCCATATTCTTTTATATGCTAATGATATTGTCTTGGTTTCAGAGCCTGCAAAGGGTCTACAGCATCATTTACACGGTCTAGATGCCTTTTGCACACATAGAGGGCTATAAGCGAATCTTGGTAAAACCGAGGTTCTGACCTTTCATACATCAATGCAGGTGAGGAGGCTGAGTTCTTTCGCAGCCGCATGCGGATCCATGAGGTAGTTAGCTCATATGCATATCTGGGCATGACGTTCACAGCAACCTCCGGGGCTTTCTCCATGTCTCGGAAGCTCGAGATTGCATCACACGAGGAAATGCAGCATTAGCTTTGATGGAGAGACAGTGCCACCAAGCCTACTTTCAGGAGCCCCGCACAAAGGGGTGGCTCTTTGACACTTTGGTCACCCAAGCACTTATGTATGGACCAGCCATATGGGGGCCATGGTTATCAGCATCAGCATGGTCAACGGTGGAGAGACCACAGGTTCTCATGATTGCAAGACTCAACCGTAGCAAACCCTCAATACCCCATGATATCGTAAGGGAAGAGCTTACTGCACCACGGATGCTAGTAGAGGCACTCTTCCAGACAGTATGCTTATTACAGAGGATCCAAGGCATGGATAGAGAGCGCATCACTTACAGAGCTTTCCAGGCATCACGAGACATGGCGTTAGCGGGGGACACCTCCTCATGGTATGTACAAACACGAGATTGGAAGGCCCACCATGGACTTGACATAGATAGACTACCACCAGTGCGTTATGACTCCCATGCCCCCACCTACTCGCTCTCCCACCAAGAGAGGAATAGGATCATTCATCGAGAGATATGGCTACATACATACAGAGGACACGTGTCGGCCCAAGAGATCCATTGCCACCGAAAATGCTCTATTATCGTGAGCATTTCCTAGAGATATCAGATCAAGGCTTCATTGAGATCCCACGTTACATGGAGACATACCTACCACACCACCTTCGTGTCGTCATTGGGAAGCTTAGAGTTTCATCACATCATCTCGAGATGGAGAGAGGTCAGACCAGAGGCGTCCCCCGAGAGGAGAGATGGTGCCCAGTTTGCCATACAGAGATAGAGAGTGAGGAGCACTTGATTACAAGATGCCCGGCATACTTAGACCTACGAGCAAAGTTCCAGCTTGAGGAGTCACTCCAGTTGTGCATGACCATAGGAGACGAGCAGAGGGTGGGTCGCTACATCACGGCAGCATATGAGAGACGAGAGCAGATGTGACATCGCGCGCGTCAAACACAGGCGGGTACCCAACAGACTGTTACTCAGTTCTTTCGGCGACTTGAGCCACATCAGACAGACCAGCCTTCGAGAGGCATAGGGCTCATGCTCGAGTTGGCTGCTGCACAAAGAGTGCGACGAAGATCCACGTACGACTGGGTACCGATGACCACAATTGCACCATGAGGATATCTCTCGCATCAGGATAGCCCACGACCACATGATGGAGCATCGGCGCACCACCACCACTTGGGTCGCCCTCTTGCAGGAGATGTTGAGTCCACCGCCGATGTACCATATACTCCACCACCCTCACCCATCTGTACCAGTTAGGGTATACATATTCACTCCCACATATGTCCCCATGTAGTAGGTGACCATTATCTGCAGAGACAGAGCCGCGCTCCCCCCACACACCCCTACTTTATCTCCACTACTCCATCATTGCTAGGTACACCATCATCTTGCTGTTTTCAGTCTACATAGTTCTTTTTCTGTAGTGAGTACTTTTCTTTTCATCGATACACAGAGATGACCACAGTTGTACATGTTTTGTCTCATAGGCCAATTTTGGCCTTTTGGTAGGCGTTAATATGAGTCTCTCTCTCTCTCTCTCTCTCTCTCTCTCTCTCTCTCTCTCTCTCTCTCTCTCTCTCTCTCTCTCTCTCTCTCTCTCTCTCTCTCTCTCTCTCTCTCTCTCTCTCTCTCTCTCTCTCTCTAATACAGAGTACTCTGCATTAGGGGAAGTCTTCCTTATGGGAGACTTCAATGCCAGAACAGGCAATGATCATTGTGAGATATTTGACCCAGAAGACCCGGAGATACTACATACCATAGAGGATGAGTCTACAGCTCGAGCTTCAGCTGACGCTACACACACTCACTATGGCACTCACCTACTCAGACTAGGCTCTCGACATAATCTCGTTATCTATAACGGGATGACTCAGTGGCCTACCTCAGGAGGATTGACATGCATACCATACTCAGTCACAGATGGCGGGGGAAGTACAGTAGATTACGTCATGGGGTCCAGAGAGGCCATCCACCTACTTACCTCATTCACCATCCCACCCATACCCATTGGGGCTGATCACACATACCTCGCACTCTCCCTGAAGGGAGACACCCCTACACGCATACCCGCAGCACGCATCCCACACACCACCATCCACTTCACACACGAGCTAGCTCACATATATGCGGCTCGAGTCGAGCAGGGTCTTCTCTTACTTCATCCTGACACTCCACTATCCCTACTCACCTCTCAGATAGCATCAGTTCTTCAGACATCAGCCATCAGCTCCTTCCCACACACCATCCATTCTCGTCACACACCTCCTCCCGAGACTATGCCACAACATCGTTGGTATGATGAGGATTGCAGAGATCTTTACCGCCGACTACGAGCTCAGCGAGCATTGGGAGAGATCACAGAGAGAGAGGCCAAGGGACAGATGAAGACTCTCACACGTCGAAAGAGGCGAGCCTTTGAGGAGGCAAAGGAGCTTGAGCTATACCATCTCTTTATGAGTATGGACAGTGCTGCAGCATGGCGCAGCCTACGAGAGCCACGCCCGACCACACCTATTGGAGACCCACACACATGGCATGATTATGCTCAGAGGTTATATGAGGTACCTAGGCAGCCTCCCATTCCCCAGCCACTTGAGCCTCGCCCTACTAGTTCTTCTCTCTTCACAGCAAAGATGGTTGAGAGGGCCATACGACGACTTCGACATGGACGTTCGACAGACCACGCAAGATTGCAGAGCGAGCATCTCATATATGCAGCCTCCACTATAGCCCCGTTGATTGCACATGTCTTCAACCGGGCTATAGGAGAGGGCTTCCCAGAGGAGTGGACTAGGCACACCATTGTGCCTATCCACAAATCTGGCGACACCCTGGATCCAGGGAACTACAGGACCATCATGATTGGCCACACCATGGCCAAACTATACGGTGCCATACTTGAGGCAGAGCTCAGTTCATATGCAGAGACATGCAGAGACTGAGGGGCTACGAGCACGAGGCCAAGCAGGTTTTCGACGAGCTTTCTCTACTATTGATCACATCTTCATTCTGCGCTGCCTCATTGATGGGGCAAGGGTGCGGAAGAAGAGGCTATATTGCTGCTTTCTGGACTTCCGCAAAGCTTTTGATACAGTGCCGCGAGACAGGCTCTTCCAACGCCTCCAGAGCTTGGGAGTACCATCAGGGATGATTTGGGCCATCTATGCACTCTATGAGCAGGTGACTGGGAGGGTACGGTGTCCAGGAGGTATGTCTGAGGCCATTGCTAGCACCATCGGTGTTAAGCAAGGCTGCCCACTCTCTCCCACTCTATTTGGTCTCTACATTGACGAGATTGAGGACTACATTCTCCGAGCTGGAGGAGAGGGTGCAGACCTCGCAGGTACACATGTCCACATTTTATTATATGCCGATGACATTATCTTGATTTCAGAGTCACCCGAGGGATTACAGCGCCACCTTGAGGCCCTCGATGAGTTTTGTACACAGAGGGGCTTGACAGTAAACCTTGGCAAGACCAAGGTCATGATCTTCCACACCTCCCCATGGTGAGGAATGGAGCAGGATTCAGAACTGGTGGTGGACAGATTGAGGTGGTCACTTCCTATGTCTATCTCGGAGTCACATTCACGAGCTTGCCTGGCCCCTTCAGCATGAGACAGGCAGCCACCGATAGACTCACACGCGGATATGCAGCTTTAGCCATGTTAGAGCGGAGATGTCACCAAGCACACTTCCAGGAGCCCCGCACGAAGGGCTGGCTATTTGACACACTGGTCAGACCAGCTATGATGTATGCTGCGACGGTTTGGGCCCCAGGTCTCACAGTCACCCAGTGGAGTGCGATCGAGAGGCCACAGGTACGTATGATCTCGCGATTATTTCATGGGAAACAGTCGGTGCCACATGACATCATCAGAGCAGAGCTAGCTGCACCACCCATTGCAGTAGAGGCACTATTCCAGACTATCTGCTTTATTCAGAGGATTAGGGACCTCCCTACAGATAGACTCGCACACAGAGCTCTTGAGGCATCTATACAGATATCAGAGTTAGGATATGAGAGAGCTTGGTACACTCAGGTTAGAGTCTGGTTTGATAGTCATGGACTTGATATGGACAGATTGCCGCCTTTTCAGTATGACCCAGACTCACCTCACATCCACCTCTCTCGTCGTGAGAGGAATGTTGTCTCAGACAGGATCTCTGGAAGCTCTACATTAGTCAGACATGGCACACACCACACATGGGATCGAGACTATCGCACTATCGAGACCAGTTCATAGACATACTAGCTGACGGTTTCATCCAGCGACCACGCTACATGGATACTCACATGCCTCATAGCTTGAGGGTAGCGATTGGCCAGCTGAGAGTCTCATCACACCGACTCGAGATTGAGACGGGCAGAGCCGTAGACATTCCCAGAGAGGAGCGGATATGCAGAGTATGCAGAGTAGAGATGG